>CM040398.1:8633894-9226015 GCA_022702515.1 Ilyophis sp. 1 JC-2022 | reverse complement strand
TTCAGGTACAGAAGCTTAAAGCACTTTAATTACGACATCTGCCAAAGCTGTTTCTTCTCCGGACGCGTCGCCAAGGGACACAAAATGCAATACCCCATGGTGGAGTACTGTACTCCGGTATGTCGCTCCGCTGCTGCAGATACAAGCAGACCCTGCGGATCTTAACGTGTGCATGTGAGACAGAGACAGAAAAGGTTTCGTTTGTGAGGTCATGTCTGTGTGTGAGAAAGAGAGAGGGGTGTTGAGAGAGAGAGAGAGAGAGAGAGTGTGTGTATGTGTGTGTGTGCGCGCGTGTGGTTTGACCTCGTTTGGGACAAGTGCTTCATTGTTGGAACTCTTGTCTTTTAGACGACTTCAGGGGAGGACGTGCGGGACTTTGCCAAGGTGCTGAAAAACAAATTCAGGACAAAGCGCTACTTTGCCAAGCACCCCAGGATGGGATATCTCCCTGTGCAGAGTGTTCTGGAGGGAGACAACATGGAGACGTGAGCAAAGCACCTCAGCGTCTGTCCTGTCCTCACTGCGCTTCTCCTCTGTTCCCCTGCAGACATACAGCCGCCATCGCAGTTATTCACTAAATCTATGATTTGCATCATTTAGCATGCAGCAGTCTGAGGTGTAGTCTGGAGCATCATGGAGTGTGTGTGTGTGTGTGTGTGTGTGTGTGTGTGCGTGTGTGTGCGCGTGTGTGTGTGCGTGTGTGTGCGTGTGTGTGTGTGTGCGCGTGTGTGTGCGCGTGTGTGTGCGCGTGTGTGTGTGCGCGTGTGTGTGCGCGTGTGTGTGCGTGTGTGTGTGTGTGTGCGCGTGTGTGTGCGCGTGTGTGTGCGCGTGTGTGCGTGTGCGCGTGTGTGCGCGTGTGTGTGTGCGCGTGTGTGTGCGCGTGTGCGCGTGTGCGTGTGTGCGTGTGCGCGTGCGTGTGCGTGTGTGCGTGTGCGTGTGCGTGTGTGCGTGTGCGTGTGCGTTTGTGTGTGCACTCCTGTTGCTCCTCCTGTGTGTTATTCCCATCATGCTCTGTGGTTTTGCTCCTTTAAAAAAGTGTCTCGCTGCTGCCCCGTCTTCATCTCACGTTTTTTGTCTTGCAGTCCTGTTACACTGATCAACTTCTGGCCTGTAGATTATGCGTGAGTACTCCGAGCAGCTGATCAAGGCACTGCATCACTCTCTCACACACAGGCACACATATACATACACACGCTGGCACGGACGTACACACACAGGCACGCACACACACGCAGGCACGCACCTACACACACTGGCACGCACAAACACACACAGGTACGCATGCACACACACAGGTACGCACGCAGGCATACACACACAGGCACTCATACACACGTGTACTCCCTCACACACACAAGGGCACATTGCGCACACGCATTCTCATACACCAGACACTCAAATTTCACTTCACGTTTACTGCTCGCAAATGCACGTGTGCACACGCACACACACACTTTCTCACACACATACACACCTGTGTGTTGCTCAGTCAGATTCACCTGCTCCATGCTCCTCCACCTCAGCACAGAACCGTTATTTTCATTTCCTTTTTTTGTCTCAGTCTGCATGTAGCATCAGATTGCATTAATATTATAATATTTTACTGAAACCAAATTAATGGGACGCCTGTCCTTGTTTATTTCACCCAAATCTCTTAATTCACAAAAGGACCACTTGATTTTCTGTTTCTCGAGTATCTTAAAAAAGGTCCAGCAAACAATTGGAGCTGGAATTGGCTGCACCATTTACCGCTGGAATTGACCGCTTGCACAGACAGGAAGTGCAGATTTGCCATGTGATCCATAAGGAGCCTCAATGAGACAGCTAGGGATCCATCACTTAACAGTACTCAGGGGTTAGACTGCCCCCAAGTGGTAGACAGGGATATGTCTGCCACCCCCACTCACTTACTCGCTCTCTCTTTCTCTCTTTTGATTGCTGTTAAAGAAAGTATATGTGAGCTTTTATACGAGTGATATATATGCCAACGTCAGAATTTGACATTAATGCCTGTGAATTTGTCTGGAATTGTCTTAAATTTGAAAGACGATGCCTTAACTTGCCCCACAGAACAAGTAAAAAATAAAAAAACCACTCGATCATTGTCTTCCCATGCCTACATTTAGACACCAGGAAATTCATCAACTTGCTGGTCTAATATTTTAACATTTCTTCCCTTCTGGTTTCCGCTGTCGCCCCTGCCAACTTCGTCTCTGTTCAGCTTCCACCGATGGCTCTTTGCTGCCACCTACTGCACGGCACAGGACATTACAGTGGTCCTGCTGAGAAGTAATTTAGTTCTCTTTTATTGCCTTTGAAGCCAGTTGCTTTGAAAAAACAATGATTACCGACATTGTAACCAAAAGTGGGTATTCTGTGCCTCAGTGACTGCAGAATTCCCTGGTCTGTACGATTCTCCCTCGGTCATTGTTGTATCTGCCATGCAGATAGACTAGGCCCTCTCTAAAGCGTTTCTTTTCATCATTCATTCTAAAGGAACAGGTAATGAGAATATAAGCGCAAACTCTTCTTTATTGAATATATAGCGGGCAGGCCCGATAGATAACTTAGGCAAGTCCACTTGTTGTGGAGAGATGGCTCAATAGAGCCAGCTGCTTTATTTGAAGCCCTCAAAGCAGATATTGCATTGATAATGAGAGCATATTTTCCAGGAGGCCCACAGCGAGTGGGGGAGCAGGATGTATGCAGCGCTTTCCCTTTTTACCAGGAAAGGGCCTGTTCAGTGCCCAGGTTTGGCAACCTGTAGATCAGATGCACTACATGCCTCTACAGCCACTCTGGATGAGCTCATAACATGGTATCTGGCCATGGTTGAGCTCATAACATGGTATCTGGCCATGATTGAGTGGTGATTTATTAGATAAAGGGACCCTAACGAGAGCCATAACAAGGCTGATAACAAACCCAGAAAATTAACGCTTAAACTGAATGGATTAAGGATCGAGAGTTCTGACAGTTGAACAGAGCAACGGCGTTTTTAAAAAACTTAAGCGCTTCGACTGTACTGATATGCTGTGTACAAATGACATTACAATCATTTAGCAGATGCTTTTATCCAAAGCGACATACAATAAGTGCATACAGAAGGTCATCGAAGCAACTACAGAACAGATTAGACTAAGCATATCCTTCCCATAACGTAGCAGCTATCCCTAGTAATGAACATTGAATGTAGTTCACACAGTAAGCTACGGGTAAATCAACTATACTTTCTAAACTATAACATCAAACAGTTACAGACAAAAAACAAAAAACACAGGGAACATGTACTATAAAAAAAGGTCCTAGATTGGTACATCGGTCAAGGTGGAGTCTGAAGAGGTGTGTCTTCAGGCCGCGGCGGAAAGCAGGCAGTGTTTGAGTAGAACGTAGAGGAATGGGGACTTTGTTCCACCACTGGGGAGCTAGGGTAGAAAAGCTCTGCAGTCGGGACGAGCGAGAGCCGTTGAGACGGAGGGAGGGAAGTGCGAGTCGCCCTGCTGTAGCAGTGCGAAGTGGTCAAGCAGGAATTGTGCTGGATTAAGTTCTGCAGGTAGGAGGGGCCTGTGCTATTGGCTGCAGTGTAGGCCAGGGTCAGAACTTTGAACCTGATCCTGGCTGCGACTGGCAGCCAGTGGAGTGACCTCAGCAGGGGGGTGACATGCGAGAACTTTGGGAGATTGAACACAAGTCAGGCAGCTGTGTTCTGGACCAGTTGAAAAGGCAAAATGGCGCAGGCTGATAGGCTTGCGAGAAGGGAGTTGCAGTAGTCCAGGCATGAGGTGACCATGGTCTGGACAAGAAGCTGGGTGAAGTAGGTAGTCAGGTACAGTAAAATCTTTCTGATGTTGTACAGGAGGAACCTACAGGACCGTGTTGTTGCCCTGATGTGCTTTTTGAAGTTCAGCTGGTCATCAAGGACCACCCCCAGGTGGTGTGGCATGAAGAGGAGCTCTGTCTTGTCATGGTTGAGCTTCAGGTGATGGGTTGCCATCCACTCAGAGATGCCAGCCAGGCAAGCAAGCAGATATTCTCTTCTTAACCTGTGGGGTAGAGGCAGGGAAAGGGAGGAAGAGTTGAGTATCATCAGCATAACTATGGTATGAGAATTAACGACTGAACCAAGAGACTTAGTATAAATGGAGAACAACAGGGGACCCAGAACAGATCCCTGTGGGATTCCTGTAGAAAGGGGATGAGGTGCAGACAGAACCCTTCCAATAGACTTGGTAGGATCCATCAGTGAGATAGGATACAAACCAAGAGAGGGCAGTCCCAGAAAGGCCCATCTCAGCGAGTGTGGAGATCAGAATTTCATGGTTCGCTATGTCAACGCTGCAGATGGGTCAAGTAGAATCAGGACAGAGGAGAGGGAGGAGGCTCTAGCAGTGGCGAGTGCCTCCGTCACAGCCAGGAGCGCAGTTTCGGTGGAATACCCAGTTCTGAAGCCGGACTGATGAGGGTCTAGCAGGTTGTTCTGGTGGAGAAAAACAGACAGTTAGTTAAGGACAGCTCGTTCGAGAGTTTTGAACAGGAAAGGCAAGAGAGATACAGGACGATAGTTCCTGACATCAGAGAGGTCCAAGCTAGGTTTTTTAAGGAGTGGGGTAACACGGGCAGTCTTAAAAATAGCAGGAACATGGCCACAGGTTAGGGAGGTGTTGATAATGGAGGACAGATGGACAAATAGATTTAAATATTTACATTTTTATTTTAAAGACAACGGAATATCAACAAAATATCAGACACCTGTTCACAAAAGTCACAGGTCTTATTTTACACTGCAGGTTAACAACAGAGCTATAATGAAGTAGCTCTATTCAGACTGTGGCTGCTGAACATATAACAGACTCAACGTCTTCTTTTTTTCCCCTCTCTTTTTTGTGGCTAGGCCTGCGTCATCCCCCCAGCTATCCCACGATGACACTCACTCTCGAATCGAGCATTATGCCAGCAGGTGAGCCTCTCCCACACAATAATCAAGCGCTGGACGTATTCATGCCTTCGCCGTTCGTAAAAGGCAAGCCGATGAGCTCCGCTAAGTCCCAAATCAAGCCCGGCAGGCGTTGGCGTTGGTGTTTATCGATGCAGGACAATGAAAGCTTCTTGTGTGTTTGTATGGAAGGGAAGTGGGCTCTTCACCTAGCCATCTTACCGCTGCATTCAGAGCACAAAGGGCTTAATGTACATTTAATGAATGGGAACGAAAAGGTTCAGCCAGTATGATTTATTTATTTTTTTTACATTTTATTTTTAGGGCTATTTCAGCTGTTATTGGACAGCACGGTGTAGAGACAGGAAGAATGGGGAGTGAGAGAGAGACAGGTAGAATGGGGAGTGAGAGAGAGAGAGAGAGACAGGAAGAATAGGGAGTGAGAGAGAGAGAGAGACAGGAAGAATGGGGAGTGAGAGAGAGAGACAGGAAGAATGGGGAGTGAGAGAGAGAGAGAGAGACAGGAAGAATGGGGAGTGAGAGAGAGAGACAGGAAGAATGGGGAGTGAGAGAGAGAGAGACAGGAAGAATGGGGAGTGAGAGAGAGAGAGACAGGAAGAATGGGGAGTGAGAGAGAGAGACAGGAAGAATGGGGAGTGAGAGAGAGAGAGATACAGGAAGAATGGGGAGTGAGAGAGAGAGAGAGAGACAGGAAGAATGGGGAGTGAGAGAGAGAGAGAGACAGGAAGAATGGGGAGAGAGAGAGAGAGACAGGAAGAATGGGGAGTGAGAGAGAGAGGGAGAGACAGGAAGAATGGGGAGTGAGAGAGAGAGAGACAGGAAGAATGGGGAGTGAGAGAGAGAGAGAGAGAGACAGGAAGAATGGGGAGTGAGAGAGAGAGAGAGACAGGAAGAATGGGGAGTGAGAGAGAGAGAGAGACAGGAAGAATGGGGAGAGAGAGAGAGAGACAGGAAGAATGGGGAGTGAGAGAGAGAGGGAGACAGGAAGAATGGGGAGTGAGAGAGAGAGAGACAGGAAGAATGGGGAGTGAGAGAGAGAGAGACAGGAAGAATGGGGAGTGAGAGAGAGAGAGAGAGACAGGAAGAATGGGGAGTGAGAGAGAGATACAGGAAGAATGGGGAGTGAGAGAGAGAGAGACAGGAAGAATGGGGAGTGAGAGAGAGAGAGAGAGATACAGGAAGAATGGGGAGTGAGAGAGAGAGAGAGACAGGAAGAATGGGGAGAGAGAGAGAGAGAGAGACAGGAAGAATGGGGTGTGAGAGAGAGAGAGAGAGAGAGACAGGAAGAATGGGGAGTGAGAGAGAGAGAGAGAGAGAGAGACAGGAAGAATGGGGAGTGAGAGAGAGAGAGACAGGAAGAATGGGAGAGAGAGAGAGAGAGAGACAGGAAGAATGGGGAGTGAGAGAGAGAGAGAGAGACAGGAAGAATGGGGAGTGAGAGAGAGAGAGAGACAGGAAGAATGGGGAGTGAGAGAGAGAGAGACAGGAAGAATGGGGAGAGAGAGAGAGAGAGACAGGAAGAATGGGGAGTGAGAGAGAGAGAGATACAGGAAGAATGGGGAGTGAGAGAGAGAGAGAGAGAGACAGAGAATGAGAGAGAGAGAGAGAGCTCGAGAGAGAGAGAGAGAGCATGAGAGAGAGATAGACAGACAGAGCATGAGAGAGAGAGAGAGAGAGAGAGAGAGAGAGAGAGAGAGAGAGAGAGAGAGAGAGAGAGAGAGAGACATGCGACAAAGGTCAGGTGGTGGATTAGCAATGTGGGATTGCTTCCATTGATTAAAGATTCAGAGACCTTTTGTTATTATTTCCCCATGGAAAATATGGCATTCCTAATACTAATCACTGATGATGAAGACCACAACAATACTGCCCCCCCCCCACACACACACTCCCCACAGATGGTAAATGAAGGGGGAATGCTTACATTAATCCCCCATTGATGGGAAGTATAATGACAATACTGACACTAATCCTGCACTTATGATGAATACAATGAATAATCCACAATGATGGTGAATGCAGTGAGAATACTGGTACTAGTCTTGAATGATGGTGAATAGAGTCGAATATAGCCTCTAATCCCCAGTAATGGTGAATACAGTTGGAATATAGCCAATAATCCCCAGCAATGGTGAATACAGTAGGAATATAGCCACTAATCCCCAGTAATGGTGAACACAGTAGGAATATAGCCACTAATCCCCAGTAAGGGTGAATACAGTAGGAACATAGCCGCTAATCTCCAGTAATAGTGAATACAGTAAGAATACTGATACTAATCTCTAATAGTGAATACGGTAAGAATTCTCTCACTAATCCTGCATCGATTGTGAATACAGTAAGAATATTCAGAGAAATAAAACCAATAACAGTTGGGTTATGGGTGATTGCTCTTGATACAGATGTATTTATAACACAGCAGTTTCAGGGTATAACTGCGTGTGTGTGTGTGTGTGTGTGTGTGTGTGTGTGTGTGTGTGTTATTCTCCTGCTTATTCTCCTGTCCTGTTGTCCACAGACTAGCTGAAATGGAAAACCGAAATGGGTCTTATCTCAATGACAGCATCTCACCGAATGAGAGCATGTGAGTTAGTAATCTTCATCCATCCCTCACACAACCTTAACTGTGTGTGTGTGTGTGTGTGTGTGTGTGTGTGTGTGTGTGTGTCTCAGTACATGCTCATAAGCGGTGACTTGGATTACTTTACATTAGCTGAACAGCTCAGCCTTGGATTGGATGGCTGGCGCATTGCGGCTGTGCTGATTGGTCGATTTATTTCCTGTGTCGTAGCGATGACGAGCACCTGCTGATCCAACACTACTGCCAGAGCCTGAATCAGGAGTCTCCCCTTAGCCAGCCCCGTAGCCCCGCCCAGATCCTCATCTCCCTGGAGAGCGAGGAGCGGGGGGAGCTGGAACGGGTCCTCAACGATCTGGAGGAGGAGAACAGGTGGGCGGGCGCGCGTGCACGCGTCCTGCTGCGCTGCGGTACGCAGAGTCTGGCGGCTAACGCGGCGGTTTGTCCATATGTTTCCTCAGAAACCTGCAGACGGAGTACGACCGTCTGAAACAGGCCCACGACCGCAAGGGCCTGTCGCCCCTGCCGTCCCCCCCGGAGATGCTGCCCCCGTCACCCCAGAGCCCGCGGGACGCTGAGCTCATCGCCGAGGCCAAGCTGCTGCGGCAGCACAAGGGCCGGCTGGAGGCACGCATGCAGATCCTGGAGGACCACAACAAGCAGCTGGAGTCCCAGCTACACCGCCTGAGACAGCTGCTGGAGCAGGTGAGGCACACGCACGGGTTACGGACAGGGTAGAGGCAGACGCACAGTCCTGGGAAGACACACGTAGTGGAGAAACAGACACGCAGCCGAGAAACAGACACGCGGCAGAGAAACAGACACGCTGCAGAGAAACAGACACGCGGCAGAGAAACAGACACGCGGCAGAGAAACAGACACGCGGCAGAGAAACAGACACGCGGGAGAGAAACAGACACGCGGCAGAGAAACAGACACGCGGCAGAGAAACAGACACGCGGCAGAGAAACAGACACGTGGACACGCAGCAGAGAAACAAACACGCGGACACGCTGCCGAGAAACAGACACGCTGCCGAGAAACAGACACGCGGCCGAGAAACAGACACGCGGCAGAGAAACAGACACGCGGCAGAGAAACAGACACGTGGACACGCAGCAGAGAAACAGACACGCGGACACGCTGTCGAGAAACAGACACGCGGCAGAGAAACAGACACACGGCCGAGAAACAGACACACGGCCGAGAAACAGACACACGGCCGAGAAACAGACACGCAGCACAGAAACACACGCAGAGAGATCAGAGAGATGGACACAGGCAGGGAGTGGTAGTCACTCCTGTATGTAGCTGTGAATATAGTGATATTTTAAAAACACGGAAGACGCTGGTTTAAGATTGTAAACGTGGCAAGCCTGTCTCTGTTCCAGCCGCAGACAGACACCAAGCTGAACGGCACCGCGCTCTCATCCCCCTCTACCTCCTCCCAGCGCTCTGAGAGCAGTCTACCCCTTCTGCGCGTGGCAGCCAGTCAGACCACTGACACCATGGGTGAGTCAGCTGGGCGCTAATTCCAGTGCAGTGTTTCATACTGCGCCCCTATATTTAATTCGTACCGTACCCCAGACGCAGTCTCACTGGACAAGTGGTGCCCCATTTCATTGTGGGGTCTCTGCTCTTCTGTGAGACTTTGTCAAATTAATAAAGTTGAATATCCTTCCTAAAATGGAGACTTGTTCATAGTGTTTGCTCTTGGTCTGTGTAGCACCCTTGATGGGGGAGGTTTGTGCTAAATTCCAAGAAGATCTGAGAGGGTGGTGTCAGAGGACATGTTGACACTAAAGGTCCTCACAATGAATGTACTGTCAGGCCAGTTTACACACAGGGGTTACAAAAGCCATTGGCAAATATAAAGTGTGTAAAAGGATTCCAAGAATCTGTGGGAAATGCTGACAGGGTCCAAAGTACTCCATTGCTTCATTGTTATTAAATAGTAAAACAGTTTTTTGTGTAACTTTTACACCAAGTAATCTTCTTTGTTTCCTTTTCATTTTACTGGACCATCATAGCTGGCTGTGGCTAATATGGCAGTTGAGTGGGAAAAAAATAACATTTCAATGTTGTATTAGTGGGTTATTTTGGGGGGGGGAATTCAATGGGCCTCATTCATGAAACGTGAGCAGAACGAATTTGTACGTAAATCGTTCGTATTTACAGTTTTGCCTGTATTTTTGTATTCATCAACATTTTCGTATCTGAGATTTGTTAGTACCTCTGAACAAAATGTACACCTGCTCTGGAGCAGACGTACCTCGTTCGTAAATTCAGAATGCCGGTAAATGTAGCTTCAGAGTGATAATTAGAATCTGTTAAATTCACAAGACTAAATGTCGCCTTTGAAATACACATGGCAAACATAATAAATTATGATTGTAAAAAGCAAACACTTTAGATTACGCCTATTAATCAATTGTAGGCTATGAAGCTGTTTAATTGGACCTATAACATAGTCTAATGAACGCTCCCAGTAGCCTACTGAATTGCTAAAAATCTTAATTCTACATGACCTTACATAGGCTATGCTAATTAAAACACACATTTAACCAATGAATGAAATTTGCTTTAAAGTGGCTTACATGTCTGTAGCCAGGGTTGCAATTGTGGTCAACAGCTTAATCCAGCTAATGCCAGCATACATCCAGTTCCCCTACAAGATGCAAAGCCAGGTGGAGGTTACGCTTTTTTGTGAAATTGCCAACCTGTCCAATGTTATCGGTGCCATAGACTGCACGCCCCAGTGCACGTTTTTGTTGAAAAGTCAGTGAAACGCCGTCTCGCGTTCAGGGGGAAAACCAGGTAAACTTTATTTAAAAGTGAAAGTTTTTTAACCGGTTAGAATGTAGCCAGCAGGCTATATCCCGGTAAAACCTGAGCTGTGTGGGACACACGCATCAATGTGACCGCAATTAGAATGCGCCAGAGAGATTCTAAAATAAGGTAGCCCATGTGATTACCCGATTTCAAACCACAACTCGCATGCACAGAACCCCAACAGAATTACAAAATTAATAACGTTTAATTTGTTTCCAGGGTGCGATAAAGCAATGCGCTCGTATTGATGGTACATGTTATCTCCTGCTAGGCCTTTACTTTACCAGTTCATGACGCCGGTACTGACAATATTAAACTTGATTTCATAAAACTTCGATTTCAGTGTCAGAATAATTCTTTCTGGTGCTTTTTCTGGGCCATTCTGACTAGATATGGACCTTTAAATGGAAGTGACAGCCTCCATATAAGGCAATTGATGGGCATGGATTTATGCTAATCACAAAATAACGTGGACGCGCATCGTATGTGAATACAAAAAAATCTTCCATGCGGTTTGATGAATCCGGCGTAAATTTTTCGTACCAACTCCCTTCGGACATAAATATACGCGTATATTTAGGAAAACTTCATGATGAAGCTTCATGCTGAGAGAGAATTTGCTCCAATCCTAATGCTGGTTACTCATCCTGAGAGAGAATTTGCTCCAATCCTAATGTTGGTTACTCATCCTGAGAGAGAATTTGCTCCAATCCTAATGTTGGTTACTCATCCTGAGAAAGAATTTGATAGGTCCTTTCCCAATACTCACACTTCAGCACTAGCAGACTTCAAATGCAGGTGCCCACCAGAACCTTCAGGGGCTTAGTCTGTCCCATTTCTCATTTTGCAAGTGTGCGAATGCTTGAGTGCGCACTTTATGAGCCCTTGATGTGGCCTTCACGTGAGTCCGCATCGAACCAAACTTCGCTGAAGTGTATTGCCCATAGTTCTTTGTGTTGTTATGACTTTTGTCACTCTGGCCAATCAGAGCTGTATTCTATGTGCAAGAACTACTGCACAATCGAGTGTAGCAAAGAACGATGGCAAAGAAAATGTAAGTGCAAAGTGTAAAAATGTAAGTGTAAAGTGTAAACTTTGTAAGTGTAAAGTGAAAGTGTAAAAATGTAAGTGTAAAGTGAAAACCAGTTAAATCATGCATTTCACCATCTCTTAAATGCTAAAAATATAAAAGAACTATAGCCTATATTTATGTATGATGCTCAATAAATAAATGCGATTGTTTTCCTGTAAATTTGCATTTTATTAGGATGTAGCTAAGCATCATTGCTTTATGGGCTGCAGCCTGATAAAATATGTAGGGTACTGGGCAGCAGAAAGGCTTCTCAGGCTGGCTGGTAACATTAACTAATTACATCAAATAACAAATACGGGACCTACAGTACAGTTAACATGCAATTATTAAACTTAAATCGGCACTGGGTTTTCCCACACAGATCTGCTGTTCTAGCTAGCTATTAGACAGAAGATTAAATGGTTATAACGTTACAAAGCAAATGTCCTCCAGCGTTTGTTTTATTTATTTTAATCTCAACATGCCATATATTGAACAGATCTTAGGTAAAAAAGAGGAGTTTACTGATCTAATCTGTCCAGCTAAAGTTCAATATATGACATGTTGAGTTTTTTATATAGTTCGGTGGTTGACATTCATTCATAAAAACCTCTTGAGCAGGTGACATCCAGCGACGTTGCACGGACGAACAGATTAAATAAAACAAAAACGGGTTCGTCCCTCTTAATTGGCTCTCCTGTTAACGTCCAGTGGACATCCACATTAGATGGTGGATCTGCCTCAATTTTGAAATATTGTTAAACGTAAAACTATCTATTCTAACTCACCCTAATTCAGAATTAAAAAGTGATATAAACAACATATGGAGGCGACGTCTTAAAGAATACGGTTCCACGGACGACTAATGGACGTGATTTTGGTCAGTGGGTTTATATAAAAAATGTAATATAGCGGCGACAGGAAACATGGCGATGGGTGTGTATGTAACCACAGTAACCGAATGTCATGCAAGGGTTTCCCATTTCTTACCTATGCGCCATTACGCACCGCACAGCGCACTTGCACCCCTTGGTCCAACCTCGGAAATGCATCAGCAAAGTGTGGACTTGAAGGAAGTGCCTAGGCCGTAGGGTGAGTATTGGGACAAGGCCATAGTGTCATAATGACCATGTCCTCTGAAGAGTCGCTCTTAACGAGCCTCTTCTGCTCTTTGACTTCTCCTCTTCTGCTCTTTGACTTCTCCTCTTCCTGTGTCCTCTTCATTACTTCCTGTCAGGTGAGGATGAGCTTTCCAGTCCCACCCAGGATATGAGCACTGGACTGGAAGAGGTGATGGAGCAGCTGAACAGCTCCTTCCCTCATAGCCAGGGTAAGAAGCAGCAACACATCCTGACAAACAACACACACCCACAATTTAGCGCTTTAAAGTGAATCGCCTTACTGAAATCGGTGCTCTACATTTTTCTTTCTTTCACTCACTCATTCCACCGCTCTCTTTCTCTCTCTTTTTCTGCACGCTTCTCTTGGTTCTCTGGGCTGAAGGAGGACGACGGGGAAACCAGTGAGAGGTTAGTGGTACTGCTCACTACCACACTTCCACAATCATTCCTCTCTCCTTCGGACCTTCCATATGTCTGTCTCTCGCTCGCTCTCTCAATCTTTTTTTCTCTTTCTCTCACACCTTTCTTCCTTTTTAACCCTTTGAGGAGTGTTTTTTCAAAATTCTAAGCCAGTGTTCTAGAACTCCAGCAGTGATTGTTACATCAGCATTAGAATGTTCAATTAAGAACATTCTAATCACATACTTACACCGTAAAGCAGAGGTCCTCAATCTTATCCAGAAAGGGCCGGTGTGGGTGCAGGCTTTTGTTGCAACCAAGCAGTTACACACCTGATTCTACTAATCAAGGTCCTTAGTGAAGAGTCAGGTGGTTGATTAGTAGAATCAGGTGTGTAACTGCTTGGTTGGAACAAAAGCCTGCACCCACACCGGCCCTTTCAGGATAAGATTGAGGACCCCTGCCTTAAAGGGTCGAGTGTCTTTTCTGCGATGAGAACTTGTTTGGTCCTGGTCTGATAGCCCACCTGTGGTTTCCCTACTTGACATTGTCAGGGATTATTAGTGGAATTACATGTGAGGTTAAATAGGCGCTTTTATACCTGCTCGTGCCTCTGAGCCAAACAGGAACAGCAGGATCATGTCATGCCATGTTTTTTACACAACACAGTGCAAGTGCCTTCCTGAGCAACTAGCAAATGTTACCTCCCCCGCTAGAGAAGCTGTGGACATGTTGTAACGTCCATAAAAAATAAGTTAAGTCACTGCTAACCTCATTATAATACAGTGACAACATCTGATTATACTTTAACAGGTAGCGTATTAGAGAACCAGGGGGTATTTCACAAAGCAGGATTTGTGAGTTAGCTGGATAACTGCACTGAAGTGAGTAAAACCCGGAACCCTCCCAAATCTGGAACATGGACTGAAGTATAACAAGCTGTTCCAGAGATGCCCCCCTGTTCTGTTGGTGACTGTCCATGTCTGCAAAGAAATAGAGTTAAATGTTTATAGCGAGCTAACTAGAGTGCTAAAGCGGAAATCTTCAATCATGACACTTGCCCTTTATTAAACGGGTTTCTCATTTGAGAGTAGGTAACTTAAGTATGAGATGGTGGGTATGTTTGTCTTTTTGTTGAAGGCTAGCTAGCATTAATACCCATAATGTACAGTTGTAGCGTTTGTTACTTTAATGTATTTAATGTTGTCATTACAGCAAGCTTTTGTATGAGTTTTTTTGCAAGTTGTTGTTTTGGAAAGATGGAGAGAAACACTCGCCCCTCTCTCTTAATGTTACCTTTTCATCTGATGGATGGCTTCAGAAGGGCGGGGGGGGTTCTACATTAATTGCTTGTGTGTGATTGTATTTTCAGGTTGTGTGTGAGTTTTGGGTGTTTGCTGTGTTTGTTTGTGTGTGTTTGGTGTGTGTGTGTGTGTGATCAGCTCTCTCTCTCTTCCCCAGGTCTGGGTGTAGGCAGTCTTTTTCACATGGCTGATGACCTGGGCCGTGCCGTGGAGTCTCTGGTCAGTGTGATGACGGATGAGCCAGGGCCAGAGTAATGTGGCTCCTCCCCCTCCCCTCCCCCTGCAGGGCCACAGTAATGTGGCTCCTCCCCCTGCAGGGCAACAGGAACATGGCTCCTTCCCCAGCAGGGGCAGAGTAACTTGGCTCCTCCCCCTCCCTCCCCCAGGCGGGGCCACAGTAATGTGGCTCCTCCCCAGCATGCTTTTATAGTGAAAACAACTGGACTGGACACCTTTACAAAGAGAAAAATACATCTATTTTTGTCAAAGATCATGGTTACAAACTTGTAGAATTCAGTAGTTTCTTAAGTCTAAAATTGTTTTATTAACAAAGGCAGGTTTTTACACTTCTATGCAATTGTACAAAACTCTTCAGAAATATGTGTGAAATGATTTGCTGTTTCTTTGTATGGAGCGCATTTCAGATCGTTCAAAAAAAAAAAAGTTTGTAACAATTAAAAAGACTGTAAACTAAAGGACGCTTTATACGACATACATTTATTTATGAAAAACATGAAAAAGTCTTTTAATGGCAATGCATTTGTTGTGAAACTTTATAGCTGTGTGTGTGTGTGTGTGTGTGAGAGAAAGAGTGTGTGTGTGTGTGTGTGTGAGAGAAATGTTCACCTTAACAGTGTTGTTGTTCTTGCTTTAGAGAAAACCCCCCACCAATATCGTTACCAAATTATCCACCCAAGCCATCGGTCTTTCTTTAACTTCACTGTCTCCTGATTTCCCAGCGTGCTTCACACCTTTTTGCCAAGCAGTATTTTGACTCATCTTGAATCAGTTCCTGCTGTTTTCACATGACGGTGGGTTAAGCTGATCCTCAGCTATCTGGTGCAGAAAATTTTTAACTGACACAGTTAAATCCAATATTTTCCTTTTTGCATTTTGCTACTTTACAAAGTAGTATCTTTCAAAAAAAAACTTTGGAGAGATTTTTATGAATGGATAATGTATTGTTTTAAAAAAGGATGAGAAAGGGAGATGTGTTTCTGTCAGATGTCTGAAATCTGTTGAAGGCGAGATTGAAGGTTGAACTTGAACCGAATGTTGTGCTCGAAAGCAGAGCGGTGGTTCGTTGTTTTCTTTTTTTTCTCCAGTCACAGAAGAGATTATTTTAGTGGAATTGAAGTCTTTTCCAAGCACACTGAGATGGACATATGGAAGAGGAGTGTGTTATTGTACACAGATCCCTCGCCATTCTTCCAGTCATGCGAGTTCTACCTCAGTTTTGTTGGGTACTCTGTCTAGTTCTGCATTTTATCTGAGCGAGATTTCAGTGAAATTACCATCGAAAGCATCAACAGAATTTAGTGAATGTTAAGACTTAATCCATCTATTTCTGTTCTTGTTCAAACGTATTTCTAAATACATTTTATTATTGTTTTTGTTCGTTTCAGAGATGGAATCTGAGTACACTGACTACTTTAATACACTGCAGCCTTTTCTGTGAGATGCATTGTTTTTTCTTCAGTCTTTTGCTTTATTGTTTCTTCGAAAGGGGAAACATTATTTAATCACAAAGTACTAAATGTAACCATTCATTTTACTGTATACTCAAATGAAAATAAGAGTAAATCAAACTGACACATCTCACAGTGACCGCATGTTCTAGGATATTTTCACATATTTCATATATTCATTTCTAACCCCAATATTATTTGTCTTTATTTCAAAATCTCATGTTACATTTTTTTCCTTCGAAACATATCAAATGCCACCAAATATATGCCTTACTACTGTAATATAAATAGCTTTACTGTGTATATCAATAAAGCACGCAGTTATGTTAACGTGTCCTTGTTGCATTGTTCCTGTTCTTGTGTTCATGACAGGGGTTATTAAACAGAACCGTTTTAGCGTTTCTCATTCCCAAACATAAGATCAGTATAGTCCAAGGTATTGACAAAGGCCCTAAAAGTGGTTTGCATTGCTTGGGTGAGTGTGACGAACGCAACGCCAGGTCAGGAGCAGGGAAAACTATAACATCTTAAATGTAAAAGCAACCTCAGCCCTGACATCAGAGTTCTTCTGTCATTGGATGAGAAACTGGCCTAACAGTGTCCCGTTTTTACAGGTGCAGCAGTTTTTACCTTTAAAGACACGGCACTGGGAGACTTCTGGTATGTTTATTTAGACGTATATATTACATTATGTACATGCTAAACCAGGCTGCAAACTGCAATCTCACAGGATTTTGAAAGGAGCATGATGATGATGGTGGTGGTGGTATTGGTGGAGGAGGGGGTTGTTGTATTGGTGGTGGAGGGGGTTGTTGTATTGGTGGTGGAGGGGGTTGTTGTATTGGTGGTGGAGGGGGTTGTTGTATTGGTGGTGGAGGGGGGTTGTCGTATGATGGTACTCATGTTCCACACAGCTGTATTAATGCTAAAGTAGTCCCACACTTTGCTCCTGTTCCAGCGGAGGCAGGGGCAGAGGGGCCCCTGGATTGGCCCCCTGCAGGCATAAATTCTGCACCCAAAAGTCCAAACCCCTCCACTGGGAATAGACTCCTCTCACCATCCGTATCCACAGTTTCAGTGTTCCTGAGGGACAGTGCTGACCATACAAGCAATGGAAAAAAAAAAAAAAATTCAAGACTTAAAATTAACAAAAGAACAAAAAAAATAAAATCACTCACACACACACCTGTTTATACAATACTACTTATTATGACCTCAAAACAAAAAACAGACCAACCTTTACCATCTCATCCTAGCCAGGGCAGAATGAGACCCTAAAGGGTTAATTCAGGTGGGGGTGATATGGGGTTAGTTTTATTACCTCCACCCAAAGAAACACTAATACCACACCCAAACCAATCCAAGGGTTTTCCCTCGAACCCTATAGTAGTCTGTCCAGACCCCATTATTATCCCACCCTAATACTGCCAGCCAGCATACATGGTTGTTTTATACAGTTAGGCTGAGGTGCTATAGGGCAGGATGGGTAATTGAGCCCACTTTTCTTCAGGCAACAACACAGCCGAAAGAAGGAATACATTAAGCTTGTCCAACTACAGCA
Organism: Ilyophis sp. 1 JC-2022; assembly: GCA_022702515.1. Taxonomy (NCBI): domain Eukaryota; kingdom Metazoa; phylum Chordata; class Actinopteri; order Anguilliformes; family Synaphobranchidae; genus Ilyophis; species Ilyophis sp. 1 JC-2022. The sequence continues at coordinate 9,208,506 of CM040398.1, read as the reverse complement.
GATATTAACAAGTTCCTGAATTCACAATAGATGCAGTGCTTTTGAATTGTTCATGGGCGCGTGTGGGCTGTGGACGAGTATACAACGTTCTTACAGAGATATTCATACTTACATTCATACACCGAGCTCCGCTCCGCCCTGCACTTTCAGCAGAGCTGGCGCTTTATTAACTACAGACACCTGAAGCCTCCCCAACAGGAAATCAACACCGTCTGAATACAATAGAGCATAATGTGGAGACGTATCAGGAATATATTTATATGCAAGTCTGTTAGTGTTCTTGGTCTTAGGGAGCAGGAACGGCGTACAGTGTAGGATTTATTGGACCCTGGCTGCCGCTCCTTTTTTTTTTTTTAACATAAGTCCAGCAGCTGTCCGTTGTCCGTCTTGTGGGTGCACACGGGGCACGTAAACACTGCGGTCTCCTTACGGCATGGGAGAGTCGGGATTCCACCACCTCTGAACCACACCCACGCTGTCCGTTCTATGAACCACCCCCACAGGTTGCCAATTCTAAGCCACGCCCCCCCCCCCCTCCAATCGTCCTCCTCTGGATCTCACTTCACAGGCAGCTCCTTGCTGAAGGTGGGAGAACAGGCTGGGATCGGTGTGGATGGGACAGGGGTGCAGCGTGTGTTTAATGTGAGCTCAGCACTTGAGGGGAGGGTTTAGAATGCACGTTTTGGGACGGAGAGGAGAGCAGTGTGCGGGGGAGGGGGAGTGGCAGGGGGGGTCTGAGTTGGAGGACGAGACGGAGAGTAACTCGGTGATCTTCATTCCTGGGTCCTGGAGGCTCGCGGGGTCTGCTGGTTTATGTTTTCCCCTTGATTCCAGCAACAAATTCAGACTCAAGAAACCAGGTGAGGTGAGTAAACTAACAACAAAAACCAGCAGAGCCTGCAGCCCTCCAGGACCAGGAATGAAGATCACTGGTGTAGATGGACACTGCTCCAGTGGGCTTCCTGTCGGTCAGTTTTCCTCATGGGTGTGGCTAGTGCATAGGGGGCGTGGCTAGCGCATTGGGGGCTCGGATCAGGTGTAGGAGCATGGCTCGTGCGTAGGGGGTGTGGCTCATATGTAGAGGGTGTGGCTCATCAGCGGGCGTGGCTCAGGTGTAGCGGGGCATCTCACACTGCTCACAGCGGTTCAGGGCAGGGTGGTTGAGGAAGGTGCAGCTCTCACAGTTCCACTGCACCCCTTCAAAATCCTCGTCCCGTGGAGCAGGCCTCCTTCCAGGCTTGGAGCTGGCCCCACCATCTGTGGGACAACAGAGATATAAAGCCCAGGGGTCAGAAAGTAAAAGTCCTGCCATGCGTTTCTCAGTCAGCTGAATTAACTAATTAGTTCTACCTCCTGGCTGAAGAATTATAGTAATTAGCAAATCGAGGGGCCTGTATCATAAAGCAAGATTACTGGATAACTGCATGAGTAAAACCCAGAACAACTCTTTTTACTTCAGTCCATGTTCCAGATTTGGTAGGGATCTGGGTTTTACTCAGTGCAGTTATCCAGCTAACTCAGTAATCCTGCTTTGTGATGCAGACACCAGGTGACAAACAAAATACTGGGGAGGACTTTTACTTTCTGAACCTGGATTTAGCTACAGTACAGTACAGACCATGTTCATCTATACATGCACAAATCAAGGATTGGAACAGACGCACACGTGCATCTACGCATCAGGTTTGATGCCGTCCTGCTGGTCACCTGTACCTCCCTCTCAGGTGAGACTGTGGACTCACCTTTTCTCACAGGTTTGGGTGGGACCACAGGTCCAGACTGAATGTTGTCGTAGAAGTTATTCATAGCTTTCGGGTCAAACTTGCCTGGAGAAAGACGACGTTTATGTTAAATACACAACGTCCTTCTGACGTCACACAAACACCAACAAAACTAAAATGGACAAATAAGTATGCTCATGTACACACAAGCGCCTAAACGGAACTTGAACCTACATGACTCAAACGCACACAACCCATAGCAAGGTGTATTGTTTGTTTGTCTCCTAGTCGTTAGAATCTGTGACCTGATCCAGCAGATTTACACAGCAGGGAAAAATACTGTCCGCAGTAATGCGCTTTTAAAAAAAATCAGTTTGCAGGTGAACGGGGGAATGTGTGCTGTAGTACCTCTGGACTGGAGCAGATCCGTTTCCTTCAAGGTGCAGTCTATGTCAATCTGTAGCTGTCGGTTAAGACTGCGCAAGCGAGTCATATCTTCAGGCTGCAAACACCCAAAAAAAACAACAAAAAAAATTTGTTTTTTTACTGAGGTGATCAATGCTTCGTAACGGGTGCGTGCGTGCGTATTTATATATATATATATATATGTATATTGATGTATCAAACAAGCCTTAAACCATCACTCTGCTGCCAGATATGCAGTAGATATGGAAGGATCACTTTAAGGGTCATTTCTCCTGACTCATCATGACAATTTTCCTATTGAACTCTATGGAAAAATAAGTCGGGAAAAGAAACCCTTCAAGTTATCCATCCATATCTACTGCACATCTGGCAGCAGAGTGATGGTTTAAGGCTTGTTTGATACATCAGACCCTTGATGACTTAGCCATTTAGCCAACCATGTGTTCCATACTGTTCCAGTGTAATTTACAGCTAAATCTAGTCCCACCCTCCAATTCCCATAGAGATCCATTCAAATTCAGAGGTTATAGTATCGCTTGTAAGTGTACCAGAATTATGTTGTTGGGTCACAGATATCAGGAAGTCATGGCATGCAAAGGATATGCGACCAAATATAAAAAATTATTACTTTATTCTATATATAAATGCAGGGGTGCCAATAATTGTGGCACATGTGGTTTTGTTAAAAATAATTATTTCTTGAGGGATTTGTTTCTCATAATAAATTTACTTCAGTTGAAGGATTTTTCAAATTTTTTCAGTGTGAGATTAAGCCAATTCACCAAACGGTAAATTTTTTATAGCCATTTTTACTCATCTTTACCAGGGGTGCCAATAATAGTGGAGGGCACTGTATGTATGTATACATATGCGTGTGTGTGTGTGCGTGTATTCTGACCCTGGGGATGAGGCTGGAGCTGTTGACTCTGTGGAAGCGCCTCTGTAGCAGGTCGTACTCCATATCGTTCACGTCGCCCTTCAGCTGCTCCAGCTTCTGTCTCTCCAGGAGAAGCTCTTTGACCAGACGCTCCATTCTGGCCCGCTGGTGCAGCAGGAGTGCTGTAGAGTTACACTTACACAGTCAGTACCACTCAATCTCAGTCACAGTCACACACACAACCTCACAGTTCCGTTCTGCAGTCACAGAGCGATCCGCTCAATCTGTCACACCCAGAACCCTCACAGTCCGTGCCGCTCAATCTCAGTTGCAGTCACAGTCAGTTCCGCACAGTCAGTGCCACTCAATCTCAGTCGCAGAGTGCCGCTCAATCAGTAACAGACACACAGAGTACCTCACAGTCAGTTCCCCAGTCACAGAGAGTGGCGCTCAGTCAGTCACACACAGAACCTCATACCCATGAGGGTTGGGTCCGAAACCCGGTACCACTACGGCACCAGTACCGTTTTCAAAGCACACATGCATGCTTTCTCCCTAACCCCCCTCACCCTGAGTGTATGCGTAGTCGTCAGAGCCGGAGCTGGATCGGCGGGGCATGTGGTTGATCTGGCTGGTGATGTTGCCAGGCAACACGGAGATAGGCAGGATGGGGGCAGGAGCGGCCGGGTGGTCCCCCTGATCCACCATGTTGAGCAGCGACTCAGTCTCCACGGTGGGCGACCCCAGGGGGCGCTGCGCCCTGCCGGGCGACACCTTGATCTTAAAGGTGTAGGCGGCGTTCCCGGGCTGGGGGGAGGATGCCGGGTGGGGGCGGGCGGGGCTTTGGTGGATGTACATTCCCGGGTGGAAGGTGGTCACGGCGGGTCCGGTCAGGCTGATGGCGCGGGACGGCGAGCCAGGGGAGGGGCTGGTGGAGATGTACAGGGCGCTCTGGCCGCGCTGCACCCCCTGCTGGCCGGGGGCCGGGGAGTTGCTGCGAGGCCGCGGGGCCGCGGGACGCTGGGGGCCCCCCTCCAGCGGGATCTCCATCTGGTTCTTCAGGTAAGGCAGGTAAGTGACGGGCTGCTGCTGCTGCTGCTGCTGCTGATAGGTGGGGGGGCTGATGGGCAGCAGGACGTGGGAAGTCTGCTGGATCTGGTGCTGCGGCGAGCTGTAGGGGGAGGGGAACTGGGCGGGGGGAGGGGAGTGGTACACCGCCTGGGGCATCTGTTTGGAGGTGTAGGGGGCGGAGTAAGGGGAGGGCTGGTACACGGGCACCACAGGCGAGGGCCAGGGTGAGGGCTGGGGGCTCTGAGAGGGGACGGGTCGGATGTACAGGGCGCTGCCGCTGTTCCCGTAGGGGCAGCCGGGGATCTGCAGCGCCTGGGGCGCGGGAGGGATGTTCTGGGACAGCGTGACGGTGATGGGGTTCATGGCGTAGCGGGGCACCGGGGCGTAGGCGGGGTGCGGGGGAGGGGTTCCGGCGGACCGGCCCTGCTCGTTTATGAAGAAGGGGTTGTACCCGGGGGAAGGGGCCATGGTGGCGGGCGCAGAGTGGGCCTCTGGGAACACCATCTGGGGCTGCTGCTTGGCGCCCGTCCCGCTCCTCTGGGGCTCCAGATGTCCGTCGCTGGAGCTGTGCACCAGGGGGCGCCCCACCCCGTTGGCCTTGTTCCCCTCCGAGAGCGGGTACCCCAGATTTATGTGGAGCATATGATTCCGGCTCAGCCTGCCCTCCTCCGTGCTGTGGTACTCCTCATACAGGTAGCGGTTACTCTCCTGGGCCAGCAGGTGGCAGCAGACATCCAGGTTGTTGTTATTCTGGAGTTGGGGGGGTAGAGAGAAAAACAGTGGCAGTTGAGACAGCGTAATTCTCTATTTACAGCCCCACTAATCCAACGCATCTGGTTTATTTTTACACGTGAGCGAGTGTGGCTGGAAGGCGGTAGGCGTATATAGTACATGCATGTGTAAAAGCAGAAGCTTCCTTAATGAATAAAACAGTATTACTGTGTGAACCATAAAAAATTAAAGATTTTTAGTGACTTAATTAAATGCAATCGCTTTAGCGACACATCGTGAAATGTAATACATATCTGCGTTTGCTTTTACGTAAGGATGCGCATTTATCATGCCATAATTAAAAACAAAACGCATATTGCATTGCATTTCATTGAGTGTTCTCTAAAAACACTCTTACTGAAATACAAATACGGGGTGTATTACTTTTCAACGCCAGATGCGCGATTTTCGTGCCAAAATTGAAATGCAAACGAGCCCATTGCATTTAGCTTTGTCAGCATAGCGTGGCGCACGAAACGTAAAACAAATCAAAGCAATCCTCGTGATTGTATTTATTGACCTGCAGAGTGGTCTGTCATTGCATTTCAACACCAGCTGCGTGGTTTCCGTGCCAAAATTGAAATGTAAACGGGGGCAGATTGCGTTTCGCTTTGTGGCCACTGCTTGCCGCATGGGACGTGACAAAATTTAAAGCAATACTCGCGATTGTATTTATTTGACCTGCAGAGCAGTCTGTGATTGCATTTAATTTTGTCACTGACAAGGCGGAGCACTTCGATAAATGCAATCAACTGTCCCATCATAGTCCGTGGGGCGGGGTGAGGCGTGGGGACGAAACAGTGCGAAGAAGTATATGGTCCTCGGTTTAGTGTGTGGGGGTAGCCGAAGCTATCTTGCAAGTGAATCGATTACTTGAGATTCATGCTGTAGGCCTATAAGGTTTTTAAAAAAAAAATATTGTATGATGCATGTTGCGTCCGCCTCTCCCTTCCAGTCCACTTTACTATTGTTCTCCCTGCGTTCCCCATTACTCTCGTTTTTACTTTTACCCTATCTGTCTTTTGTGTTGTGCAGGCTGGGCGTGGTTTCCCTCCTCGTTTCCTCATTCCGCTCTATTAATCTCCCAGCCAATCACTCACCTTCCCTGTTCGCATTCCACACTCACTCTCGTTAGCTCATTCATTCTCGCATACATTCCGCACGCTTTACTCATTATATCTCCCTATTTATAGAATAACTTGTCCAGTGTCACCAAGCAGTCCAACACACAAACTCAGCCTCCACGACTCTCTTCTCTGCCCACCGCCGAAACGGAGCACCGAACTGCGTCAATCTTCCCAGTCGTCTCCTCACTCCTCCCCCGCATTATGTTCTCCTTCCCTGGTTGCCTTTTGAAGATTGCCTGCACTCCCGGATCAGTCCCGACATCTTCAACACCGGTGAAGAGCGATGGTAAACTTTGTTGCTGCAGTCTGCAGATCCAACGTACATTCCGAATGTCGCGAATGCATCTCCATGGTGACGACCACAAACAAAATTATATCGACTAGACAATTTGTCAATAGCTGGACTATTCTTTATAAACATTCTTTATGTTCCCTTCTCTGTCGTCTCTTTGCCAGTTCGTTACGTCAAGTCATGTTTGTTGCTCTTGTTACTCTGCCATTGTCTGTTGTGTTTTGCTAACGTGTCAAGTCTGCCTTTTTCCAGTTTACCCGCCAGCCTGCATTCCCTGCTCTGCCATTGCCAACCCTGCTTCCAGTCTATCACCGGTTGTCTGCCATTCGCCCAGCTCTTCTCTCGTTTTCCCTGATCTTCATCTGCCCCTGGTTGTTGCCAATCCCGTATCCAGACCCTCACCTTGCTTGCCTTAAATAAAGTGCTCCACTCCAGCTTATTGTGAGTCTGTCTCCGAGTCCTGTGTTTGGGTCCATACCAGTTGGGAGAAATGGCCTAAGATTAATTCTTGAGGGTTAGCCTAACAAGAAAACACTTGTAGCACCAGACAGGATATTTGATTCCTAACATGTGTTTATATTATTTATAGGCTACAACTTTAATAATATTGGCTATTATTGTTCCTACATCAGAACATTTTTTTTTTTAGCATGTTAGAACCGGTGCGTTTTAGGCATTTATTGTCTGTGACGGTTGCAAGATGAATGTTGCGGCGGAATTTGGGGGGTAGTCGACAACTACCACTAGGAGGCCACCGTGGCTAAGATATTCATAACCGGCTTGTCAATTGTTTTGTCATTTTAACCCATTAAAACTAAAAACCCTCGTTTCTAATTAATTACAGTCCGCTGATTTCATTTCTACATTGATAATCTGTCTAAAGATTCGAATGAGCAAAACCGATCAAGCATTACAACTTATGATAGGCCTATTCCACAGAATAGGCATCTTTCTCAGTAGCCCAGTGGTAAACTTCCTGTTTACAAATCTAGATCTCGGTCTGAATCCCACATGGGGCAGAACTTTTTCTCTTTTGGACAAGGGCAATCCAATTCAACACTGACTACCAGTATTAGACATTGTGTCATTGGCCTAGATGAGGTTTCAGATTTATTTTTGATTTATCCAATAGCTACTGCTGTCTAAAAGCAAGTAATTTGCTTGAATTGAATGGCTGTTGCCTTGTGGATAATGCAGACTCAAACTGAAGCCTCAGCGTATCAAGCCGGCTTCTCATTCACCACCGCCGGCCTCTCATCATAAAATAAATAAATTTTAAAAACCTTATAGGCCTACAGCATGAATCACAAGTAATCGATTCACTTATAAGATAGCTTCGGCTACCCCCACACACTAAACCGAGGACCATATACTTCTTCGCACTGTTTAGTCCCCACGCCTCACCCCTCCCCACGGACTATGATGGGACAGTTGATTGCATTTATCGAAGTGCTCCTCCTTGTCAGTGACAAAATTAAATGCAATCACAAACCACTCTGCAGGTCAAATAAAGACAATCACGAGTATTGCTTTGAATTTTGTCACGTCCCGTGCGGCAAGCAGTGGCCACAAAGCGAAACGCAATCTGCCCCCGTTTACATTTCAATTTTGGCACGGAAACCGCGCAGCTGGTGTTGAAATGCAATGACAGACCGCTCTGCGGGTCAATAAATGCAATCACGAGGATTGCTTTGAATTGTGTCACTTTCTGTGCGCCACGCTATGCTGACAAAGCTAAATGCAATTGGCTCATTTGCATTTCAATTTTAGCACGAAAATCGTGCATCTGGCGTTGAAAAGTAATACACCCCGTATTGTATTTCAGTATGAGTGTTTTTAGAGAACACACAATGAAATGTAATGCAATATGCGTTTCGTTTTTAATTATGGCATGATAAATGCGCATCCTTACGTAAAAGCAAATGCAGATATGTATTACATTTCACGATGTGTCGCTAAAGCGATTGCATTTAATTAAAGAGAAACTGCAGAGCCTTTTCTAAGGCCTTTTTTACCGCTTCAATTTGAACGGGAACTCGTGAGTAGGTGGTGGTTATATGACGATGATGCCGCGTAGTCATATTATGAATATTCATACGGTCAAGGAGTTAAAGGGTGTGTCTTGATGAAATGACTTAGTTTTGAACTAACGGAGCACGCATGAGCCCTCACCCATTTTTATGTTAAAGATCTCGTGACTCGTCATGAATCCCCGGAAACCAACGTATTGGTAAGCCTACACAAAAACTCAGAAAAAAACATTTTGACTAAACATGAAATTTTCGGACATAAACAGTTGTGTATGATCATAATCTAACCAAAAACATCGGTTTTCAATGGGAAAAGTCGGTTTTTGACTGCAGTATCACTAAGTCACTAAAAATCTTCCATAGGAGGAGGTGTGCAGACTAACAGTCACATTTTTTTGATGCATCTCAATAACACTTTCTTTTTTTCTAATCAACAACCAGCGGGGCCGAGAGTAAATGTGTGGAGGGGTGCCTTCCGCCAGCTCCTCCTCAGACGACGACACACCAGCATTGTGAGGCCCAGGCCGAGGTAACACATTCACACATTCTCACATGCAGGAGAGGTGACAAGAACAGCCAAGTTAAGCACAACTACGGGGAAATTAGCTGGGTAAACTAAGAGCTGAAGGAATGTTGCTACTGAACTGCACAAACGGCTCTCACTCCCTACTAATGGCAGTGAACCCATAATCCTTTGCGTGTCCAATTCATGGCATGGGAGTGTTTCACACCCAGTGGCAAAGTACACGAGCTATCTTGGCGCGGGCCTCACCTCATGTGATCCTATTTCCGCAGTACAGTTTCTGGTCCTGCTGGTTTTCTAATACATTTCTAATACAAAAAAATTTGTGATCAACTGTAACAGAAGTGCACGAGTATAATTATCGTCGTCTAGGTTGATGAAATTGTGTGTGTGAAATGGGACTGTAGTTAGGTGGAGTGTGTGTGTAGTGGGTGTAGTTAGGTGTGTGTGTATAGCCCCTTTTCCACAGCAGGAACCTTTTCCAGAACACAGGAACTTTTTGCGGTACACAGGAACTGAAATAACTTTTCCACCAGCGGAATGAGGGCCGATTTTGGTTCCTGGGGCATGGTCCCTATCCCCATTTTAGTCCCTGGTCACGGGGTCATACTTTTTAGATAGTTCAGACCTATTGGTGTGGAGCTTGCAATACTGAACATCGCTGATTGGCCAAATTCAACATTTCCGGCAACAGAAAAAACATTTAACAGCAGCAGTAAGACAGTAAGCAGCCTTCAAACAAAGGAAAAATGGAAATGTAAAAAGCCAGGCAAAACAGACCAATGACGATGTGCAAGTTTTAAACAGTTGACAACTTTCGCACATCTGACACGCCGTGACAAGCAGAGCAGTGCTTGCAGCGGTTGCCTCCTACTCCTTATTCTGCATCTCCAGCCAATTTCATGTGATACTAGTTTGATTTTATTCATGATTATGTTATTCTCACTATTGTGAAAGACTGTGTGTGTATGAAACTTTGTGTCGTAAATACGGAAAACAAATTGTGTCCCGTATCAATTCAATAAGGAACGCAACATTATAGTTTTTACAGCCTACGGGCGATTCCTAGGCCAATTATAAGGAATGAACGAAAAGGACTATCAAAACATGTATGTGTCTAACGGAACTGGGCATAGACCACTCAGTTAACAGTGCCGGGAAGAAGAAAAAAAACAGAAGCAGGATTGCAAAATAAATAAAGACCACAATACTTCATAAATTTTCACTTGTTTCCCCCATCACTTCCCCTTTTTGCCTAACCTTCACGGTTCTTGAGGTACGATGGAAAAGCAGACACAAACACGCTCCAGAACAGAAGAAGAATTAGAGATTTAACAGAACAGTCTTAGTCCCCGTTCCTGCAACCCGGTGGAAAAGGGGCGAATATGTATGTGCGACTTGTGCGTGTGCGTGTGCGTGTACGTGTGTGTGTGTGTGTGCATGTGTACAGGTGGGGGTAATACCTGTAGCAGACACTGAGACACCACGCCCTCAGGGATCTCGGGGAAGCGCTGCTTCAGGTCGTGCAGAATCTGATAGTCCAGCTGAGGGCCGCCCTGCGCCATCCCCACGGTGAGAGAGTCACTGAGCCCTGCAGCACAAACTGCCCTGACGCCTCTCTCTCATCTTCTATTGGACACGCATGCACACACGCATGCACACATGCACACACACACACACACACACATGCGCACACACACACGCACACGCGCGCACACACATGCACACACACGCACACATGCACACACACACACACACATGCACACACACGCACGCACACGCACGCACACACGCGCACACACACACGCACACACACGCACACACGCACACACAGGGAGACAGAGACATACAGGAAGAAGGGTTAAGGAAGTTAAGGGAGGGAGTGTCATAATCCCAATTTGAAATCATTCCAAAGCCATACCAGAAAAGCTATTGAATTAGCCTTGCGAAAACAGAAACGCGACTAGCTGTGTGCTCATCTCTGGGAGAAACCGGAATTAGGATTTTTCAGTTTGTGAAATGAAGCTCCTCTAAGTGAAACTTACACAAGCATGAAATGCCTCGATTGCTTCTCCAAAAACAGTTTCGTTCTGATCTTCATCAGTACTTTCCCAACCAACCATGTCGGTGTGATGAAGACTGATTTCAATAAGGAAGCATCACGTCCAAATCGAACACATGGACAGGAACATCACCTGCCAGAGCGCCTCTACAGTAGCAAGGGAAGGGCAGATACCGTTTCTCTGACACGTTCAAGTCCAAAGGGTGCCGATTCACAAAGTTCCACGGACTCCATGCTCGACCGTGATCAATGCAAACGTGGAAACAATGAACGTCAGTGACAGAACACACATAAAACACATTATTGACAGATATGTGGTCTAAGTCAGGGCTGCAGTCAAAATTTAGTCCTCTTCACATCGGTGATGCCATTAGAAAAGCCATCAGCCCTGGGGACAGAAAGCACATTCTTCTTCTACGCAAATGACCTGGTCCTGACCCGTACTCCAAAAGGTACAACTGTTCCCCATACCAGTAACGCCAGGCACAACTGTTGCTTCCAAATACCTAAGCAGTGGCATCATCAGTCTCGCAAATCATTCCACAAAATGCAATTTGATGCATCTCACTCCAGAGAGATTTACTGTATGAAGGTTATCGAAACTGGAGTGAGGAATGCGTGCACATGTTACTCCAGCCTTGGCAGTTACACGGCTGTTTAATGATTAACCAAAAACTTGGATATTTGTGAACATTCCTGTGCAAATATGACCAACACTTTTCGCTTTGCATCAGAAAGTCTTCCGACTGTTATTTTGCTTTATCAAACGCAGCCATTTTGTTAAATGGACTACGCAAAGCTTCTAAGGTACAAATCATAGGCCATGTCTATTTGTGTTACTTCACTCTTTGAATGAGGACACTTGAGCAATACTAAATTAAAGGTAGGTAATGCTAAGGAAGCACACAGAGCTGTGAGGAGAGCAAGGGGACTGTGTTTTCTTGGTGGCAGACAGAGGGCCCTGCTTGTATTCCCAGTTCAGAATCCCCCCACAGAGTCAACAATAAATGACTTTATAAAACACTGAACAAGTGCCCCTAACAAGGCTCTTTCTGTCAGGAGATAAGTCTGCATTATTCCACTGAACAATGGGATTAATCTCCAGGGCAGAACACGCAGTCAAATACACGTGCACGTGCACCCAAACGCAGTGACAAGCAGGAGAGACTGACACTTGAAAGTAAACCCGAAGAATTTAATACCAATGTCAGTTTACAATTTCAGCTCTTTGCCACGTACGTGCACACGACTAGCAATTACTGTGCATCCACTCACACTGGACCAGAACCACAGTCTCTCCATGTGCACATCCTCACACAACACATTACACGGGCGCAGTCCGTAACGGCATCTCCACACGCTCATGATCATCCGCTACATACCAGTCTCCCGGGTGAACAGGCGTAATCGCTGCCAGCGCTGTCACGGCGTGTGCCGATGGCACGCGTGACTGACAACACGCGTGACCGAGACGTATAGAAACCAAGCAGCGGTCTGAGCGGTGCGCTCATCCTTAGAGTCCCGCTATTCAGCGTCTGAGGAGATGGCGGCTCTCAATATGGCAGCCGGCAGGCCTGGGCGGGTCCTGGGTTCAGACACGATCTGAAGGAACCAGGGCCACGCCCCCTTACCAATGTAATTACCCAATCAGCACTCAAGCTCCAATTTTACACAAACAGGACCAGTAACCCAAATGCATTTTACCCACAAATAATGTTACTCACAATGTCTCATAGCTGCTGTCTCATCACCGGCACACAACACTGGGGAGGCAACAGCTTACAGCATGGAAATCTGGACCTCAAATCCAAATCCGGCCCTGCTTTTCCTTCTCCCAGGTAATTAACTGAACAATTAGTGCTACCGATTGGCCAGACTGTCTTCACACCTGACTCCCAGGTAAAGGGAGGGTGGAAAAGCAGCAGTCCTCAGTCCTCGAGTACTGCGATTTGAATATCAGGGGCTTGCAGTTTGTTTGGGGAAAACTTTTGTTTTAGGCCTGGATAGCCGTTATTTCAGCTTGGTTCAAACTTTGTGTATAGACCATTTGTCTCAGTGAATTCATAAATTATAACCCAACTGTTCCTAAATAAAGTTTTCAACTCCATTTTTATTTACATTTGTTCCATTTATGACCGGTACTAAAAAGGTCATGGAAAGTTAAGAGCCAGGCCACAAAGAATGGTAGCCAGAACTGCTCAACTGCAAGAGATTGGTAGCCCTGGGTTACCATTAATATTGAGCCCAGACACTGATCAGCCTTTGCCTTTTGTGTTTCCATGTTGCAATGCATACAACAGTATGGAAATTATAACTGCCACTCACTGCCATAATAAATGTATAGACTGGCCTGCCTGCATACATTAGACTTATACTAGTCCCAAGTACTTATTCAATTTGCAGAAAATCTGTACTAGATTTCACATTCAACCAAGATAGTTATGATGGGATAGGTGATACAAGATCTCCACATCAATTAAAATGTAATACTAGGCTAATTTATGAAAATTATATCTTGGTTTTCTTCTGTAATACAGTGTTCCTCTACAGTTCCAGGCCTTCCAGTGCTACAGGGTTGCATATAGGGTTGTAATGGGATGAGAAATTATAGAGAAACTTTCCAGATGCAGGTTATTTCTCCCAATTTGATAGGCCTAGTCATATTTCAACGTCCACCCACTAGGTTATATTGTACAAATACATGTCATATTCCAATTGCCAAAGCACACTTATGCATTCATTTTAAAAAAAAAAAAATGTATGCCTTGTTCACCATCTCATACACCTTTGGGGCTGAGTACCTGAATCAGAATCTACTCTGCAGTTAAGTATTTAAATATTACAAATGCTAGTTTTCAGAAAGCTTTTTACAAAAAAAAGTAATCGAAATTATATCCAAAAAAGTTCACATTTATTTATTTTTGTATCAATCATCATTCACACTTCCTTTCATTCTATCCACTATGGGCCTGATTTACTAAGGCCTTTAGCATGTGCATTGTGCAGAACCTTTTAGCACACGCAAAAGTAATGATTGGGGCACAACAAATATAAAATGACTGGTCAGGTTATTGGTTTTGTGTGTGCTAAAGTTCTTAGTAAAGCAGACCATTAGTCTTGCATTGCAGTCGTATCGTATGATGCCCTGTGCAAGTTATGCAGGATAATCGTGTCTACCAATTAAAAGACAACAATATCCGTTATTAATATTAAAAAAACTAATCGTTTCGTTTTGATATATCTTGGAAGCATTGTACACACACACACACTTAGAATTGGGACAAAATTTCAGTATAGAAAATTTGCATTGAACTGGAATTGGTGGCACTGGCACGAGAACAACGGACCTCGTCTTTTCTTCAGCATTGAACTCAAGCCAACCGTGCAACACTAGCAGACAGGTAAACTCAAACAAAACCTGACAATTATAAAAAATTTCTTGTTTCGCGTTTCTTGGTGCCATCAGCCTTCATTCAGACATGAAGTTGACCCCTAAGGACTTTTGCTGGCATTTATTTTTTATGTCCATATAAGGCAATTTGGTCTGGCAGGTGAAGTCGTGAACAAATATTTACCAATAAATCGAACACTTGCCAGGCCCAATTACTGTAGGTTACGGAGGCGTTTGCATTGGGTGTGGTGCGAGTTTGCATTCTGTCACTCAGAAACGACACCCATGAATTGGAAATGTTTCAGGAAGCTGGATGTGAAAACGTATGCCCCACGCAAAAGCGACAAGTGCTGGTATAGCACGCATTCCTCACGACAGTTCTGAAATTTCATTCCCCCCCCCCTCAGTTGGCCAGCTAAAGATGACATCGCTTCTGACAAATACCCATGACACAGACATCACTAACGTTAGGTCAAATCATCCACAAGAGAATGGGCATAGTTATCTTCTATTTCAGCTGTGGCCTGTCCTACGCTTGCATGCTGTACGTCCATAGCAGCAGACTGCAACTTACTGCTGTACAGTAAAGCGCAGCCAGGAAGACAAAGCAAAGGCAACACCTGACTGCATAAGCCATGGTAACGCTAACTAATACAGCTTTCTACGAACCTAGGCCACAGCGATGCCACCAAGAAAACACCAGCTTCTACCAAACATTACTTTAAATCAGATTTAAGAACTGACTAATTAACAAGGACAACAGGGGCTATCGCTCGCTAAAACTGGCCAAGTTAACCGCTGTTATGGCGCTTAACGTTAGTTCCGTCAACAAAGTCCACAACTCCCCGTCGTGTGTAGCTTAGCCTAACGACGTACGTGATCATTCTGCACTAAGGCTAGCAACGACACGACAAGAGGCATAGCTAGCCGTCAACATCATTAAACGAATTAGCAAACTGATATACAAAATGTAGTTTTAAATAGGATACTAGCAAGTACGTGGTTCAATCTATGTAAAAACGCTAATGGGTAACTAGCTGGGCTAACGTTACAGCCTAGCGTACAGAAATTGTGATGATTGGACTAGCAACGTTAGCCTAATGTTAGTCTAGCTAATAGGTCGACCATAGGTCGCTAACGTTAGTTCGACAATAAATATACGTTATACAACAGCTAGTTAGCACTAGCTAGGTACTTATCAATATGGCAAATGTAAAATGAGCTAAACTCATGGGTTAAGTCAGCTAAACGTGTGAATACATGCAGGCTAACTGAGCTAGCCATAATCAATGAAAGCCGATGCTTGAAATTGTTAGCCCATGGTTAGGAAGGGCTAGTGGAGAATGTGACATGTGGAAGTACACATCTAAGACAAGACACACTTATCGTTAGACCCAGAGCAGTGACATTAACCCCACGGACATCGCCGAGTGAGACTGGGGACCAAAGCCCTTTCCTGTAATGCCTCAACACTGCGGTTGCACAAAAGCGAGCGAGTTGTGTGGGGATAGCTACGCATGAGGAAAATGCTAAATACACTTAGCTAGTAGGGACCTTCGGTTTTATGGAAATAATTAGCCAGTTAATGAATGTCAGTTAGTTAAATTAACTGTATTAAATTAAGCAAGCCGTGCCATTACTGCAAATATCTGACAAACTACAAATTAAACCCATGACGCAAAATTAGAACAAGCAACGCAAAACAAAACCACTAGCGATAGCTTAGCTTAGCGACGTTTCCCCTTCCTGGACATGACAGATTTTGTAGCTAGCTTGCTAGCTAACGTTAGCTTAAATGCATTGTGGTGACGAAGCTACAGTAACGTTATCGTTACTCCCCCTCCAAAAAAAAAAGCTTTAAACTGGTTAAAACAGTCACGGTGATTTACTTCTCACCTTCCATTCACTCTCTCCCACCACCGGTCATTGCTAGGGCTCAGCAGTAGCCCTCGGGTTAGATAAATTCCGTGGCCCCGTACCGGTTGTTGACCAGTTTTAATCCAGCCTTCCTCCAGAACTAGAGGTTCTGCTGCAGCAAAAACCCGAGTGCCAACATAAAGTAGATTTACAATATGGCGCCTGAAACCCGTAAAAATATCGCGAGAAAACGGGGAGCGGTGCAGAGGGAAATAAAACACGTGATTTTAGTGAAGCAAAGCTCCGAATATGTCCGTATAATTAATTCGTCTCCCCTACCAATAAACTACCAATTCAAGTTACAGAAAGAAATAATTTGGCAGAATGTATATTACCACACATACACATACACACACAAAAGAGAAAGTGGGGGTGGGGGGGAATTACACAGATACAGGGCCAATCACATTTTTATCTAGCCCACTATTGAAAATAATGTCCTTCAGCCACCACTGTTAGGCAGAAAAACATATTTTCTTGAACATTGGATAGTATGTATAAATAAAATAAATCACAAATGTACCATTTTCTACAATTTCTCACACGAAGACACTGTTGTGTTTCATGGTCATATATGCCTTTTTTTCTTTTATCATTTCTGGTCTCCACCTCGAGGCCTAACCCCATTTCCTTCACTCTTGCTGAGTTACCACAGTCACACAGCCTTATCATCTCTTTATAATGTTTCTTATTTATGTTTTGAATTAAAATAATTTGCTTATTTGATTATAGTCGGACGAAGTGTCTGTACAGATGTATCTAGAATTCATCAGTCTATGATACTGCTTTACTTGAAATTATGTCTGAAATGGTGTGGTTTTGTTTATGCTTTCCTTCAATAAGAGACCTGAAGACATTTGGAGTGCAATGTTATAAAATATTTACCTCAGGCTAAACAGATATCTTTATTCAAAAGATAGAAATTATTTCCACTGGGCAATCTTATAATATGAGTTTACAATTACTTACTTTCTGACTTCACAGTTCAAAAATGCTAACAAACACAATGTGGTTAATGACAAATGACTGCTTTTATGGCACCTTGACTGGTTAGAGCTCTGTACTCTGGACCCCTGGGCTTGACTTCAATGTTTGACACTGTTAGTCTACCTTTGGTACTGAGTTTTTCATTTATTTATTTATTATGTTTCATTATTTAAGGGACTCAGCTTTTTAACAAAAAAGTAAATATTATGTCAATTATCCTAATCGCTTGAAAAGGTTTATTTTTCTTTTTTCTAGTTTATTTAAATTTTTCCTTTCCTTTTTATTGGTTCTGTAGTTTTGCTGACATTATACGGAAATGTTTAAAAAAGACATCCTATTTTCAAAGGTTTTGGCATACTTGATTAAAAAATCATATCACCTTGTGATAATAAACATTGGATATATATGCTTGTATCAATACCAGAATACATACACTACATGCCTTGAATATGTGGCTCTATACGATGACTATAATGGTTTGATTTTACAAGACCTGGCAAAGACTGAGATACTCTACATCTCTTCCATGCTGTGAGTGATGGTTATTTTTGTCAGCTTTTTCTAGTACCAGAAACCTTGTAGTGGTGATATAGCCTAGGGTAAACTTAACTTAGACTTAATGCGATGGTGAGCCAGGCATTTACATTCTTCCAATTCAACATCAGGAGAATCAGTCCAGTCCTCACCACCTACTCAACCAAATTCTGGTTCAGGCTTTTGTCTTCTCCCACCTTGACAGAAAACAGAAAAATAAGGTTTGCTAACATTGTGTTACGTTACATTACAGGCATTTAGCAGATGCTCTTATCCAGAGCGACTTATACAACTTATTATTACATCTTATTACATGTATCCATTCATACAGCTGGATATATACTGAAGCAATTCAGGTTAAGTACCTTGCTCAAGGGTACAACGGCAGTGTCCTACCTGGGAATCGAACCTGCAAGCTTTTAGTTACAAGTCCAAGTTGTGGAGCCAGTCTGCACGTTCTCCCTCTCTTCGAACTATACTTTCCCCCTCTAAGAAACTATGGCACTTCGGTCCCAGATCAGTGCACTTGTGTTTACATTTTAAGTCCCTCTGGATAAAGAGGGTCTGCTAAATGCCAGTAATAAGTAATGAACCATGAGACAATTGTTTATGATCTCAACTCTGACATCTGCTGGTGAGAACTGACACTAGAGACTTTTTACTGCGCTATTAAATGGTTTTATTTCTATTTTATATTTAAATAAAATGAACAAACTACCCACTACTTAAATTACACATACACGTACACTATATATATATATATATATATATATACGTTGTGAGATACATTCTACATTGTAATTATATATATATATATAGCTAACTATATAGACGGTATTTAAATCGCGTTGAACCGCTTTTCATTTAGAATTGCTATTTGTTTTTCAGTCATTCAGTATGTGTTATCTTAAGGGCAACTGGGGAATGTTTTGATTGTCTTGCAATAAATACAGCTGACGAAAAAAAACAACACTTCCCATATTCCATTTCACCTACCATCCTTTTACCTTTTTTGAAACATTGGCAGATTGCCAGGCTATCTTAGCACAAGACTAGCAGGGGGTGAGTTGTCGTCGTGTAATGACTGATTTCACATATAATAGTATTTTCCCCTAAATTTGTTTGCAAGTAACGAGTAACTCTAGGCTAGATAGCTACAACAAGCTAAATCCACGAAGGTAGCTCGCCAGCTTGCCGAACCTGTTTAGGGAGGCAATAAAATATCGCCATGTAGTCAGCCACCTAGCTAGCAAGTTAGCAACATATTAAATGTAGCCTCAACTTTCGCTCTGCCATGACTGCACATCTTATGGATGCTACCTTCAGAGCTGTCCTTCGATGAACCACATTCCTGCTTAATTTGTCTGACTATTAAGAAGGAAGAAGGATTTTATGAACCAAGCAGTCAGTCACAGAAACGCTGCATGCTGGGAGATAGGTGCCCTTATGCACAGCAAAGCCCTCTGAAACCAAGATGGCAGAGATTATTTTATGGAAAACACCGAGTGGAACAGGCCCGAAATGAAACATCACCTCCCCCGCCAAAGCAAAGATCACAACCCGGGAACGCACCTGCAGCAATAATCAGTATTGGGACTTTGCACACCCACACAAATACACACGCTCACGCACAACTGAGAGAGAAAGTCTCGTATGAATTCCGCCGAGAAGCAGGACTGTGAGTGTGCGCCACCACCACAGGCCGAATCCACCCCTGCAGGAGGAATAGACAGGTCGGTAAGGGGTTTGGGAGAGCGTCGGGGATGTCTGGGAAACAGGCGAGAGAGAGACGAACAGGGGAGTCGACCGGTTGCAAACGGCTAGCTCGCAAGTTAGCTGTTCCGAATCTAAAAATCGTCCGAATTTATTCTGTATCGCAGGTATTTGTTTTAAACATCCTCTGTTAAATTGGTGCCCCGTATTTTGCTTTATCACAATGTTAGCGCGATGCCGTTTATATGTGCACAAATTCCCCTGGTTCCGATTGACAGTTGTACAGTGGATTGCTAGCTGGCTAAATTAGCAAAGTGGCAAGCTAGCATTAGGCCAGAAAGTGTGATTTATCTATGAATTGTGTTGTGTAGAAAGCTAGATCAGCAGCCGTGGTTGTCTGCTGGCAAATTAGTTGCTTGTTCTTGTAGACATAACCCAAAACTTACACCAGTGACTGTTAATATTGTTGCCCTGCAGTAAAGTGCACATAAATGGTTAACATGCACTGTCACTGTGTCTGTCAGTCACACCGCGCACCCAAGACAACTACCAAGCGTAATGGTATTTGGGTGGTATTTAATGTTAGTTTTCCCGGAGTCTGACACTTGTGTTCAGCTAATGTTCTTACTGCATTTGAGGGAGATGCGAGTAAGGATATCTTTTCTTGAATTTAAAGTGTTTTTTCCCGCCAAAGTGAAGTCTAATCCAGTCAAGCGAAGGCATTGATAAGATATGATTTTTGAAAAACAAGTTTTCCCTGGTTGGGTGGACCTCCACTTTTAGCATGCATCTTCATAATGTTAGATAGCACTTAGCATTGCATATCTATTTGACTGCAATTTTAATACTAAAATGCATTTGCCTTAAAACTCATTGTTCCTTTACAAGGTCCTGCAGGGAGGTTTGAAGAACAGGTAACGTAAAGTTAGCTAACTTGCTTGTGCTAACTTAGCTAGTTATGTTGAACTAATAACCACCTAACGTTAGCTAACGGTGACCACAGTTTTTCCCGTTAATGTATTAAACTGAGGCGACGCGCCACAGCTTCAAATTGATAAAAAAGATATCAAAAATAAAATTAGTTGTATGTGCGTACTATAGCCATGTCGCTTCAAAAAAACGCCTCTCTGGCCAGGGTTGCCAGATCTTGCTAGATTTTCCAGCCAAACTGACTCAAAACTAGCCCAAAATATTTTTTGAACCGAAACCAATGTATTTTAAAATTTAAAAAAAAGTATACATTTTAAATTACAACAACAGTGAGATAAAAAAAACCATTGTAGCTACTAGTTTGTAGGCCTATTTATAGACGCCTAAATGATGTAGCAGCAAAGTGCTTATATGATTATCATGTAAACATTCAATAAGCATTTGTTTTTATTCATAAAAAAAGTATGTAATAATAATTTTAAAATTACACTAAGTTAATTAATTTAATACTTCATATAGCCTAAGTAGCAACTTGAATAGACCACATCCTACTGTAACATGTTTGTCAGAAATCCTAGCCTATGCTATAATCAAAAACAAATATGATCCAAAATCAAAATACAAGCCAAATATTAACATCGTATAAAATTATTTAGTTAAGAAGTTATGAACTGTGGCACAGGCAACAAACCAACCCCCTGTTTAGTTATATAATAGCTAGTAGCCTAAGCTACACCATTGTGGGAGATTGAACATAGCTAGCTAATAATGTCCAATATCAAACGTTAACTATTTTGGCAGATGTATTTATACTTTTTTTATCCATTTTATTTTATTATTTCTCATATTATTTTAGCCTACTAGGTTTTCCCTTCGCTCACAGGCTAAGCATTTAATTGCCAGCTAACAAATGCCTGTTTGCTGTAGGCCTATTCTTAACTGTGCATTTGACAAATAAACTATGATTTGGATTTAATCACTGTAGCTAATAGATCAGGCTATATTTGTTATCTGATGTGATTAATAGGCAACATATAACGTTAGCTCAGTTAGCTTACCTTCAAGCAAATGTAGGCTATGTGTGTCTGTCTACGGTAGGCTATCATATTGAGAGAATATTCACACACATCCAATCAGCAGAACGTAGTAGCCTAATGAAGAATAAAATGGGGGAAAAAACCCGCACACAAAACTGCGTTTCACCATTTACTCGTAGACAGACAATGTTTCGATCTGAACTGGATCTTCGTCAAATGAAACGCAGTTTTGTGTGCAGGCTTTTTCTTCACTGTATCGTCGGTATTGACATTAAGCTGCGAGTGTGGTCGTCCACAAAGTTTTCCAAGTTTGTCTACGGCTTGGGAATGAAATAAAAAAATAACAGACGTTCAGGATAGCATGTCTCTTGTTTTGCAAGTTCCTCGCAACACAGTTTAACAATCTCCAGAAGCTTAGTAACTTGCAGCAAAAGTTTTTCCCGCTGTCAACTAAAATGTTGTATCGGAGCAAGATGTCTGAACAGAAATTCGTCCTATATAGCAACCGTTTCTAAGTAGGGATTGGTGGACTGCAGTGTCCAAAATCAAAAATTGACTGTAGAGGCAACATTTAGCTGAAGTTTGCAATCATAAGATTGGGACTAATGATTAAAAGTGATTTTGTTTTTATTTGTTGTGCAGATGTTTGTTTAGATCAATAAATTGTAATTTACCCAATAAATAGCCCCAAAAAACCGCAACCCGCGACTTTTCATTTTTACTCGCGACTGCACTTTGAAAGTAGTCCAATTTGGCGTGAAAACCGCAGACATGGCAACCCCGTCTCCGGCTCTCGTTACTCTACTTGCTGCCCCTCCCCCCTGCTTCACACAAACGCGCATGCGTACATAGTCACACAAACGCGCATGCGTACATAGTCACACAAGTGCGCGAGTGCATTTCAGAGGCTGTTTCTCCTCACGATTCTGAGGAGATTTGACGTGGTTAGTATGTTTGTGAATGTTAAACCCTCTCTGGTAGCCTACACTATAATTAGTATGTTTGTAAATGTTAAACCCTCTCTGGTAGCCTACACTATAATTGATATATTGTTCAAGCATCAAGCGAGCCAAGCTCTCGACTGTGTTACGATATTCGTTTCGCATAAGTTAATGTGACAACTTTGTCGAACTTTAGCTAGCAAGCTAACGGCTATAAAATATTTTAGCCGCAATTAAGTTAATGTTATCTCGCTTGCTAACTTGAGAAGCAAAATAAAATATATACTAGTAGTTTATGTATATTGGAAGATAATACAGACGTTATTCAAGGGAGATATCAGCACAATGTAACGCAACCTGTTATGTTCAGGACAGGGTTTCCCCATTTCCCTTCAGTGCAGTCTCTCAGTTTTTAACCATCTCTGGCGTTGCCTTGACTCTTTTGGCTTCCATGTCATACAGGATCTACCTTTTTAATGTACTTTACTAAGAAAAGACACAGCCTAGAGAAGAGGAAGAATCAAGGTAGCAAATATTTAATAGCCAGCCAATCAGATTCAGATGCTTTCTTGTCAATAAACAAGTATTTATTGAACTTGTTTTTTTATAAAATTTTATTGTAGGCGAGTTTTCAAGTTCAGTCCCACTTAAGACAGGGCTGAGGTTTGGGGCAGAACAGGTTAACATGCATTGTGGGGGTCCACCCACCACAGTTTCAGAAAATTTTGTGGGACACAGTGTGACCCGAAGATGCGTTTTGTTATGTGATGGTAGTTTTTTGGGCTGAAGTAGCATTAATTAGACCAAATGCAGAGCTGTTTTTAAAATGCTTTTCGATGGTATTTTGGACATCACTACAAAAGTTAAAGATAATATTTTCTTGTGAGAAAGTGGCTTGCGCTGAACATCAGCGGTTCGGAATAATTGTTGATTAGCATAGCCAGGCTACTTGATCATTGTGATGACAATAATTCTAATGATTTGCAGTAGAGTAATTATCCATTTATCTGGTTGCAACATATTTACTGTTTCCATATGTGGGCAATAATTTAAGTACATCTTTATATCAAGCCAGGTGTTACGTTATTTTATTGCCTAGTTACTAAATTAAGATATATTGGACTTAAAAACGTGATTTCTTTTGCTCAAAAGAAAGTATACGCAGAAATTCAAGGATTGCATTTTATCGCAGATACACTATCTCCTGTCACATTAGGGTAAATGTTCGGACAAAACCTTATTTATTCGCATTTTTTTTCTGTAGCTGACTATTCATCAAGCAGTCATTGCATGTACTACATGCTGGTGCAGGTAGGCCTGATCTGATCGACCACCCAATCAACCATCAGTCGCTTTTGCACGATGTGACAGGGGCGTAGGCCTACCTGACAACAACAGTGACAACCTCTGTCAGTCTTAAAGGCAGAAGCCATGCACAGTCATGGTTTGTTATTTTATTTTTTTTTTGTGCTGTGCAGTGTGCGAAAGAAATAACTTCAGTAAAAAAATAAAAAAAAACGCAAACTATTTGCGCTTTATTTTGCACCCATCGACAGTTTGTTCTGAAGTCCTGCTCTCTCGAGGCTTGAAAAATAGTTAAAACGTTCATATCATTTTAATGTCGAAATGACTTACAAGTGCACTATATTCGGTATATTATTGCCTTTAACACTGGGTGTCCCCAGTAACATAAGTCAGTAATATAGAATTTTAGGGCACTTTCACACCAAGGCCACACAGATATAATACACATCCTGGTGCACAATCGGATAGTTTCACTACATGCGTTCTATATTCAGGGCAGAATGTATTAAAACAAATGGTAACTCTGTACACTTACTTTTGCTGCCAGAAGTTTATGTGAGCACAAGAGATAATGTGAAACTTGCGTTATCCAGAAGCAACCTGTTGTTAGCCTACTCTCAAGGTTGTTTAACAATAGATTTTGTATTGTTCATTTTAATTGGCTGCAGGCAGCTAAACTAGATTTGAGCAAAATTTTTTGCATTTCATTTGCGTGCTCATAAGAGCATTTGCCATTGTCCAGAAACACAGTGTAAGGTATATATATGGTATAAGTACAGTATGGCATAAAATGGTTCCTTCATACAAACGGCACTCTTGGACTGCTTTCAGTCATGAGATATGACAGACGAGAGGGAGTTTGTTGAAGATTTTGTACACGTCTGTGTAAATGCCGAGCTTGTATGGGGTAATATATATAACGGTACTTTTATTAATCTGGGCATTCTCTCCTCGGGTCCGTCAGTAATCAGTGTAGGACTGCTTTCCTTTGCTTTACAGATCACTCGAGGAGTCTGACGCCGAAAACCCTGAAGCAGGCCGAATGTAAGTGAAAGTCCTTGGCCCTTGTTTTCGTCACGTCTGTCACACATTCTTTTGTGCACATCTGCCATCTTAACATCTGCAAACTTTGTCAGTTGCGTCTTATGATTTTCATAACAGTGATGTACTGATAAACTAACAAGCGTGTCATGTGTTGTCTAACAGAAGCATTTGTTTTGATTGTGTAATTATTACGTGGTTCAACAATGGAAAGAGGTTTTCCAGAACTTCCAGTAATGTAAATTTGTCAATGAATCCTTTTTTTGTAACGGCAATTTTTTTTTTGCTACCAATATGTTAAAAAAAAAAATTTTTTAAGGATCAGATGACTATTATTAGTCTATTATTGATCTAAACATATTTCCGGGCTAAAGGAGTGTGTTTTCACAATTGGGAACTATAAATCCATAAATCATATTGGAGAAAAGAAATGTAAAACTACATATTACAGTGGTTTTGTCAATCCAAACTCCAAGCATGCTTGGGATTTCCTATGAGAAAGCTCCACCCCCTCTTGCTGGAAATTGATTATTCATGAGTCCTTTTTTTCTTTTTAATTTAAAACCATTTCTGCTATTGTGCACCAGTGGCATTGCCCAAACTGAGTTATGTTGGCTGTAGGGCCCAGCCTGTGCTAATGGGCAAAACCCTCTCTGACAGGGGCCACCTGGTACCACTGGTACCTTTTTGTGGTTAAGAATTTGGGAATTGAAAAAAAGAAAGATAAAATAAAATTCCCCCAAAAAATAGAAAACATCCAAATTGAAAGCTTGAAAGATAAATAGTAGAGGCCAGGGTCAGTCTGCTTTTCTTTTTGTCTAGATATGTGTTTTTAGCAGGCAGAATATTAAAAAAATCACAGGCATTTTTAATTTTTATTTGATGGCAGGAGGTGTCTAACGGCCGCTGCTTGCAGGAGTGTGACGTAGCTCGCTCGCATTAGCACTCGATAAAGCTGCTCTCTCGCTGTCATCACAGGCCCTGTTACTGCGGGGGCCTCCGGGTTAAATCGATAGCTGGGCTTATTGATTCCTGCTAGGAGTGAACAGGATCTGATGGGTTCTGGGTTGAAGGCTTTTCTCTTGGAGGCGTAGCGTAGGGATCTGAGAGCTTCACTGTAACCCTCCTGGTTATAAACTGTAAAGCCTGAGAAAGAATTATTTCTTTTCACAACTGACCCTGACTGAAGCCTGTGGCCTCTCCATTCTGTTAGCAGCTTTTCCCCCCAGCCTGTCTGGAAATTACATTTACAAGTTCACTGTGGCTTGTGGGAATTCTGTAAAACCACACGAGCAAGGAATATTTATTTCAATGGTGTCTGGAGGACCATTAGCGGTATAACCATGCGTTAATATACTACCCCATACCACACTTTTCTATACCAGTATACAGTGTTATACTGTGCAGGAATGGTGGTTTTCATTGCCTCCAGTACCTTACCCAGAAGATGTAAAGTGCTAAAGCTAATTACCTTTTCATAAAGGTATGAATTTATTTCAGAACAAAATATACTATCTTTAAAAAAAGAATAATAAAAATAATTTTTTGATCATTTTTGTAAGTATGTCTTTTTAAGCCAGATAGGGTTAGAATATTCCCCTTTGGGTTATCATTTGGACTATAGACATCACGTTATTATGGGACATGCTTTCATTGCACTTATCTTTAGAAACTTTTTAAGTTAACCCAGATTTCCTTTTCATGGATTTGAAGCACAAACTTAGTCAGACTAAACTGACAAACTGCCTCGAAACACCCATTGTGACACCTCATGCACCATTTGCACGTGTTTTGCATGAGTGTCATTCCATGCATGCCAATTTTAGCAATAAAATGGCTGAGCATTTTTCATTCATCATCATTTTTGGGGGGGGTGCATTAATTTTTTTCATCAGGGTAATAAACTAGTGTCTAATCAAAAGTTTTTTGTTTTGTGTTCTTGAGCCATCAAATAATTATTTTGTCATTAGTCGTCACCATTTTAGCTTGTTAGCTTATATTTATATGCACAAATATTTTTGACCCTTAACTTCTTTTGAGTAGTGTATATCAAAACTTTTTTTTTTAACAAGCAAAAGCAAGCAGCAGCAAGGCAAGGAAAAAAAAGCAGCAGTAACAGATTTCTAGACCGTAGTTCAGAGAAAAGAAAACACAAGTTGTATTATTTTTTTTAAAAAAAAATACAAAAAAAGAAAATGCCCTCTATAACAAATTTCTTACTGAGTGGTTTCCCTAAGCGAGAGACACATCATTTTTTTTATATAAAATTCATTTCCGTGAAAATGTTTCATTGAAAGTCAAACGTTGACTAGAAGCCACAACCAGGTTGCACAATAGTTAAATTATGTTCTGTTAGAATGTAAAAGTATAGGCTGTCTGTCTCATGCCTAGTGTGATTTTTGCCTGGTTATCTGTAGGGCTGTTCAAACCCAGAGAACAAATATGGATCACCGTTATCTTGGCCTTTCAATCATTGAGACGAATGGAAAACTTATTGAGATTAATAAAAAAATAGTGAATACCTCCATCTACATCTGTTCTGCACAGTGTCAGTAGATTTCATTTTCAATTCAGTATCCCATCCAGTGTCAGGTTAAAAAAACTGAATGCATAGCCATAGAAGTCATACACTACTGTAGGCTACCATATTCTTGCAAATGGACAGGTAATTACAGCATTGGTTCTCTTCTGAAAAACCTGATGGACTAAGGTAGTGCTTAAACCATGAGCTGGAAGCATGTCAATGCCCTCCCTCCCTGTTGTACTAACCTTTATCTAACCTTTATCTTAACGCTTTAATAACGTATATCATATAATATAATATCTTCATTGCTTTATTCACTAATAAACTCCATCGCCTACTATTTGGTTAATTTCAACGTGCAAAGCGAGATTAATAAAGACATACTGTGGAAACTATACAATTGGTTTATTTTGTTCTTCATACATTTGCTTTACTATGTTTTTGTTTTGCATTGATTTGGAGTGAATTTAATTTTACTTTTTAATTTTATTTCTGGCAATCACAAAAGAAAAGGATCTGCGAAATAAGTTTTGTCGTTCTGGCTTTGGCCAACGTAAAATGTGTTGTAATATAGGCCTAAATCATCATGATCTGTGGGCTCCAACTTGAACATCTGAATTATGAAATTCAGTAGTTGGTGAAGTTGCATACTTTTGAAATAATTTTAAATTGTATTTGTGAATGAAGAAAATCATAGATGTAACAGTCATAGATATGGAATTGTATGTCTTTGAGGAAAAAGACCCACATGCCTCTAGAGGAATGTTATTTAGATGGGTTTTGTAAAACAAGCTTTTATTATTGTTTATTTGTGGGATTGTCTACAGCCTGGGGTACACAAAAATTGTTAATCTGCACATTGTGGTTTTAGGCCCAACTGTTGGCTCATCCAAAGCCTTATATGATGTGCTAAGTCAAAATAAATTTTATCAATATTTCCTGTCCTCACCACCCCCCAATTTACCCTTACAAAAAGGGTTACTGAGCAATGAAGTGATGGTGTTCTGTTCTTACTGGGATACCTGCCCGAAGGCCCCTTACTAATCCTTGTGCTTCCTGTTTGAACGTTTTGATACAGGAAGCGAGCCGCTGCAAAGCATCTAATAGAACGCTACTACCACCAGTTAACTGAGGGCTGTGGAAATGAAGCCTGCTCGAATGAATTCTGTGCTTCCTGTCCCGGTTTCCGTCGTATGGATAATAACGCGGCCGCCGTCAAGGCTCTCGAGCTTTATAAGATTAACACCAAACTCTGTGATCCCCACCCCTCTAAGAAAGGAACCAGTTCTGCTTATCTAGAAAACAGTGCCAAAGGACCCCGCCACAACTCGGCCTGCAGCGACAGGAAGATGAACCGCAGAGACCCGCACCCCGCCAGAGACGACTTTAAAGGTGGGGGGTTGGGGAAGGCGGGGGTGCTCCTTCTTCCTGTGTCTCATACTGCCTTTACTTTTAATCTTTGACTGCAATTCAGGTTTTATATTTGTTGCCTGAAAGTTTTTCGGAAAGTCAAGAAGGCTGTGTTGATGATATTGAATCGTGAGCCATAATCGGTTTTACTTTTTCCACACATTATGTTCGGTGTGTACAAAGATGGACTTGGTATGTAGTAGAGTACAGGAGCCTAAAAATTCAGTACTGTTTTTTGACTAATGGAGTTTGAGTTCTTTTGGTGGCTCTGACTCTGAGCTTGGCGAGTCAAATGCAGCGTGAGAGGGAGAGAGACATGCGACAAAGGTCGCTCGGCCAGATTCGAACCGCCAACGTCGTGGCCGGTGCTCTTGCAGCACCCCCAGCGGACTGCATTTTCTGTTCTTTTAAACCTTTCATTCTTTTGACGAGACGAGACTTACAGGGAATCTGACACACAGATAGAGATGTACGGGTAGCAGGTTTAGCTTAATATTTTGAGGTACTGCCGACGTTGCTGATTTTGACATAAGCAGCCTGGTTTCTTGGGGGGTAGGGGGGGTGCAGGGGGCACTCAGTCATAAAGCACTCTGTCTGATATCAGAGCTGCAGGGTTTGCTTTGTGTCCCACGGCTCCTGGACCGTTCTGTTATCTCTCTTCAGCTCACCACCTCTTCTCCAGAGTGAACATTTATACTATTTTTGAACCTGTGATTCAACAGCCCTGTAATAAAAAATGTTTGGCTGTACTTTGCACTTATGTTCCCAGCAGGGGAGATCCATATATCGCCCCCTCAACTACAAATTGAGTGTTAGTCATGCTCACACAGTGGTAATGCAGCAAACCGGCGCTCGCACTCAAGTGTGAAGTCAGAAGGTTCACAGTTGAGCCGCGGAAGAAAAAGAAAGCAGATTTGGAATAGTTTCTGTAATGGCAAGTGATGATGAGTCCACGGAAATATTGAGTAAACAAGGGTGTGCTTCGCTACTGGCATGCTGCTTTAGTAGTTTAGTAGTTATTTAGGAGTCAATTTATTGTAGTGTTGCTGGGATGGACAGGAGATTCATGTTTGTCTGAAATGTTTAGAAGAAAAGAAAGAGCCTTGTAACACAAAAATGGTGTCCTGAGAATATAATGTGATCCATAACAGGAAAGACCTCATTTTTATTTGATTTATTCATTATTCATTTCTATATTTTTGGCACCCTTATTGGTATAACTACAGTAATAGCTTGCCAGTGGGGTAATGGCCTTCCTGTGTATTGCTTGATTAATTTGATTATTTCTTTTTTAAATTTTTAATTTATTGTATTTTGACAGATTTGAATTACCTAACCGAGGAGAAGGTGTATGAGATTCTGGACTTATGCGGCGTGAAGGAGGACTACTCCCCTCTGATCCGCGTGATCGGCCGGGTCTTCTCCAGCGCAGAGGGTCTGGTCCAGAGTTTCCGAAATACCAAGCAGCACACCAAGGAGGAGCTCAAGTCCCTCCAGGCCAAGGATGAGGACAAGGACGAGGACGAAAAGGAGAAGGCCGCTTGCTCCACCACAGCCATGGAGGAGGAGTCTGAAGCCTCCTCTTCCAGGACAGTAGAGGGCGCCACACAAGGGGACAACAACGTCCAAAAGCTTGGATCTGATGAGGTGTCGGTGGACATTGATGCAGTGCGGAGGGTCTATAAAAAACTGTTGTCTAACGAGAAGGTGGAGGCCGCATTCCTCAACGCGCTGGTGTACCTGTCGCCCAACGTGGAGTGCGACCTGACGTATCACAACGTGTACTCGCGGGACCCCAACTACCTGAACCTGTTTGTCATCGTCATGGAGAACAGTAACCTCCACAGCCCAGAGTACCTGGAGATTGCCCTTCCTTTGTTCTGCAAGGCCATGAGCAAGCTGCCCCTGCCGGCTCTGGCCAAGCTGGTGCGGATGTGGGCGCGGTACAGCGCCGATCAGGTTCGCCGCATGACCGAGACCTTCCAGCAGCTCATCACCTACAAGGTGATCAGCAACGAGTTCAGCGGCCGCAACCTGGTCAACGACGATGACGCCGTGGTGGCGGCCACCAAGTGCTTGAAAATCGTTTACTATGCAAACGTCCTGGGCGGGGACCTGGACATGGAGCACAACGAGGATGAGGACGAGGAGCCCATCCCGGAGTCCAGCGAGCTGACGCTGCAGGAACTGCTGGGGGAGGAACGGAGGAACAAGAAGGGCCCCCGTGTCGACCCCCTGGAGACGGAGCTGGGGGTCAAGACCAACGACTGCCGGCAGCCACTCATCTCCTTCGAGGAGTTTATTAACGAGCCGCTCAACGACGTGCTGGAGATGGACAAGGACTACACCTTCTTCAAGGTGGAGACGGAGAACAAGTTCTCCTTCATGACTTGCCCCTTCATCCTCAACGCCGTCACCAAGAACCTGGGCCTGTACTACGACAACCGGATCCGAATGTACAGCGAGAGACGCATCACCGTCCTCTACAGCCTGGTCCAGGGACAACAGCTGAATCCCTACCTGCGGCTCAAGGTGCGCAGAGACCACATCATCGACGACGCTCTTGTCAGGGTAAGTCACCGAGGCGGTTTAGTTTAAAATCCTGTGCTGTGCTCGGCCATGTTGTGGAATTGAGGCTAATTAAGTGTAAGGCTTGATTCAGCTTTGCAGCATTTTTTTATGGCCCATAACTGATAATATATAGTGCTTAGCTGGTTTGTATTCATGTTGTCTCAAACATTAACATTTTCCAAAACTTATTCTATGGCAATCTTATCCAAACGGGGCCAGTGTGGGCACAGGTTTTTGATTTGGCCCCGAACTATGACACCTGATTAAACTAATTTACTAATAATGGTCTTCAATCAAGACCTTCATAAGTAGAATCAGGTGTATTGGTGTTGGGCTAAAACAAAAACTTGTACCCACACCAGCCCGTTTCGGATAAGATCGCCCACCCTCTGCTCTAAGGTGTGTGACCGACTGCAAAAATAACTTTACAGTGTAAAGGTTTGTCACAGGGAAAGTTTCCCATCTGTATTATTTGGACAATAAGAGCTGTCATGGACATTTCTCCTGAACAATGCCTTGGCCTCATGCAACTTGTACCTCAAACTCCAGTACAAGTGGCATTACCTGTTTGACATATTGACTTTTTTCACAGTTAATCTATGTTCTAGTGACTGTTTTGACAGCATTAGGGTTGCATGTTCTGCACTGTTATTCTATCATACCTGCATTAGTGCATTTATTATTATTGTATTATTATTATACTTTATTCGTTTCTGTACAAGCTGTGGATGGAGTGTCCTTGTAGAAGCCATAACCTTGAGCTGTTTTAGATGGATATTTTAGACTGCATTTCTGTCATCATGTTCGGGAGGATGATGTGTACCAAAAACAAAATTTGGGGATCTAAGAACTCGTTGAACGTTGACATAAATTTTTTCAGATTATTTAATTACATTGAGTAGTCCTATGCTTGAATAACTGAATATGTTAATATGAATAATTAACATTTTTTTTATAAGCAGGAAAAGGAGGCGTATGATTTCATAGATGAGCGTATATATACACTAATACTGATTAATTCTATGCTGTACATTTGTTACTCATTGAAAACGTGAAACCATGGTTACCACTTCAGGTTATTATCCTGTCACAACCCATCCTGCTTTACTGCTACCCATGACATGGGTAGCAGCAAGTAACCATAGGTGACAAAAAAATGTTATGGGGGTGTTGGGTTGAGAAGGAAAATTCATTCTTGCCTTAGTAATAGCGAGTAAATTCAATCAGAAAAACACCTCACAGTTGATCTAATTAGTACGCCTGCCAACAGAGTCAACGTCGTACTAAAATAAGCGTTATTTACAACGATCCTTTAAACCCGCTGATAGTGGTCGTGTAACTGTGTGTGTCAGTACCAAGGACACCCACCTCATTAGGTAGAAAAGTAAAACTTTTCACTGTGTAGTTTCATACTTTTTTGCTTTTCACACAAGGCCTGTAGGACTTGCAGACAGGCCCTGGCCTGTGATATATATCGCTGTCTGACTCACACCCCTGATCATACCGAAGATATCAAGCAATGTTCAATAGGACCGAACATATGATTTAATATAACTTGTAAAATAAAATGTAATAGTCGTAAAAAAAACATGTTAATCATTCAGGAGGGAAATACTGTGCAGTTTTACTGCAGTTCTACTTCAATATACTGACAAAATCCATCACCATTGTTTGAAAGTATGTTCCACCTAATAGAGGCTTTTCAAAGCGAGCAACACTGGTTAGCATGTACCTGGCTAGCAGTCATAATCATTACAATATGACATAACAATCATCTTATCCAGAAGCACTTAACAGAAGTGGAGAACAGAAGTGTGTTATCACCTAGGAGGCACAGAGTGACTTTTCAGAAAAGTTTGAAGGACAGGTCTCTGTGATTTGCATGAAAAAGCATGTCATATTTTGTACCGGTGACAATCTAAAATCTACATGAAATATAACATTTTTAGAATTATTTTATCCAGCCATGGTCCTGGAGATTCGCAGTTTCTAAAATCTACATCAAATATAACATTTTTAGAATTATTTTATCCAGCCATGGTCCTGGAGATTCACAGTTTCTAAAATCTACATCAAATATAACATTTTTAGAATTATTTTATCCAGCCATGGTTCTGGAGATTAGCCATCCAAATGAATCGTTATTTTGATGAAATCTTTTCTGTAATTTCCCAGCTATTAAGAAGAGCCGCAGAAGCAGCTAGCTCTGGAGATGAAGAATGCGCGTGCCAGCGTGGGCAAACGTGGGAATGAATTGGCTTGTGCTGGTGCGGTTTGTTGGGTTTTCTTTGATTTGGTGCACAGTAATGAATGATTTTGTGTTGCTCTTTTGCAGCTGGAGATGATCGCCATGGAGAATCCTGCGGACTTGAAGAAACAGCTCTACGTGGAGTTTGAGGGAGAGCAAGGTGTCGATGAAGGTGGAGTTTCCAAAGAGTTCTTTCAGCTCGTATTGGAAGAGATCTTCAACCCTGACATTGGTATGAACCATTAAGATATTAATCTTATTTATCATTCATAATTTTTCAGTCAACAGCCCCCATGTTAAGTTCAAAGTTTTTATGAAAAAAAGTTTTGAAGAGCACATTTTCTTGTCTCCTGTCTTGGGGTTGTAGTTGTCGTCATAATGTCTCAAACATTATGTGATTTTATGGTCGGTACTCTCGTTCTTCGGGTTTTATGGCTGTCGCCTGTTTTTCAGGAATGTTCACATACGACGAAACCACAAAGCTGTTTTGGTTTAACCCGTCATCTTACGAGACTGAAGGCCAGTTCACTCTCATCGGCATCGTGCTGGGCCTCGCTATTTATAACAACTGCATCCTGGACGTGCATTTTCCCATGGTCGTCTACCGGAAGCTCATGGGCAAGAAGGGAACTTTCCGCGACCTCTCGGATTCTCATCCAGTAAATTTCCAATGTGTCCAAATGTGAATTTGTGCACTAAATTACATTATACTGCCGTATAATTTTTTTGTGCATGCGTTTTGGCAACACTGTGGTTTTATCGAGGAATGGTTATCTGCATATGGAAAATGCAGTGTTATTCCCTGGCTCCCGTACAGGTCCTTTTCCAGAGCTTAAACGAGCTGCTGGACTATGATGGCAGTGTGGAAGAGGATATGATGATCACCTTCCAGATCTCCCATACCGACCTGTTCGGAAACCCCCTCATGCACGACTTGAGGGAAAATGCTGACAAAATTCCCGTCACCAACGAGAACAGGAAGGTGAGCTGCAGTCCCGCGTTCCTCACCTGCTTGGAAAACGCCGCAGGGTGGTTCTGGGTGGGGAAGCAGGTTTATATTGTGCTGTGGATTTTGAATCTCAGGTTACAGTTTAGCCTGTGTTTTCCAATTATATTGATTTGTGACACAACCACAGCTAAGCAGTGGTAACTACATGCAGGATTGATAAAAGAATCAAATTCCCATAAGCTGAAAATGAAATGCTTAGGTGGCAGGTTGTGAAATTAACACACCAGCCACCAGCCACCAGCCAAATGCTGGTGAAGTTTTGATTGTGGCTGGTAAGATTTTTACTCTAGCAGCCTTTTTGGCCGGTAACCAACCAGGTTGTGTTATATTGTAAAAGGTAATGGGGCTGGTGAAATGTTGAAAATGGCTGGTGGTTTTTAGAATCCACAAGCCACTTTGGCCAGTGGGTGAAAAAGTGTATTAAATTCATATCCTATAATGTGGGCACAGTATTAGAACAATGCAGTCTTCTCAAAATTGAGATAAACTACGCATTACATTTACATTACAGGCATTTAGCAGGCGCTCTTATCCAGAGCGACTTACACTGCATTATTTAGCATTTATACGTAGTATCCATTTACAGCTGGATATATACTGGAGCAATGCAGGTGAAGTACCTTGTTCAGGGGTACAACGGCAGTGTCCTACCTGGGAATCGAACCTGCAACCTTTCAGTTACAAACCCAGTTCCTTAACCATTGTACTACACTGTTTCTTAAACGTGTTTAATATCATCTCCGGTTGCAAAGAACAAAAATCAAGATTGTTTCTGTCCATGAGGTCATTTTTACTAAATGGATAAACACTAATTTTGTTTGTGCCTTGCAGGAGTTTGTTGCACAGTATACAGATTACATGCTCAATAAAAGTGTGGAGAAGCAGTTTAAGGCGTTCAGAAGAGGTTTTCACATGGTTTCAAATGAGTCGCCTTTGAAGTATTTATTTCGGCCCGAGGAAATTGAACTACTTATCTGTGGAAGCAGGGTAAGACCTCAGAATTTTTTTTGTCCGCTTCAACATTTTTGTCTATGAACACTTCTCATTTTATGCATTTGCATGTTTTCTCCAACCCCAGAATCTAGACTTTCTGGCGCTTGAAGAAACGACGGAATACGATGGGGGCTACAGTAGAGACTCCCGTATCATCAAGTAAGGAGATAATTTAGAGAGTGTGAAGGTGCATTGCCTTTGATACAGAGGAGATTCAGTTTTATTTGTATAGCGCTTTTACAGACGCAGTCACAAGACTCTTTACAGGAAAACAGGAAATACAAAAAAATTAATAATTAGGCAAGTCTGAAAGAAAAAAGAGCACTGGGGAGATGACCCTGATGTCTATAAAAAGACCCTTTTGATTCTAGACTTTGACTTTTTCTTGAATGTTGCTCTGTCTTTTCCCCTTAGTATCAGCTATAATAATTTGTGCCCACCCAACCCTAGATAATAGGTACATGTAAGTGAGTCTGTGTAGTAGTACCTACTTTGATTAATGATTCAGAGAAGGGGCGGGCCCCAAATTAAACGTCAAATTATCACAAGCACCAGACAATTTACTGAACAGCTTTGACATCAGAGGGGTACGTTTTGGCAGTAAAGTGCTGGAACTAATTTTTCTCTCGTTAGTATTGATTGCGCTGTTGAAGTCCTAGTTTTAGTAAAATCCCAAGCAGTGTGATTTTGCAGCAGAAGTCACCTCTTCGAGTCAGTGAGATCTTTAATACTCATATGCACTACAGGCACTTTGCTAGGAGGCTCCTATATAAATTGATTTGTTGTGCAGCAGTAATAATAAAGACATTATTTAGCTGTACATAATGTGTGTAAAACTATATTTATTATTGTCATTTCCATTGTTGTTATAACAAATCAACTGTTTGACTGATTGAAAGGATAAAGTCGATGGCAGATGAGCATGAAAGACACTGTTGGAAAGACTGAGTAGAAAGAAGGACGATGATGATGATGGTGCTGGTGATGATGTGATGGTGATGATGTGATGGTGATGATGATGGTGATGGTGATGATGGTGCTGATGATGATGATGGTGATGATGGTGGTGCTGATGATGGTGCTGATGATGGTGGTGATGATGATGATGATGGTGATGATGGTGCTGATGATTATAAACTGTGTTTTTGCATGCTCAGGGACTTCTGGGAAACGGTGCACTGTTTTGGGGAGGAGAAGAAGAGGCTGTTTCTGCAGTTCACCACGGGCACAGACCGAGCCCCTGTCGGGGGATTGGGTAAACTGAAGATGATCATCGCTAAGAACGGCCCAGACACGGACAGGTGAGCCGTAGAACAGGCCGTTTCCACTCACGGATGTGAGAGACTATCGCTTGTGGTGAACAAGCCGTGCTTAACATGGTGCGCGCCTGATAGAATACCGGATCCTGGATCAGATGGCCATTGGTTTAAATTGTTTGTGGGACCATATTACCATATGCATGTGTCATCATATTAACTCACAAAATGGCTGTCCACTCGTGCTGACGCATTTATTTTATAGAATGCATTATAGTCTTCACCACACACTCTTGTTGTAATGTTTGATTTGTGAAGCCTAAGTAGTACATAACTTATTTATTTATGATTGTGTGACATGGAAGCTCTTGTTTGCTGATTGGTTGTTATTGGTTATTATCCTGCTGCTTGTAGAAACAAATGTGTACACTTAAAAGTCCTTCAAATAACTGCTGTACACGTGGGCGATGTCTATTTTGATTTAGCAGGAGAATAAAAATTTGTGTTGCGTGCAGTAACAGCTTTCAGCCAGTAAGTGTTCACACACACGGCCTGAAGTTTGCATAGAGGTACTCTTTTTGTCCACAGTAAAAACTTGATAAATCACAAAATTGTTGTGGAACTGAGTGTACGTGCAGTTTGCACACTAATCTGTGTATGTGCCCAGTTAACCCTTTGAAGAGTAGGTTTTTTAAATGTTTTCTATGACTAGAAGTCTAGAAAATGTAATCCATTGCTTTCAATTACCAGTAGTGATTGTTCCATCTGCATTAGAATGTTCAGTTAAGAACATTCTAATCACGTATTTATGATCTTACACCTTAAAGGGTTAAATTGGGGGATCTCAAACTCCAGGCCTGGGGGGCCGAGGTGTCTGCAGGTTTTTGTGGTTTCCTTTCAATCAGTAGCCAGTGAAGGCCTTGGAAGCAAGGTGTCTGGACTCTTCAGCCAATCAAGGGCTTGGCACTGAAACACAGTGCAGAAAAGCACCAATCCCCAGCAGACACCACGCTCCCTCCAGGATTTTTTCTCTGATTTAAATTTGAGCGGCCTGCGAGGTGGTATGTAATGGCGAATCCGCGGCGACCTTGCTCTGTCCTTTCCCCTGTCAGGTTGCCCACGTCTCACACCTGTTTCAACGTCCTGCTCCTCCCCG
Organism: Ilyophis sp. 1 JC-2022; assembly: GCA_022702515.1. Taxonomy (NCBI): domain Eukaryota; kingdom Metazoa; phylum Chordata; class Actinopteri; order Anguilliformes; family Synaphobranchidae; genus Ilyophis; species Ilyophis sp. 1 JC-2022. The sequence goes on along the minus strand of CM040398.1, from coordinate 9,170,643 downwards.
AGTACACCACCAAGGAGAAACTTAAGGAGAGACTGCTGAAGGCCATCACTTATGCCAAAGGGTTCGGCATGCTGTGAGAGGAGGAGGCGCTGCCCAGGAGCGCAGAGACCACACGCTGCAACTCACAAAAAAAAAGGAGAGAAAATGACAACAAAAAAAAATGAGGCGGGAAAAAACGAAAGGAAGAATGTGAGCAGTAGAGCTCCAGCAGCCCCGTGTCTATGGCTGCGTACGCTAGCGGCTCCAGCTGGGAACAGCAGAGAAACCACCTACGATCAAACACTTTTTTTTTTTGGGTCCTTTGTCTTGTGACTTGCTACATAGCTCCCCCTTTGTCTTGTACAGAAAGATTTTTTTTCCTTACTATTTATTTTGAGGGTTAAATCAGATCAGTTATTTTGATGTGTGTCCAGAGCTTACTGTAACATCTTTTTCTTGTGGGGAGGGTTTTATTTGTAAGAAGAAGAAAAATGGACGTGGGGGGGGGGGAAATGTGACCTTGTCGTCTCCGTGCTCTTACGTTCACCCTCTAGCGCCCCCCACGGGGTGGTTTTTGAGGCGAGTAGCTCTGTCCCAGGTAACCTGGACTCAAAAATTCTGCTGTCAAAGTTCCACCCATCTCCCACAGAGCCACTGAGTAACGGTGAGAGGGAAACCACCAAACCTTCCTTCACCATAGCCCAATAATGACTCATCCACCAACCCAAGCCAAACCTACCTTCTCCATAGCCCAATAATCACTCATCCACCGGCCCAAGCCAAACCTACCTTCTCCATGGCCCAATAATCACTCATCCCTGACCCAAGCCAAACCTACCTTCACCATCGCTCAATCATCACTCATCTCTGACCCAAGCCAAACCTACCTTCTCCATGGCCCAATAATCACTCATCCACCGGCCCAAGCCAAACCTACCTTCTCCATGGCCCAATAATCACTCATCCCTGACCCAAGCCAAACCTACCTTCACCATCGCTCAATCATCACTCATCTCTGACCCAAGCCAAACCTACCTTCTCCATGGCCCAATAATCACTCATCCACCGGCCCAAGCCAAACCTTCCTTCACCATAGCCCAATAATGACTCATCCACCAACCCAAGCCAAACCTACCTTCTCCATAGCCCAATAATCACTCATCCACCGGCCCAAGCCAAACCTACCTTCTCCATGGCCCAATAATCACTCATCCCTGACCCAAGCCAAACCTACCTTCACCATCGCTCAATCATCACTCATCCCTGACCCAAGCCAAACCTACCTTCACCATAGCCCAATAATCACTCATCCACCGGCCCAAGCCAAACCTACCTTCTCCATGGCCCAATAATCACTCATCCACCGGCCCAAGCCAAACCTACCTTCACCATGGCCCAATAATGACTCATTCACCGACCCAAGCCAAACCTACCTTCACCATGGCCCAATAATCACTCATCCCGACTCAAGGTCTCATGTACTCCTGTGACAAACTGGCCACAAAAAAAGTTCCATGTGGTCACTTTGGCCTTTTATGGTTCATGTTTGCGAACAGGATAGAGACTACTTCTATAAGATGGTGTATTCTTCTATCCCTCTCCCAGAAAAAAATATGTATTTTCAGCCCTGCTAGAGGTCCTGAAGGGTAAACAGATTGATGTGTTATCTTGCGTGTGGAAGTGCACTTAAGAAAATTCAGAATGTTAGTGAAGTGTATAATTTACTGCCTGTTACCATAATGTTTGTTTTTTTATTATTATTAGCAAACATCAATCGGAAGTCTTCCTTGTTTACCAGCAGTGATTTATTTAAAGGCACCTTGGGTTTGAGAAATAAAAAAATTTGGTAAATTATATCGTTTGGATGTGCCGCCAAAATGTATAAGTCTCCCTCATAAGGGCTGTTGAAATTATATGTGCTTGGTGGGTACAACTCTACCCACTTTTCCTGGGATTAAATTTAAAAAAACGTACTCTCTCAAACCTTAAAATGTAAATCTCTAGTTGGTCGTACATGTTAAATTCCTGTTTTAAGAGAGAACTGCGCTAAGTGCCAATTTAAGTTCAGGGCGAAAGCTGCCAGAATACGTTATTCACTGTGCTTCTCAAGGGATCCATGTTAATCACACGACTGCAACCAATAGACACCATTTTGGCAGCTTTTGCTCATATGTTTAGCTGGTGTCCTACAACTTGATTTGCATTGAAGGTGTTTTTGTGCCAAGAGATTTGGATTTCATTAAGCTTCCAAAGCCTTGGCTCACACATATTTTGAATTAATAAGAAAAGATGTTTGTCCTTCGACAGTTCAGATGGCAAATCTTGTGCTTTTTGGAAATATTTCATGAGGAATGTCTTTTTTAGGACTCTAGATGTTGAATATTTTAAAAGCCAATGGTGAAATTCCATCTACAAAAGTACATTGAACTGTGTTTGTTTTAATATTGTAGTGGCTGTTTGCCCAGTTGGGTTACAGTTTCTCTGTGTTCTGACCTAGATACTGGAATGTGTCTGTGAGCAAGACTGTCAAACAAATTGGATTATACCACTATACTCACACATTCAGAAAATAACCCAACGACCCCCTCCTCCCCGATTATACCACTATACTCACACATTCAGAAAATTACCCAACGACCCCCTCCTCCCCGATTATACCACTGTACTCACACATTCAGAAAATTACCCAACGACCCCCTCCTCCCCGATTATACCACTATACTCACACATTCAGAAAATAACCCAACGAACCCCCTCGCCGATTAAACCACTATACTCACACATTCAGAAAATGACCCAACGACCCCCTCCTCCCCGATTATACCACTATACTCACATTCAGAAAATGACCCAACGACCCTCTCCTCCCCGATTATACCACTATACTCACATTCAGAAAATAACCCAACGAACCCCCTTGCCTTTTTGGTTGTGTGTTTAGGTTGTGCTGTTTTAATCTCATACGTTTGGTTGTGTTACTGCTGATAGTGCACACCCCCAAAGGCATCCCAGCTAGAGCCCAGCTAATTTAAAATGTGACATTTAAGCAGATCTGAGGGACGCAGGATAATTGTTTGTAGGTTTATCTCGGCAAAGTTCTTCTCAGGGGTGGGGTGCAGGGAGCGGAGTTATTAAAAAAGGAAACCGTAAAAGCGTGTGTAATCATGATGCTAAATAAAAGTGACTGCATTTTTCATCATCTCCCTTGGGAAGAGTAAATGTTGATTTAATTGAGGTCTGGTGATGCTTTGTTAGATAAGACACAACAGGAGGTGGGGCAGATCTGGCATTAAGCAGCATTGCAAGAGCTGTGATTTGTATACCAAGGTAAATCATGAGAAAAGGCCTTCTCAGTATACAGGGATGTGTACCTGTGATCTCAAGCTTAATAACAATGAATAGTCGAGCAATCATGGAACCTTCTCATGTCCTTTGGATGATGCCACTCAAGTGGGAAATTCAGTGTTCCGTTCCGTATTGTACCAAAAAAGAAAGGGGGGGGGGGGGTCACAGTGGCAGTTAAATCACAGGAAAAAATATACTTTGAGACAGATGCCAAAGAAAATATATAGCAACTTGTTTATGAACTATCCAGTAAGATGTTGGAGAGTCACGGGTGACGCATGTTATAATCGCTTAATTATTAATTTATGTACAAACCCAAATTCCAAAAAAGTTTGGACAGTATGTAAAATGCACATAAAAGCAGAAAGCAGTCATTTGTAAATTATCTTACATATATTTAATTGAAAACGGTACAAAGAAAAGATATTTAATGTTTTACCTTATCAACTTGTAAATATACGCTAATTCCGAATTTGATGCCTGCAACAGGTTTCCAAAAAAGTTTGAGAAAAGGGGGAGAAAAAAAAAAAGTCTGCAGTTGAAAAAACACCCATTTGGAACATTTCACAGGCAACAGGTGATGCTATCATGACTGGGTATAAAAGGATATCAAAAGATCTTACAAACGATACTATAATCTGCATTTGAATGGCTCTCTATGGGAATTGGGGGGTGGGACTAGATTAAGCTGTAAATTACATGGGAATAGTATGGAACCCATGGTTGGATAAATGGCTGTAAGTCATCAAGGGTCTGTGGTATCAAACGAGCCTCAAACCATCGCTCTGCTGCCAGATATGTAGTAGATATGGGTGGATTCACTTGAAGGGATGTTTCTCCTGACATATTTTTCCAGTAATTTTTTCAAAAGGTTTTCCATTTTTCAATAGGAAAATTAGTTTTTGATATCCCAGTTAGTTTAGTTTTGATATTTTTTTATTATCGTCCCAGTGCTGTACATCAGCACTCATGGAATGCCTCCTGTCCAATCACATTACTCGACCGGAACTAACTCTTGTATAATCTGCCTTTTAAAGGGAAGAGTCGTGAATGTTCCCATTTTTTTATACACACTTTTCAAGGGCAATTCAGACCATTGTCTGACACTGACCATTCATTTTTCCCATCATCTGAGGTTTCAACATTTGCACATATCACAAGAGAACCAGAGTACATCATAGCAAGGTAAGGGTTGTACACACATTGCATTTAATACAGCATAGAAAATGTATCGTATTTGTTCATAGCTCATTGCAATCAAGGTAAAAGCACTAGATTTTACTATTCGAAAGGAATTACAAGTTCTACAGATAAGGCCAATTTCACAATGCATGATGATGGTCAAATAGCTGCATGTAAAATTTTTGGAGTATCGTAAAATTTACGAAGGTGACGTTTATATTGTGAAAAACGCATGCTCATAATTTTTACCGGCAACCAGTATTGGAGAAACAAATATCAAACTAATTTAATCAAGCAAAGTTATACATTATGTATATATTAGCACTTAGCCAGTGGCCTAAAATGCATAAAGCCTTATGAAGATTGCAACCAAAAACATTTCACTTTTGATGTGCCTATGAGTAATGTTTCTCACCTTTTCCACTGCTAATTTAGGTAAATATTACTTGAATCAAACTTGTGTTTTCCTTTGTTGCCAAGTCTGCACTCATTTTTAATAATATTATTACTGTTAAATGTGCACATTGCTCTTGGTTGTAATGGACTAGAATTGCATTTAGTTGACTCTAATTAAATTTTTTTGGATTGAATATGCCAGAGTACAGAGACTTACTGGCAGACTTGCCCCCTCTGACACTGGTTGTCTGTGGCAGACTGAAATTACCCACACAGATGTCCGAGTACGTAGACGTGGATGATCACAGCGAGGCCGAGGGGCCTGTGCTGCCGTAAGGGTTGTTGTCCATCCAGTTCCTCTCCTCTCTGTTCTCCCGGGTGAGCAGTGCACTGTAGCTCTCCAGGATCAGGAGGTCAGAGGTCGGCTCCAGTACAGACGGCGCAGTGTCCAGGCCCAGCATGGTGATGCTCCTGCTGGCCCTCTCGCTGCCCACCAGGCACCACCTGTCGCGGTCTTCCTCTGTGACCTGTAGGGTTTGGGCGGCTCGCTCCCTCTCATCCCTGCTGCTCAGGCTCTTTGTGAGACTGTCAGCGTAATAGTCACTCATTATGCAGCCCTGATGCTTCATGTTTCTGACCTTCTCTACAAAGCTACTCACCTTTATGGTCAGGTCATGTCCTCTGGTCCCAACTGCCCCGGAAGGCTTCTCTTTGCTCCAACGTTCCTCTGCCTCTTCCCTCCTTGAGGTCTGTGCAGCAGGGTCATCCAGGGGCTTGCGTTTTGGGCTGAGGTTTTTTAAGCTTTTGCTCACTGGTGTTCGCAGGTTGTCTTTGACTCTCTCCCGCGCACATTCCCCAGACTCCTCGTCTGTTGGCTGGGGTTGGCCGGGGTTTTTTTTGGTGCCCTGGAAGGCCACTGTTGCGGTCACTGGACGTAGCTTAACGGGTCTTTTTAGGGGCAGCAGGGCAGATGAGCTAAGGCGTTGCGAAGGAGAGGAAATTACTTTTCGAAATGACGGTTGGCTCGATTGTGACCTGGTCCTTTCCGGTGGAATAGCTCCCTCCAGCTGCGGTGATTTGCACTTTGTGTTCCTGCTGAGGACGGACCGGCGGAGTCTGCAGGCAGACTTTGAGCGCTGCACCCCTGGTACTGCGGGGGTTCGTTGTCCGGAACTCCCCAGACGATGACTGTAGCTGACCCCAGTGAGCTGACTGATGGTCCTGTCTGTATTATTTGTGAGCGTGGTGTTGAAAGGGAGGTCTTCATCTCCCAGTCTCCAGATAAGCTCCTCGTTGCCGTTCATCCTTGCCCAGGCCAGCGCAGACCTCCGCAGCTTGGTCTGGAAGCGGCTGTAAAGGATCCTTTGGTCCAGGCTGAAGGATGACTCCACCTGCCTCTTCATGGTCTCCAATGTGCTCAGGCGTTTCTTCAGCATGGCTTCCTCTCTCCAGTGGAAGGCAATGATTCTCTGGGACTTTTCTAAGTCTCTGGTCTTCTCCATCTCTTTACTCGGCTCTTGCCTCTCAGCTTGCACGCTTGTAGATGGGGTGCACAGACCTTGTGTAAGTAAATCCAGGACGTTGGAACTCTCCGGTGAAGTGTTTGTGCTTCATTGCTCTCTGGAGTGGCTGGTTTCTGTTGTCGGACTGGCGTAGCCCCGCCCAGGTGCATTGTTTGTTGTCAAGTGCTTGGAGACCAAGAGCCCTGTCACTTTTGATAGGCCCTGTCATGAGAGTGGCTCAACGCAACTCCATTGTTTATTGCACAGATTGCAGTGCACAGGTTTTCTCCAGCTGTGTTTTTAACTGTTTGAGGCTGTGTATGATAATCCAATGGCCTTGAACACACAGTACAGCAAGAAATGCAGGTTTCTAAGGGAAATAAAGTGGTGGGTATAACTAACAATCCAGCACTAGCACTGGTTTGTCGCTCATCCACATTCCAGTCTATGTGGTGAGCCCCACATACTGGTAATGCTAGTAGTATCCACAAAGAGTCTTTAAGAATAGCGGCTTCTGGTACAGCATATACTCTGGTCTGAAATCATCATTTGAAAACAGACAGTGGTGTTTATTTAGGATCAGAAAGCTTCTAGTATACTTAAAAACTTTGATAAAAGAAAATACATTGCCACATTTAAATAAATGCAGGTATAGTTACTGTTAGACTAGATGAATGTGTGCATTTACTGACTGATTCTTACAAACTACTACATAAAATGCCGTAGAAAGGTCTCCAAGATGACTATTAATGTCATCGTACAGAATGGTGTCCTCGATCTATGATGCATTCTTCTGAGATGCTATTGCTAAATTTGTGATCCAAAGCACCTCGACCCAGCTCAAGTTTTATTCGTAAAAAAAAAAAAAAAGGATCTCAAAGATCTCAGAGAGACCAATAGGGAGATTTTATGATACTTTGTGTTAAATGTACAGGCAGCATCCACAGTCCTCAACCCATTTCCTGTTAACCTTCATAAACTAAAACAGATATGCCCTTCCCTAATAAGGTCTCTAAAGTTCATAATTCCTCAATAAATATGAATAAATACATTATTTAAAAGGTAAGAATATAACTGCATGCTGACCATATTTACACTTTCATGTTGACAGACTTAATTAGATTAAAATCAATCTCAGTAAGATGCTTTGCTCTCAATAAAATACTGACACTGGAAAATAAATTAAAGATACTAGGATGTAACTTAATGGAATGACTTCCTGTATGACAGGCTTGCAAATACCCCCATAGAACTCAGTCTTGCTGGCCACAAGAAATCACAAGCATTTACAAACTAATCAATTTAAATATTAGGTTTGACAATTGATGCACGGTTCTAGCTATGAGTACTGCATATTTAGAAATAAACATTTTGACACTCAAATAATGTACAATTTGCAAATGGTTATGCATATAAACAGTTTCTAAAAGTATCAAAACTACTTTGTACAGATATGTTGCACATCCTACAAGAAGGGAGAAATGTTTTATTTAACATTTCAGGTTCTGTATAAAATGCACAACGGTAACACCATGTTGAGCTACTTGTCCTTTTTGTCTTCGACAGCTTCACAGAGATCCTCATCCCTGAGCGTCTTCACCTTGGTCTCCATGTTTGTGATTCTCTGCTTGATCTTGCACTGGCCGGCCGTGTATTCCGCCATGAGCCTGGCGAACTTGGTCTGCAGGGCCTCCAGACTGGACTCCAGCCAGGTTATTTTCTCCTCCAGGTTTTTGGCGTCGGCGCCAGTATTGGCCACCGCCTCGTCAATCAGGTTGTCCTTCATTAGGATGGACTTCCCTTTTTCCTCCAGGGCCTTCTTCGCCTCGGGATACTCGGTCAAGGCCTCCATCAGGTCATCCTTGGAGAGAGCAAAGAGGTCAGAGTACCCCACACTTCGGATGTTGGCTGTTCTTCGGTTACCGGCTTTACTCCCTTTGATTCCCAGGATGCTGATCTCTCCGAAATAGGCGCCGTCGCTCAGCATCACGAACTGCGTGACCCCGTCGTCCGCGACCACCGCCAGCTTCCCCTCTTTAATAATGTACATCTCTCGCCCGATGTCACCCTTCTTGCAGATGTAGTCACCCGGGCTGAAGACCTGAGGCTGCAGCTTGAGCACCAGCTCGATAAGGAGCCCCGCCTCACAGTCCTGGAAGATGCGTACCTTCTTCAGAGTGTCCAGATGGACGTTGATAGCGATCTCGGCCTTCAGCTTGTCTGGTAGATTCTTCAATACTTCTTTCTCATCGCAGGTCTTCTTGTTTGTCCAAAGATAGTCAAACCACTTGATGACCCTGGCTTCCAGGTCCTTGGTGACCTTACGGAACTGCATGTACTGCTTGATGGAGTCGATTTTGGCCTGGAACTCTGCACGGGATGCATTCATGTTGGAGATCATGGCACCGACGTTACCGACGATGGTGGCGAAAATGAGCACGCCGATGAGAAAGTCGCAGACGACAAACAGGTACTCGACGTCCTTGACTGGTGGAGGCGTCTCTCCGATGGTAGTGAGGGTGAGTGTGGACCAGTATAGGCAGTAAATGTATTTGCGGGACAGGCGACCGAACTCTGGGTGGCTTATGTTGGGGTACACCCAGGAGTCTGTGCCAAAGCCAATGGTCTTGGAGATGGCAAAAAATATGCAGGCATTCCAATGGATGATGACGAGGATGTAAAGGACAAGGTTGCTGATTCGGAAAATGTTGGGGTAGTTGGTTCTGGTCTCGGTACGGTCAAAGAACTCAAAGAGGCGTCCAATTTTGAATAGGCGGTTGAACCTCAGCTCAGGGTAGTTGAACCCCACTTTTATCATAAGAATATCAGTTGGAAATATGGAGAAAACATCAAACTTGAACTGATGGGTTTTCATGTAGTTTTTTCTTAATTTCTTTGGGTCTTTTACAAGCAGCCCTTGTTCCAAGAATCCTATTTTTTTTAAAAACATTAATTTAGATTTCTGGTACATTGTCAGTTTTATATTCATCTTATAAAATAGATTTTTTTTTATTTAAAAAAATGTAGATTATTTTAAGTATAAACATCTACTTATGTATTACATGTACAATATCTATTTTTAGTATAACAAAAGTATCAATTTGAATTGAACTGAATAGATACAGTTTTCAACTGAATATGGTGGTATCGCATGGGCACAACCCTTTGTTAGAATATTATATCATTAGAATATTCTATATAAGAAATTGCCTGGTCAAGAAAAACACCTTAAAGATTTCAGTGTCATTTTATGTTAGATTGCTTAGATTACTCTTTTAATCCACAATATAAACACAGAAATTAAACATTTGCGGTTATAAATTGCTGTTCAATGACAGCAGGTGCCTCACCTGTTCGTGATTGTACAAAAGTGTCGATGATGTAGATAACATCTGAGGAATAGTCCAGTGTCAGCCAGAGTGTAGTGAAGTTCTCCTGAAGCTCATTAAAGCACGCCCTAGGAGTTGATCAGAATGGATGAATCATAATTAAAGCAGGGCCCTAGGAGTTGATCAGAATGAGATGAATCATCAGGATGAATCATAATTAAAGCAGAGCCCTAGGAGTTGATCAGAATGACATGAATCATCAGGATGAAGCTCATGAAAGCAGGCCCTCGGAGTTGATCAGAATGAGATGAACCGTCTGGATGAAGCTCATTAAAGAAGGCCCGAGGAGTTAGTCAAAATGTCATGAATCACCAGGAAAAATGCTACTTTATAATGATGTATAAATGCAAGGAAATTAATCTGTTCATATGCACAGCCTCTGGAAACATAACATTGCTGTGCAAGCTGCTTTGTAGGTACTTGAAGTGTAGTTTCTTGCTTGAGACCACAAACCCCAGAATGCCCTAAACCTGCCATTGTCAAGCTGGCACATTGTCAGAAACTTCTTTAAATACCTAAATATATTTTGTTGCACACACAAAAACTGCCAATTGAAAACAAACAATACAACCGTTTTATTTATTTATTTATTTATTTTAAACCGAAAGTGAAGTATGCCTTTAAGCCGAACGCTGTGGTACTTGTACAGACCTGGTCACAAGTATCATCAGGTTATAACAGATGGGAGCAGCGATTACTGTAAGCCATCTGTAGTACAGGTCTGTCGTAGGGTCTGCGATCCAGGCCTCTTTTCTGGAAAAAATAGGGACCAGTCATTACATTACATTAACTTGGCAGACGCTCTTATCCTGTGAGACCTACAATGTGAAATTACTCCTTCAATCGATACTTTCATATGATCGTTCCAGTTCTCGGTATCCTTCTGATATTAAGCATAACATAGGCTTACGTGAGGGAACTTGTCCTGTTATAACAGTAAATCAGTGGTTCCCAAACCTGTTCCTGAAGATCTACCAATTCTGAAGTTTTTCACTCCAACCCTGGCAAAGCACACCTCATACAACAGCTAGCTCTGGTTGAGCTGCTAATTAGTAGAATCAGGTGTGCCAAATTAGGGCTGAAATGAAAACCTACACCGATTGGTAGATCTCCAGGAGCAGCAACCGATTGGTAGATCTCCAGGAGCAGGGTTGGGGACCACTGCGGGAAATAGATTCTGAGACCTAAATCTATACCGTCTACTGTGCCTATGAGCATTAACCTACCACTGACCACCTGACCACCTGACCACTGACCACCACAGTACTTATGGAGGCTCCTCCTTTTTTTGGCCATCTTTTTCATCATCCTTCTTTGCTTTTTTTTTTCCATCTTCTTTTCTCATCCTTTTCTTCTTTATTGTTATCTTTCTTTCTTTTTTTCTTTTTTTCTTGTCCTCTTTTTTTTTGCTAAACATAATATTTTCATATTGTTCAGCTGGACAGTAATGAAAGATTAACTAATTATATGAGGTTGCCAGGAATGCGATGGTTGGTCTCTAAGGATCAGACTAAGAAAGTGATTCCTATGAGTGACTTCAGCAAGGGTACTATCAGGATGACTACCACAGACCTCTCGAGGAAACTGAGTGATGAATTCTGGCACATTGTGCTAATAATGGAGCTTTAATGAACTGTAACATTAATTATTTTCAAATTAAATATTTTCTTTGTCACACAACTTCACACTTAAAGCAGGGGGCCTCAATCTTATCCAGGGCTGCAGGCTTTTGTTCCAACCAAGCAGTTACACACATTACTTATAACGGTCTTTAGCAAAGACTGAGGACCCCTGCTCTCGAGTCTTATAAAAGCAGTTCACCTGGATAACAGTGCAGTTTTTGGCCACCAGGGGGCAGGATAGTATGACAGCCTTCTCTGTATCCAGTTATTTATGTGGTGTTTGTATGCTGCGTGTAATGCTCCTGCCCCCAAAAGCAACAGCAATGTGCTTCTAACTGTTATCCCTCAGCTGTTGGCTTCAAGGACAGATATAACCTTACCAATATTTAAAATTTGATATGTAAGAAAAACGAAGTATTACATGCATTAAGTAGCAGCATCACCTAGATAAAATAGTGAAGGGTGGTGTTAGATATTCAGTGTACAGAAAGAAAGCAAGTGTGATTGTGCCAATTGCTTCTTAAATTGTATTCACATCATTTTTGTTAACTTATACACTGTAATTTTCAATACCCACACAGCGGATCGCTTGTGTGGGTAATTTAGTTCAATGTATTCAAGATTTTATTTTCAGTTTCATTTTGTGTAAATGTGTGGTCTTTATGGTAGACTATACAATAAATAGACTAGAAAGTTGAAGTTGATAGTGATCACCAATGATGAGGTAATGGTTTAATGTTTGTTCAGCTGGTATTTGTAATTGCTCTGAGCGGAGAGTTTCTTTAGTTTATGTATTTAATTCCGCATCAGTTAAAATCGAACCCCTTTGACACTCACAAAATCAACTGTTTAACTGCTTAGAATTAAGGAAATGTAGTAATAAAATCAGGAAAGAAATGAAACGGTCTAAAAGAGGGACTAGAGCAGGGGTGTCAAACTCCGGTCCTGGAGGGCCGCAGTGTCTGTATCGATGAAAACTAATGTACATCTATTGCTGGTAACTTACTCATCTGTGTTGTTGCCGTTGTTGACATTGAGAGCATGACTTGGAAAAATTGTGAACAAATGCATTAAGTCAATTTCTACGATGATCTTAACAATGGTACCATTTGCTGCCAACAAATTATATATATATATAAATATATATATATATATAAATTTTTTTTTAATCTGCCATTTTATACAGTAATTCGAGAGACAATGCCTTTTCATCAACACCAAATAATCACATTTGCCCTTTGGCTTCTGAATTTTTTTTTTTTTAAATTTTTATTATTAATTGTGAAATTAGATTATATTTATTTTTAAGAAATGCTACAATACAGCTAAAAAAAATTTTTTTCTGTGTGAGAGAGAGAAAGAGGGCGTGCACACTCCACACTAACTGATGGGCTCTCTCTAAATGCTCAGGGTGTGGTATGTTCTGCAGTGGGCACACGGGCCCTTGTAGCGGTGCAGCCCACTTACTTTCTCTTGCGGGGCTGATCCGGGTTTCCCAGGGAAAACTGGGCGTTGCTTTCCCGACTGGAGATGTCCTTGAGCTCCGTGCCCCGGAATCGCTCCAGGAAAGAGTCGGGGCGCTGGGCCTCGTGGTGCAGCCTCCGAGAGGCCCAGTTCCTCAGCATCAGTATGAAATGGGAGAGCCTGGGAGAGGAGGCGGGTAAAACGCTGAGACACGAATGCCACACAGCGCTGGGCCTCTCTTAAATCACACTTTATATAATGTGCATATTTATAAAAACATGCATCAATCTTTGTCAGTATGTCATTACTACTCTGTAAAGTGCTTACAGTTGAAATCGGAAGTTTACATACACTTAGGTTGAAGTCATTAAAACGTATTTTTAACCACTCCACAGATTTCATGTTAGCAAACGATAGTGTTGGCAAGACAGATTATTTCACTTTTAATTCACTATATCACAATTCCAGTGGGTGAGAAGTTTACATACACTAAGTTGACTGTGCCTTTTAGCTATGAATTATGCTGGAACAGTATGGAACACATGGTTGGTAAAATGGCTGGGTCACGGGTCTGATATATCAAACAAGCCTTAAATCATCACTCTGCTGCCAGATATGCAGTAGATATGGATGAATCACTTTAAGGGTTGTTTCTCCTGACAAATTTTTCTATTGAACTCTATGGAAAAATAAGTCCGGAGAAGAAACCATTCAAGTTATCCATCCATATCTACTGTATTTCTGGCAGCAGAGTGATGATTTAAGGCTTGTTTGATACGTCAGACCCTTGACCCAGCCATTTTACCAACCATGTGTTCCATACGGTTCCAGTGTAATTTACAGCTAAATCTAGTCCCACCCCCCAATTCCCATAGAGATCCATTCAAATGCAGAGACGTTATACTATCGCTTGTAAGAGTACCAGAAAATAAGATATCAAGAGTCTTTTGATGTTGTTGGGTCACAGACGTCAGGAAGTCATGGCATACAAAGGATATGCGACCAAGATTTTTTTTTAAATTTATTTCAAGGCATAGTCAACTTTGTGTATGTAAACTTCTGACCCACTGGAATTGTGATATAGTGAATTAAAAGTGAAATAATCTGTCTGTAAACAATTGTTGGAAAAATGACTTGTGTCATGCACAAAGTAGATGTCCTAACTAACTTGCCAACACTATAGTTTGCGAATGTAAAATTTGTGGAGTGGTTAAAAATGAGTTTTAATGACTTCAACCTAAGTGTATGTAAACTTCCGACTTCAACTGTATATTGCAATGATGGTGCTTCACAATGGCTGGGATTGTGCAATTTTGAGCACATAGATTTACTAAGACCTTTAGCATGTGCAAGACCTTTTAGCGCACGCAAAACCAAAAGCATGACCAATCCGGTGATCTGGTCACCTGGCCATGGCTCCAGCCCCAGTGAAAGAACTTCGGCGGGACTCTGGCAGTCTGCTGGTGGCCACGGAAACCACCCCCTGGAGCTCGGAGGATGTGTCGTCACAGAGAGAGTGGGCCCTAGGACCACAGTGAGAGAGAGAGAGAGAGAGAGGGAGATTACCTGGGTGTACATTTACTTGTCTAATGTCAGCGCATTGTGCCGTACACAAAAACACAATTCAGTGCAACAACATTGTCTCGCATTCAGTATAATACATTTTCAGTATAATGAATAAATTAAATTGATACTAATGATTACTTAGTTTTTTTACAGAGCATTAGGCAAGCTTTTTGAACCACAATCTACTTAACAGCTACGTGAACATGCCCCCCCCTGTCATAAGTGGAATATCAGTCCAGTGCTGATGCTTAGGCAAGCTGGTGATGATATGGATCAATCCTAGATCATTGATCATTTCATACTTTTTTCAAGTAGAAAAAAATGTGCATCGGCATTTAATCTCACTGATGTTTGTCAAACAGTCGGTTGATTGTTGTTTTCTGAAACAGCTGACTGCTAACGGGTGTATAACATGCATTTAATCTCACTGATGTTTGTCAAACAGTCTGTTGATTGTTGTTTTCTGAAACAGCTGACTGCTAACGGGTGTATAACATACATGCCTCTTGCGTGTTTCATTCATCCTGTCTGGATGCAAACTTCAGAAACGGTTATCGCTAAATCTTAGCACTTACAAAATGCTTTTCTTTTCTGAAAAATCCATTTTAATTTGGTCATGGGGCCAGGCACAACCTTCTCAGAAGAATATAACTTCTGTGTTAATGTTTTCCCTTGAGCAGATTGTTTGCATATTCTAGTGTTAATGAGTTTGGTTCAGAATCTCTAGACTGCTGTCCAATAAAAAATCGTCTCCAAATCAAACAAGATCAAGCTGAATCTGGATCTTTTGACTGGCAGATGAAGCCCCTGAATGCAGATTTGATTGGGCTGAATGCAGCATAGCTTTGGCATTTGTCACACGGCACGATGAGAATCCATCACAGCCCACACAATAGTTTTTTTTTTTTTTAAGTCGATGAAAAGTCGTTCAAGTGAAGATTTGGCTAAATTTGGTTGAAGAGTGAAAGTTTTCTAGCCGACTAGGATGTAGCCGGGCTATATCCCCGGGTAAGACCTGAGCTATATCCCCGGGTAAGACCTGAGCTATATCCCCGGGTAAGACCTGAGCTATATTGGGGTTAACCTAGTCCGTTTATGTCAAAATGTTTCTCAACCTAGATTTCCACCCCTCTGGATGTCTAGATGTTGGCTTTTTGGCTCACTGGGAAGATATAGCATCACATGACCATCACTGCTAGACCTGAACCATCACTGATGATCCTCGTATCACATATCTAATATTAAATATAATGTATAAGAGCTCATATCTGATATTAGTGGCACATGCTGTACTTTACAGAGGCCTCTATTCCTTTGGATGGGTTCATCTGGTCCAAATGAGTACAAGATGTGTACTTGAGGTTAAGTGTCTTTGAACCAGCCTGAGGATGTCCTACCCACCCCCTGTGGATGGGTTATTAACATTCTAGAGGGGCTCTCAGCTTTGACAATAATGACGTTCAATAGTGCTTCAGTCATTAAGAAGCTCACATCGCTACAACTGCAAGTGTATATATTGAAAATAAATCTTGCTCAGCTATTGTTAACGATTACTTTTTTGACTGAAAAATATCTCTCACAAAAAATGTCCTGGGATGTTAAAATTAGGCCAAAGTGGGTGTGACATAAGCACTTGTATCTTGACTTAGCCATGGCTATACTGAATTGGCCTTGAGACTTAGCCATAGCTTTACTGACTTAGCCTTGAGACTTAGCCATAGCTTTACTGTGTGATCTAGACGTTATGTTCATGGCTTTGGATAGCTGCTACTTTATGATGCTTGTATTTGTTCCAATGACCTTATTGTATGTCGCTTTGGATAAAAACTTCTGCCAAATAAATGTAACATAAATGTAACGTGCTGGTGAAGGGCATTGTGAGTGCGCCGAGGTCTGTCGGACCTGCTGGTGCCATTCTCCAGCCGTTCCACGTCGTCCTCGGTCGGACGCACGGACAGCCGTTGCTGGGCGGAGTAGGACTGCTCGGTGCAGATTTTCGCCATCCTCGGTCCTGCGGCCGATTATGTCCAGAGGCTGAGAATCCACTGCTAACAGGAGAAGAGGTGTCGGTGTCCAAGGTTTGTCACATAGCAACAGTGTTCTCCGTGCTGGTTTGTTGGCTATTGACACCTTATGTTACCCATGGTTACCCACTGGTGTCCTTTTACAAGTACCCAGAAGCCCAAATGCAATGTTATAACCAATTTGTACACTTTTCAAGGTGTTAATGAACAATTCATGGAGGGGCTGGATGTGGAGGGAGATGTTGTTAAAACAGTTTGCAGCTTGCATGTAATGCTGTGATAAAACAGCACTGTCTGATAATCTCCTCTCAAGTTCTGGTCAAGTTCAGTCTATCAAACATGAACCACAGAACCTGATGAACTAGGCTACATCATGATATGAAGAGATTACGGTGACTTGATGTAGTTTCACAAAAAACTATTTCCAAACTGACAAAGCCACTGTGAGAGCAGTCCCTAAAAATATATCCTGATTCGGCAACCAGGTCAGCCCTCTATCTCTGCAAGATCACCTCGGTTTAACCCAACCTTGTATTTCTGTACATTACTACATCTCGAGGTCACTGTCCAACAAAATGACAATGACAGCTATAGGTGCTAATATGATGTACGACTGATTATGTTATTGAACGATTTTTTATTTTTTTAACTTCTGTTTTAGACGACGGACCAGTTTGCACTGAATGCACAGGATTATCCTATTCAAGGTCATTATTATGGTACAAAGACATTAGCCATTTTGCGTGAAAATTAGATTATTTTTAGTTTTCTTCCATGTAGTGGTTTGTATCAAGAGACACAGCGATACATGAAATGCACTGAAACACATTTAAATTGTGTCTTCACTGGCACCCATTCATGGCCAACAAAATGAGCTCTGTTCATATTTTACTTTTTAATTCAAATGTGAAATTATGTTGTAACTTGAAATACTGGTAAATGCGTACGTGAGCAATCACCGTTCTATGAAAATGTTCAAGATTTAAGATCAGTTTACATGCAGTTTTAACAAGATCGTACGTTTTCATTATCCCAAGATATCTTCCGTATTCCATATTTTAATGATATGCAATATTCTGTATTCTATAAGTATATAATTAAAAGCTCGGATACTACCTTTCCAGTATTCTACTCTGCTACTTTTATCACACTGAGCAGTTCTATTTAGTTTCTGACTGTCAAATTATTCCAGGACTGTAGACAACTTGGGAAGTTTGGGCAAAGTGCAAAAGCTAATACATTTTTTTTTTTTACATTATGGTTTCATAAAAGAATGACATCTCTATAACACATTGCATCAAATCAGCACTGACTCCAAAAAATATTTTTAAAGGGAGTTAAAACTGTGGAGATATGCAGGGGCAATGTGGAAAATACATTTCTATGAACTCCACAGGTGTGTAGCAATGCAACAAAACAGCTTAGCAAATAGCTTGGGTAATGTTGTAAACCAAAGCAGTTAAGGGGCTATATAACATAATGAAAATGTACATGAGCTGGTTGGAACGATGCTGTTCAGAACAGTAACACAAGCAAGTGACAATTTAAATTAAGGGAACGTGGCCTTCAGCTGCTTTTAAGATTAAAGTGTCTTGCTCTGTAATGTGGCCTTTGCTGAGTCTAACTCTAAGTGAATAAAATAAACTATTGCTCTATGTTTTTTTCCTATACGCTTATGCGGGTTGGTAGGTTTTTAGTATTTATTTTATTTGTTTTTTTATTAACGCAGTTTTGACGTAATCTATCCCTGCAGTAATTTACTCATGGATTTAAAACAGAAAAGGGAAAACTGGGGTAGCCTCGCCTACATGTCGCCGCTCAGTCTGTTATGCTGGACAACCAGTGACACCTGAAACTCAACACCAGATTCAGTGAAAGGACTTGGTTGCTGGATCATCACTGGGCACAAATAAGCTAAAGCCTATTATTGTGGTAGCCTTGACGATCATAAAATGTTAGAAAAAAGGGTGGCATGTAATATTGATATAAACGGTACTCAACATGCGGTTCTTTAAAAAAAAAAAAAAAAAATGCATTTTTTTTCTTTATGTTCAAATTAATGTTTCCCGGAATTATATTTATATAAAGGATTGACTATTTGGTTTAAGAGTAAACAAGGGAATTAGTGGCCGGGTTAGCCACCATAAGAACCATAACTGACATGGCCAAGAGAATCCCCATTGGCTACCTGAACTATTCATATTATATGCCTATGTCAATAGAAAACGTAACTTTTAAGGACATATTACGATTGAGCGGATCTTAGTTAGTTGAACTCGATATAGTTTATTAAAGGCAACATTTTACATACGTTTTGTATGGATTTTAGCCATTAACTATCTAAACAGCCGTTAATCGGCAATTAAATGTAAGGCCTGCTAATTCAGCAATAATATAGATTATTATTTCGTATGTAAATGTATTTATTGTGAAGCACAGGGGGGCCTTGATTACACGTGTAACAAAGCTGTGTTTGTGCTTGCTATAAAAAACTAAACAAAAGGATGTCCTCTAAGATAAACTGTGTTAATCAAATATGGTGTTGAAATACTTTTCAGTTTATCTGAAAATAAAATAGCATACATGATGTACATCCATTTCAAATCATTATTGTATCTTTTTCAAACTGCTTGTCAATTAGTCTCCATGCTTCATTCTCACTAAAACGGCTAGGACAGCCTATGTGTTATAACAAATCTATAGTCTGTAGCTATAAACTGCATAGCCTGGCTGCAACAACAGCTTTATTAAATCCCCCCAAAACAAGTCAATATACTGTACCCGAATTCAGAACTGAATGTAGCGCCTTGTCCTCAGACCCTTCAGCGCAAATTGATTCGGCAAACAATCCCTCGCAAATTGATGTTAAATAATCACATCTTTTAAATACAGATGTAATCCTCCGTTTTGTTCGCCCATCATGCTATTTCTTCGCTTGTTTCACACAATATTTCCATTGTTGTTCCCACTTTCGCGGTACTATGACGCCAACGAAGACTTTCTGAGTTAATATAAGAACACCAATTGGCTTGTTTCAGGACCCTGGACTACGGACAGCTCCGTTGACAAACAACACAGAGAACCAGCGCGCGCCACCCCTCTCACATTCGCTCCGACAGCAAACTCTCAAACGTCACGAATCTTCTCCTATAAATATTAATCAGTGTGAACTTGGCCGCTGAAACCAAGATTGCGTTCCGCTCCGCTTCCTGTGGCCTCTTATAGTGATCACCGTCATGTAATCATGATTATAGTAATAACTTTCTTTGCTCTTTTACTACAATGTCACGTTGACTTTAACAATATACTGAAGAAATGTTGTGATATTCTTTATATTCATAGATATATTTAAAAGATTGTGCCTCTTATAGTATAAGATGAGCTAGCTTTGCCTGAGTTACAAAAAAAAAGTTTATTCTGTAGTCATTCATTGTAGAGTCATTGCATGAGAATGGACAGATTTGTTATGTTCTGGATTTCTGTTTGTCTGTTTGTATTTTTATTTGATATTTATTCTGGATTTATTATTTTTAATTTCATCAGTGCATTCCCCTCTGTTCGTGGGTTGTCCGAGTCTCATCTGTGTGTTTGTTTACCCAGTCTCGTGCATGCACTATTTGGTGACTTCGGGAGTTTTCGTGGGTTAACGCTGTATTTCAGAAGTCTCGTTTTCCGCTACTTCCTGATTTCCTTCCCGTGTATAATTGTATTACTAACTCGCGCTAACAATCACTCGGATGCTTTATTAGTTACGTGCACTATACTAAACCAATTAACATAATGTATACTAACAACTAACTGTCTTATAGTTAGATACTAACATTTAACCAGCTTCTCCGCTTTATTTTTGTTACTTGCATTTCTAACTGCTCCTGAGCTACCTCTGTAATTTGCTCCAGCTGGTTGTACTTAGACTTCGCCTCGCCTGTGCACACTCCGCTCCTATTCGAGCCCGTTGTTTGTTATGCATGTTTCCGAGTCCCTTTCATGTTTTCGTTATGTTCTCGTGATTGAATTATTGTTTACCTAATGTGTTAACCTCACGTCGTTTGTTACCCCTCCCTTTCCTATGTGTATATAAGACCCACAATTCTGTTTCTTCCCCGTCAGAACGTTGATCATATTTTCTGAGCCTGTGAATAGTAAAGCCAGAGATCTATTGAGACACCTGAGACACCCTTCTGTACAACTTCGATTTTGCCTTTTGATTCTGTTTGTTTGCCTTTGTTGTGTTATTGGTTATCGACTTACCTTTGCCTGCCGTTTTTGTACCATTGCCTGTGATTCTCTGTTTTTCATTTTTGGATTCCTGACTACTCTCCTGCCTTTTGATTTGGTACTGTCTCAATTCTGATTACCTGGCTTTTGATCCCTGACTGGAAATAAACCACGTTCTTGCCTTATCCTGTCTGCAGTTGGGTTTTCTGAGTCCAGACGTTTCAAGATTATTGAATAATGAAATTATCCTACTAATTATGACAGCAGCTGTTTAAGAGCAAACAGAATTACATTGTTTTAAAATGTAACAAGGGGTGTTCAAATTCCATGGTGTCAGTCATTGTAATGTCAAAGCTATATGAAAATATTATTAATGAACCACTAAATAATCCGAGTCATTCAGCTCGATGGCACATTAGCTTTGTTCTGAAAAGTATGAGTAGCACATCTGAATATGTATGAGTGCTGTTATGAATAGGATAGACCCTTCACTCACTGATGGAAAAGAAGATTGCATCTAACAGGGATTCAAATGTTCAACGGCGACACTACATGCACTGCAAGAAGAACAAGAGCTTTAAACATAGAAAGGACAGAGTGTTTGTAAGCTATAAAAAAAAGCATGTAACTTGTATGGCCATGTTCAGTTGGATTTACCAAACACAAACAAAATCATTGTTTTTTTTATCAACCAAACATTTTTCCTAGATATACAGTTGAAGTCGGAAGTTTATAAACACAAAGTTGACTGTGCCTTTAAATTTTAATTTTTTTTATATTTGGTCGCATATCCTTTGCAAGCCATGACTTCCTAATGTCTGTGACCCAACAACATCAAAAGACTCTTGATATCTTATTTTCTGGTACTCTTACAAGCGACACTATAACGTCTCTGCATTTGAATGGATCTCTATGGGAATTGGGGGGTGGGACTAAATTTAGCTGTAAATTACACTGGAACAGTATGAAAACACATGGTTGGCTAAATGGCTCTAAGTCATCAAGGGTCTGACGTATCAAACAAGCCTTAAATCATCACACTGCTGCCAGAAATACAGTAGATATGGATGGATAACTTGACGGGTTTCTTCTCCTGACTTATTTTTCCATAAAGTTTAATAGGAAAGTTTGTCAGGAGAAACAACACTTAAAGTGATCCATCCATATCTACTGCACATCTGGCAGCAGAGTGATGGTTTGAGGCTCGTTTGATACCTCAGACCCTTGATGACTTACAGCCATTTTACCAACCATGTGTTCCATACTGTTCCAGCACAATTTACAGCTAAATCTAGTCCCACCCCCCAATTTCCATAGAGATCCATTCAAATGCAGAGACGTTATAGTACCGCTTGTAGGAGTACCAGAAAATAAGATATCTGGTTTGAAACGCACCCTTTTAACATTCCAAACGGACTCCCGGGCTTGTCCGAGGGTTCGGGTGAGTAAGCACTCCGAACCCCCTGAGAAGTCACTGAAAACACCAGATGGTTTCTCTTTCCAGTTGATTTCACCACTCCATGCTTCATCACTGTAACCTCTCCTGCCATCGCGAATAAAAACCCCTGAGAAATCCCTGGGCAATATTCAGAGCTGCTCCGCTAATCTCTGATTAAGCCTCGGGCCACATCTTAGCCTCCTAATGAGTCTTCTTATACAGGGGGCTTAAGCGTATGTACCTGCTGCGAGGTTTCATTCACAGGTCTTGGAGACTGCTTGTGTGCGGTGCCCAGACGGTGCAAGTGTTGCTGTTTCCATGGCATGAAAAGGCAACTGCGATCACGTGGTTATAAATCAAATCGGCCCAAATGGTCCTGAGATTACTGCATTTGGAGAGTGGCCTAATTTGATACCAACGATACAGGTAAACCGCCTTCGAGGAATAGTTCATGAGGAGTAGCAGTGTTACTCGAGAAGTGTTTTTCTTCCAGTGAGGAGGGAATTATGTCAGGGCTAAATTTATGGTTCACACAAACAAGCAAACAAATACACACACTTGAGTCTAACATTTTAAGCAAATGCTACTTTATTTTGCTTTAAATCTCTGAAAGTTACTTTCAGTTTTTAAAGGTGCTGGCTTTTCCAGGCATACACATAGTGCTCTAATATGAGCATGCTACACATAGTGCTCTAATATGAGCATGCTACACATAGCGCTCTAATATCAGCATGCTACACATAGCGCTCTAATATCAGCATGCTACACATAGCGCTCTAATATCAGCATGCTACACATAGCGCTCTAATATCAGCAGGCTACACATAGCGCTCTAATATCAGCATGCTACACATAGTGCTCTAATATCAGCATGCTACACATAGTGCTCTAATATCAGCATACTACACATAGTGCTCTAATATCAGCATGCTACACATAGTGCTCTAATATCAGCATGCTACACATAGTGCTCTAATATCAGCATACTACACATAGTGCTCTAATATCAGCATGCTACACATAGTGCTCTAATATCAGCATACTACACATAGTGCTCTAATATCAGCATGCTACACATAGCGCTCTAATATCAGCATGCTACACATAGCGCTCTAATATCAGCATGCTACACATAGCGCTCTAATATCAGCATGCTACACATAGCGCTCTAATATCAGCATGCTACACATAGCGCTCTAATATCAGCATGCTACACATAGCGCTCTAATATCAGCATGCTACACATAGCGCTCTAATATCAGCAGGCTACACATAGCGCTCTAATATCAGCATACTACACATAGTGCTCTAATATCAGCATGCTACACATAGTGCTCTAATATCAGCATACTACACATAGTGCTCTAATATCAGCATGCTACACATAGTGCTCTAATATCAGCATGCTACACATAGCGCTCTAATATCAGCATGCTACACATAGTGCTCTAATATCAGCATGCTACACATAGCGCTCTAATATCAGCATGCTACACATAGCGCTCTAATATCAGCATGCTACACATAGCGCTCTAATATCAGCATGCTACACATAGTGCTCTAATATCAGCATGCTACACATAGTGCTCTAATATCAGCATGCTACACATAGTGCTCTAATATCAGCATGCTACACATAGTGCTCTAATATCAGCATGCTACACATAGTGCTCTAATATCAGCATGCTACACATAGTGCTCTAATATGAGCATGCTACACATAGTGCTCTAATATCAGCATGCTACACATAGTGCTCTAATATCAGCATGCTACACATAGTGCTCTAATATCAGCATGCTACACATAGCGCTCTAATATCAGAATGCTACACATAGCGCTCTAATATCAGAATGCTACACATAGTGCTCTAATATGAGCATGCTACACATAGTGCTCTAATATCAGAATGCTACACATAGCGCTCTAATATCAGCATCCTACACATAGCGCTCTAATATCAGCATGCTACACATAGTGCTCTAATATCAGCATGCTACACATAGTGCTCTAATATCAGCATGCTACACATAGTGCTCTAATATGAGCATGCTACACATAGTGCTCTAATATGAGCATGCTACACATAGTGCTCTAATATGAGCATGCTACACATAGCGCTCTAATATGAGCATGCTACACATAGCGCTCTAATATGAGCATGCTACACATAGCGCTCTAATATCAGCATGCTACACATAGTGCTCTAATATCAGCATGCTACACATAGTGCTCTAATATCAGCATGCTACACATAGTGCTCTAATATCAGCATGCTACACATAGTGCTCTAATATCAGCATGCTACACATAGTGCTCTAATATCAGCAGGCATACTCATTGTGCTCCAGTGGGGTCTGTACTCTGTTCCCCAGTGTAAAGTGTGAAGCTATACTCTCGTTTGTGCAGATCTCTGATTTACTTAATCCCAGAATGCATTGCTTTTTTTATCTGGAGAAGAAGCAGCTGCGATGTGATTGCTGTTAATCCTTTGCTGCCATTTTGATGCTAAATAAGAGATTTGTGGCAGCTGCAGCTCTCAGGAAAGGAGAGGTCTTTCTTGGTGCCTGAGCTAGAGAAACACTTCAGTCTCTCTCAGAATCACAATCTCGCTTAAGCACCACTTCTCCCACACTGTCTGCCCAACTGAGGCACTCAAAAGGGTGATCCTTAACCCCTCCCACCCCACACTTTGGTGTTGTCATCTCAGCCATGTTTTGTAAAATTGAAAATGCATTTTCGATTCCAATGCCTTTTACTGAATGGTGAATGAAAAGAACTTGGCAAACAAATGTTTAAACAAAATCAGTTCTGAAGTCAGACAAGAGAGACAAATTTGAACCGTAATGCAATCACCGTATATTTTAGTTCTTAAGACCCCCCCTTTCAATTTGTTCTTTAGAAACGGAAGCAGAAATGAATGAATCCCAGTATGTTGACATGGCTGCTTTTTTCTTATTGGCCGTCCTCGTTGCTGTGCCATGACCAGATGCGTTGGAACCAATTAAAAGCCTCTTTACACAAGCACCAGCAGACCGCAGCAATAACCAATAACCCCCGCCACCCGTATGCCTTTTACCATTGGGTTACCAAGACGTTCCAGAAATTTCCATGCTTTTTTGAAAGCTCTCTATCTCCTGGAATCTTTATGACTATTACCCTCTCTCTTTATAACCAACTTATTAACTGTGGTTTGAAGTGCACCATTAATTGAAGTTTGGACTACAGTGCAAGACCGAAATATGTTAGGACCAATTAGAAGGTGACATGGTGCCGGAGGTGATTTTAGCAAGGTATGGTTTATTTCACCTTGTTTTTAATCATCCTGTACACAGCTGAATGTCGGCATAGTCGGGCATCTTCTCACTCGGAGAAAAGTATTTGGGACTCAGCCATTTTCAGGCGCATCACTTACGCTGCGTTCACACATCCAGCAACTTCGGTCGCCCAGTTGCCGGAAGTCCCATTGAGCTCTGCGAAGCTGAGCGAACGCGACGACGAAAAGACGCGACCAAAAACTTGCCCACCAAAAATGCCCCATAAAAACGTTTGCGAACTTTAACTTTTTAACTTCCCAGTTTATTTCCCCACCCGACACGAAACCAATTTCGTGTGAATATTTTTGCGCCCGATTTTTCCAATTTGCAGCAATGGAGTAGCAGCTATAAATAATGGTCCAAGCCCTCCACGTACCTTTCATGTATATACATAATATATAAAGGAATGTGTACTGTTCTACCAAGCTCACGCGAAAAGACAGAGCCTATCGCTAGCTAGGCTACTAGCTAGCTAGTACACATCATTATCAGTGTCATGACATAACTATAATAGAGAGCATCGCGCATCGCTATTTTATGTTTATGTATTAGGCTATTGCCGTTGTTTCTCTTTATCAAATAAAGCTAGCTGCAACGAAACTGCTGATGACACAACCGGGAAGCTCTTTGCCCCCCCCCCCCTTAGTAGATTGACCCCGACTCAGCGACCAGTCAATCGCTGTGTGAACACAGCGTAAGGGCAATAGGGCTGTGGTGACAGTAAGGGTGATGCATCTGCCCTCTCTGCATCTTGTGTTGCGCTGTCTCTTCAGTGCCTCGGGTGTTTCAGTGACCTTGGAGAGCTGCAGGACTGTGGACAGTGTCTGCCCCACTGGTGGCAGCTGTAGATCATTGCCAATCTGGCCATCTAATGCCATTGCTTAATTTTTGGCCTCTATAAAGTGGCTCCATCTTGGGCCTAGAACGAGATATTTCTTTGTTAGAATCAGTCACCAAGTGGCCTTGCCCTACAGTTCTGCGGGACCATGTTTGCTCTGGCTTTTTTGACAGTGGCACATTTCTTTGTTCCCATTTTTAAGTTATTATATTTTATATTGTACTCCTTGTTTGAATTTGAGAAGGAAATAGAAGGCCAAAAGCCAGCAGCCTGTTTGCCACACAGTGCCACAAGGACTCGAGAGTAATGCGAAAAGTTTTACAATTTCTTACCTTGACTTGTTTCGATGGTTTTCTATGGGGAAAAAGAGGGAAATACCTGACCCTGATTTTTATCAAAGACCCAAGTGGTGGAATGAGTTTTCTAGAAGGCTTGGTCTTGATTCAGTTTCATGAGGAAATTGAGATGATTTGAAGTCAGCAAGAAATGAATGCATGCGTTTTTTCAGCATAGTCTTTGTGTTATACTGCTGGTGTTGAAACATGAATACATTTGTATGTACATAACCCATAATGACAAGAACAAACTGTTCAGCCTATCTAGACTCATCATCTACCTGCAGTCTAGAGAGTATCCGGTACTGTGTCATGCCATAAAGGAGTGCAGAAATAAGAATGAGCAAACTACACAGGGAAACTGCTCTCACAATAGGAATCATTATGGAGACTAGAAGCTAGTATTGAAATATTCAAATATTTTTCAGTGATGCTTTCTCTGGTTGCTTTAGAAACCTGAAGAGTACTTATTTAGTACCTGATTTTGCCAAGGTGCTTAACTGAACATTTTTCATTCATTTTGTTCCCACTGCCATCAGTTCAGATTCAACATTTCATCCCTTTGGCTGTTTTTAAAGGTTTTAGTGCAAACTGCAAGACTAAACTGCAAGACTAAACAAGCCTACCCTCTTGTTGATGAATCTGTTTTTTCTATATGGAGTAAACTGGAAGCTTCTATTCATGTGTGTGAAATGCCTCATACGGGTAGACCTTAGCATCAAACCCTGTTTCATAAAAATACCCAACACTCAACGGCACACAACAATAACCGTCTGGACCATATACTGCTTTTCACTGAAACACGTACGGCCCATGCAAGCGCTCCCAGCTGTTTATGATCAATATTATGGGAGTCATGTAAATCAGAGTGTTGTGAAAGTAATTGTATACATGATGATTTTCCTCAGAAATAAAGAGGAATTAATTAGCGTGGAACAATGAACCCCAGTATAATTGTCTACACTGCAATACGGTGTATTATTCAGCTTAGGGCTGCTTAATTAATTAGTATTTGTGTCTAATGTAACGGGCAGGGCACTCCTCTGGCTGTTGCGTTAGAACACAGTGGGTACATCTGTCTCCATTCACTCTGCCAAGCATTGTTGGGGTTCAAGCGAGCATTTTATATTAAACTATATATTTTTATTTATTTATTTATGTGTCTCCCTTCTTCTATTTTTCTTCTCTCTAAAGTCAATTTTTTATTTGTATTTAAAAAAAAATCTATTTTGCTTCTTTTTATTCATACAATGTTGCAGACTGATGTTATTATTCGCTAAACCTGAAGAAAAATAAAAAACAATTGATCACAAAAAAAAAATAGAACCAGGATCAGGCCAATTTATTGGGACAATTTAAAAATCTTTTTGTCAAATTTTCTTTTTGAAGATAGCATTTTAGTTTTTAAAAACAGTTTTAGCAGTTTCTAAGAAAACTCAATTTTAAAGTTAAATGCAGAGAGTGGGTGGTTTGTGAGAATGACAAACTGCTTGTTATGAAGCGCCCCTTCTAACAAAAATCTAACTTTGACACGCTCACACACACTATTGAGATTTCAGTAGTGTGTGTGAGAGGTACGCACACGCACATACGTGAAATGTCTCTCATACACACAACTGAAATGTCTCGTGTCTCTCACGCACACAACTGAAATGTCTCGTGTCTCTCACACACACAACTGAAATGTCTTGTGTCTCTCACACACACAACTGAAATGTCTCGTGTCTCTCACACACACAACAGAAATGTCTCGTGTCTCTCACACACACAACTGAAATGTCTTGTGTCTCTCACACACACACAACTGAAATATCTCGTGTCTCTCACACACACTATTGAAATTTCAGTGTGTATGATTGCCTCGGCTCTCGCGTAGGTGATAATAGCGGAGTTGTCAGTAAGTGAAGGCAAAATCTACTCGCTAGCTCAAAAAGGAACAGTTGTGATTTGCCATGTATTTCTCTGCATTTTTATTATTTTATGAAGTTGTTGTGTTTGTGGAGGTGAAAGCCAACGAAGGCCTGGTTAATTTCTTCATAAGTACACTGCGTTGCATGGAAGTCATTCAAAGGGAGACGCAAGACAACGTGGCTTTGGAGGGCCTGTATAGAGATCCTCCAAAATCTCCAAAAACACAACTTCATAAAATAATAAAAATGCAGAGAAATACATGGCGAGTCGCAACTGTTCCTTCTTGAGCTAGCGAGAGTAGATTTTGCCTTCACATACTGACAGTTCCGCTATTATCACCTACGCGAGAGCCGAGGCAATCATACACACTGAAATTTCAATAGTGTGTGTGAGAGACACGAGACATTTCAGTTGTGTGTGTGAGAGACACGAGACATTTCAGTTGTGTGTGAGAGACATGAGACATTTCAGTTGTGTGTGTGTGAGAGACACGAGACATTTCAGTTGTGTATGTGAGAGACACGAGACATTTCAGTTGTGTGCGTGAGAGACATGAGACATTTCAGTTGTGTGTATGAGAGACATTTCACGTATGTGTGTGTGCGTACCTCTCACACACACTATTGAAATTCAGTTGTGTGTGTGACAGCGTGTCAAAGTTAGATTTTTGTTAGAAGGGGCGCTTCATAGCTTGTTGTCCTCCTCGGGCCTCCAGGGAGTCTTGACTGAGCCAGGTCCAAAAGTTAATCAGCAGCCAGGGGGCAGTGCTCTGGAAGGGGTTGGGCGTTCTGAGATACCCTGGGTTGGACAGATAGGCACATATCCATAGAGGAGCTTTCCATCGCTTTCTCCTGCCACACCAGAACAGTGTGTGAGTTTTGTACCACAGTGAAGGAGGCATAGGAAGACGGGATTGTGTAACGGATTCCGTACACTGATACGCGTACACGCACACGCACACGCACACGCACACTAAATAAACTTTTCCATCAGAGAGTTAAAGTTCAGGGCTAATTGTTTTCAGCGGCATTGGCCTAGCAGCACATGCAAATCTGCAGCAGGGCAATGATACAATGCTAATGCTAATGCTAATGAGACTTCAAAGGAGAAAGACGATCTTCTTTACCAGAGCCTCCTGCAGATGCAGAGGCCGCTCACTTCT
The DNA here is from genome assembly GCA_022702515.1 of Ilyophis sp. 1 JC-2022. Classification (NCBI taxonomy): domain Eukaryota; kingdom Metazoa; phylum Chordata; class Actinopteri; order Anguilliformes; family Synaphobranchidae; genus Ilyophis; species Ilyophis sp. 1 JC-2022. Next base: position 9,140,957 of record CM040398.1, on the reverse strand, counting down.
TTGCCCTCCTTTCTTCTTTTCAGAATGGTTTGATGAGAAGGCTTTTGTTATTGTGATTGGCTGAAACGCTGGCTTAAAGGCTAAGTGGAAGGTGTTGACTTGACGTGGGCTGGCTGTCTGGGAATTATTAAGAAGGCATGCAGAAAAGGTCTTGATTAAACATGATTAAAGAGACTTGCGTTCATCAAACAAAAAGATGAATCGGGGGCCTATTAATCTTTTTTGACTTTATTCAAATGAACCTGGAGTAAAAACACAGTAGGCATTGGTTTTTTTGTTGTTTCAACTTTCAATATCCTGATCTTATCGGTTTGTGGGACGGTGGCCCATGTATCCATGCAAGTCTCCATTCATTAGACATCAGTCATCAGTGTGCGACTATACCATGGCTTTTCCACTGCTGTTCTTACAGTGCATTTACAAAAGGTAAGCAGAAAATAGGGCATCAATAAGTTGGCTATTTCAAAGTAGACAAAGGCATGGTGCACATATGTATACATAGACACATGCCCACATGTACACACAGACACAAATGTGCAGTAATATTTTTAAGCGTTCAGAGTGGGACCTGGAAATAGTTCCACACCGTTAACCTTTTGCATGATGCTGTGTCAGAATTATGTTTTCTTCTTTTTTTTTTTTGTATCAAATTCAAATTATGTCATTTTTAGAATGTCATGATATTTATACTTAACAAAGGTAAAAAAAAAAAAGTTTTTGTTAAATTTACAGTATATCTACTTGGATGTATGTAATATGGATTACATTGAGGTTACATGCCTTATATAATTGAAATGAAATGACCCTGGGCACAAATACCCACCAGGTATACTTTCCTTTGTGTCTTTCCAGGAGGTTGCAATGGGGGAAGCTGTACAGAACTTGAGTCCAACAGGCAACTGTTTCACACCATTTTAATTTCCGTTAAATGTTATTTGTGTAGCTCTTTTTAAAAGGTCATTGTCACAAAGCAGCTTTACAGAGATCTGGGCCTGAATCGCCCACCAGGAGCACGCCTAGGGCGGCAGTGGGAAGGAAAAGCTCACTGGCTGGTTATAGGAAGAAACTTTTTTTTTTATTTGAACCACCGACGTCGCATCTCGCGATGAGCGTGTGGACAGTGCTCTTACAGGGTACACCACTGAGACACCGCTGCAAGCATTTACATAACGACAGAAATATGAGCGTGCAGAGAGAGGGCGTCAATGGCGTGAACCCGGTCACGCTGACCACAGGCGGTAGACTGGGAGTCTGATGTGAACCTGGGCTGAACTAATGCAGCTGTAATCTAAGAAACTCTGGCCGATTTAAACCCGTCGTATCCCACCATATCTCCTGCCAGTCCAGCCAATGAGAGCTGGAGACTCAGCCATGTGACTCGCTAAGGCTATTAGTTCTAAGCCTGTATTCATGGTGTGTGCACATTTACAAACGGACTCCTCAGAAGCCCCTTACATTTTATTCTCAAATTTTCATATAAATGATGTGCAACGTTAAAGCAATAACAACAATGTTACACTCTGAGTCACTGAATGGCTTTTCATTCTACAGTCTCTGTACAATGCAATTCCATAGCTAAATATATTTAGAAAAATGATCTAGATTGGTATACCATACCTACTATTATCTCCTGCTAATGTCCGTCTTCTTGGTGTTACAAAGTATGATGACTTCTGTCTTTGCAGTTCTTTAAAGCTGGGAGTGATTTACTGAAGGTCTATCTATGAGAGCTCAATGCACTCACTGCACTGGAATCACACCAGTAAGAGCCTCTCGCTGCCAATTACTGTCTGATTGCTGTCTCTCGCAAGTTTGTGTGTGTGCGTGTGTGCGTGTGTGTGTGTGCGTGCGTGTGGGCGTGTGTGCGTACGTGTGGGTGTGTGCATGTGTGTGTGTGCGTGCATGTGTATGTGTGCGTGCATGTGTATGCGTGTTTGTGTGTGTGTGTATGTGTGCGTGCATGTCTGTGTGTGTGTGTGTGTATGTGTGAGTGCATGTGTGTGTGTGTGTAGTGTGTGTAGTGTGTGTGTGTGTAGCGTGTGTGTTTGTGCATGTGTGTGTGTGTTCGTGTGTGTAGCGTGTGTGTGTGTGTGTATGTGTGTGTGCGTGCATGTGTGTGTGTGTGTGTGTGTGTGTGTGAGCTCCCTTCTTCATAAGCAGCTTTTCTGACACACATCATTAACCTCTGCAGTGGGATGCTGATTACCCATCTGCAATCCAAAGTTCATGCAAATGTACATACAACACAGCAGTGTAAAGTAGTCTTCAATGTCAAAGAGAGAATTATAACAATCCAGTACACTTTGCACAGTGCATGTCGTAGCATCACCAGCACTGCCTATAATTCTGAACACATACACACAGACACACACACGCATATTAATTCTTTATTTCAGAATTGTTTATTTAAGTAAACATACAAAACAGTAAACATAAAACAATATAACACATTGTCCTTTCAACTGTTACGTTTCTGTCATGTTTATGCCATGTTTCATGTTTAGTGTTTGTCACAGTTTATTTTCTGTTTATGTTACGATGCAGTTCATTGTTTGCATACATATTTCCATGTTTTTCCGCAGCCTTGCGTTCATGCTGTTTCTTCTCTTGCTGTCACTCACGCTTCCCTAATTGTTTCATTCTCCCTTGTCTAGTTACTAATATACTAACATTAGATCAGGATTGGGTAATACTAACTATCTAACCATGTGTTCATGTTTACCTTACGTTTCTCGTACATGTTAATTACTAATTTACTAACACTAGGTCAGGATAGGTTAACTACTAACGATTTACTAATTGCCTCGTTACGTGTCTCATTTTCTCAAGCTGTTGTGAATTTCCTGCTGCTCTCAAGCTAATGTCTGCACCTGTCTACACCTGCATATAAGATCAGTGTTCATGTCATGTTTTTGCGAAGTTCCAGCGCATGTAGGGGTGAAGGGGAATGAGAGGGTGGATGAGTTGGCAAGGAGGGCATTAAAGAAAAATAAAATAGAAATGCATATCAGTATTAGTAAAGCGGAGGTTAAATGTGTAATCTGGGAAAAAATCAATCAAATGTGGCAAGCAAGGTGGGACAGAGAGGGGAAAGGAAGGCATCTTTATCAAATTCAAAAGAGTGTCAAAGTAACTAGGGTAGGTAGTGGAAACAGGAGAGAGGAAACTGTGTTGACAAGGTTAAGGTTGGGGCACTGTGCACTAAACAAAACACTGAAAATGATAGGGAAACACCAGACAGGCTTGTGTGGGGGATGTCAGGGAGAGGAATCAGTGGAGCACGTAGTGCTGAGTTGTAGGAGGTACGGGGCACAGAGAGAGAAGATGAGGAATAAATTGAGGGAATTGGGGGTGCAGGATTTCACATTAAAAGTTATACTGAAAATGGGTGAGAGAGCACAGGTCAGGGTACTGTTAGCCTTCTTAAGGGATACAGGAGTTTTTAATAGGATATGATGGACAAGCAGGTATAGGGTGCTAGAGTGTCTGATATGGATATGGAGTGTATAGTAGAACTAGGTAAAATGTAGTTTAGAATGAAGGGAAGTAGAACGAAAACCTATTGTCTGATCCACACTCCGGAGCAGAAGGTGGCGGTAATGCACCAACAAGCTGGATGCCAACCGCCGTAAAAACACGAAGAAGAAGAAGAAGATGTTTTTGCGAAATTGTTGCCTTAGTTTACTATTGTCACTTTTGAGCGGTTTCCATTGTTTTGACTACCGTTATTGATCTAGCCTGTTTATTGACCATCGTTACTGCCTGCCTATTGTTTCCACTGCCTGTTTTTGACCACGAGTTTTGCCTGCTGTCTGTTTCTACCTCTACCCCGCGGATAGGACTTCGGTCTGACTCCTGCTACGCCCCACGACTACGAACTTTGCTTTTTCCATGTTTTGTACTTCTGCTCCGCTGACAGCTACTCTGGTTAACAAACTCTTGCATGGATACCGATTTCGAGACTGCCTTCTCCCTCGGTACTGTATTTTTGGTTTGGCTGGATTTATTGGTTTTTGGACTTTGCTTGTGTGACTACGATTTAGGATTTCCCCATAATAAAGCCCTTGCGGGCATTTATTACTACGTCAGTGTTCTGAGTTGTGCATTACGGGTCCAACCTGCACACGTCCGTCTCAGAACAATTTCGCCAAGATGGACCCTGCTGACTCAACTGCCATGTTCCACGCCCTGCAACAACAAGGCCTCATCATGCAGCAGCACGCCCAGGGGATTTCCGAACTCCAGGAGGAGATTAAAGAGTTGAGATGAGGAGACTGGCCATTGCAGTTCAACCACGCACTCCAGAGCAACCTGCTAAGCCGCCTGCTATCCCACCCTCCAACCCCATGGGAACCTGGCAATTCCGGGAGCCACAACAGCCCCCCCCGGAGAGGTTCGGTGGTGAGCCGGAGAGATGCAAGGCATTCCTGCTACAGTGTGACTTTGTCTTCCGACAACAGCCTTTGACATATCCGACTGATGAGCGACGGATTGGCTACGTGATGGGGCTACTCAAGGGGAAAGCTTTGGACTGGGCTACTGCGGTGTGGTCCGGAGGTTCATTTCCTCTCAGCTACGTGATCTTTTCGGAGGAGATCTGCAAAGTATTCCAGCATGCCTCCAGTGACTAAGAGCCCTCACAGCAACTCATTGCCCTCCGCCAAGGCCTTAAAAGCGCCGTGGACCATTCTATTGTCTTTCGGACTATTGCTGTGGCTACCCACTGGAATGACTCGGCCCTTGCGAACCTGTTCCGGGCCAGTTTGAACGGGGCGCTCCATGACGAGTTAGCCCATCAGGAACCCATCAGGGAGTTCGACGCCCTCGTCCAGGCCGCCATTCGCCTGGATAACCGCTACAGACTTCGCCGGACGGAAAGACCGATTCCGCTCGGTCAGCCGTACCCCAGACGAGTCCCTGCCTCACTGATGGAGGAGAACCAGGCTGGGGTAGTTGAACCTATGGATCTTTCCCGTACCGGAGTTAAGATCTCGCCCGAGGAACGGAGACGTCGGAGGGAGACCGGTGCATGTTTCTACTGCGGAAAGCTGGGGCATTCTCAGGCACAGTGCACCGCCCGGTCCAAGAATTCCGAGTCATCCGTGGGAGTGAGTTCTTTAACCCACCAGGAGAAGGTCTCCAAGAGCGATACTCGTCCTACCCTTACTGCCACAATCATGCTACCTGAGAGGGAGGTTCAAGTGAGCGCGCTCATAGACTCTGGATCGGACGCTAACCTGATCGACGAAGTGTTAGTCAGAGAGCTGGACATTCCCACCCTTCCACTGCCCCACCCCGAGAATGCTCGGTCATTGGACGGCAAGACATTCTGCAAAATGACTCGCGTCACGGAACCTGTTCAACTCATCATTTCTGGCAACCATCATGAATTCATCCAGTTCCTCATCATCCACTCCCCCAACGACCCGCTCATTCTGGGACTACTCTGGCTTCAAGAACACAACCCCGTCATTGACTGGAAGTCCCGCCACATTAAAGCCTGGAGCCGCCAGTTTCACCAAGCCTGTCTTCGGTCCGCACCTGCCGAGGGCACACCTACCTCACCTCAAGACACCAAGCCATCTCTTGAAAACGTGCCAGCCCCTTATCATGACCTGGGCATCGTTTTCTCCAAGACGCAAGCACAGACACTTCCCCCTCACAGACCCTATGATTGCGCGATCGAGCTTCGACCCGGTTCCACTCTTCCTTCAAGCCGACTCTACAACGTCTCCAAACCTGAAAGGGAAGCCATGGAGAAATATATTCGGGATTGCCTAGCCAACGGTCTGATTCACCCCTCTTCATCACCTGTGGGCGCTGGATTCTTCTTCGTCCAGAAAAAAGACGGCTCGCTGCGTCCTTGTATTGACTTCAGAGAACTAAACAATATCACGATCAAGAACAAGTACCCATTGCCCTTGATTGATTCCGCGTTTCACCCTCTATACGAAGCCACCATATTCACCAAGCTGGACCTACGAGTCATCCGTGGGAGTGAGTTCTTCACAGTATCAGACAGGGGAGGGAACAGGCTGCCCGCTTTACTGCTCACAGTATCAGACAGGGGAGAGAACAGGCTGCCCGGTTTACTGCTCACAGTATCAGACAGGGAAGAGAACGGGCTGCCCGCTTTACCGCTCACAGTATCAGACAGGGAAGAGAACGGGCTGCCCGCTTTACCGCTCACAGTATCAGACAGGGAAGAGAACGGGCTGCCCGCTTTACCGCTCACAGTATCAGACAGGGGAGGGAACGGGCTGCCCGGTTTACTGCTCACAGTATCAGACAGGGGAGGGAACGGGCTGCCCGGTTTACTGCTCACAGTATCAGACAGGGAAGAGAACGGGCTGCCCGGTTTACTGCTCACAGTATCAGACAGGGAAGAGAACGGGCTGCCCGCTTTACCGCTCACAGTATCAGACAGGGAAGAGAACGGGCTGCCCGGTTTACTGCTCACAGTATCAGACAGGGAAGAGAACGGGCTGCCCGCTTTACCGCTCACAGTATCAGACAGGGGAGGGAACGGGCTGCCCGCTTTACCGCTCACAGTATCAGACAGGGAAGAGAACGGGCTGCCCGCTTTACCGCTCACAGTATCAGACAGGGAAGAGAACGGGCTGCCCGGTTTACCGCTCACAGTATCAGACAGGGAAGAGAACGGGCTGCCCGCTTTACCGCTCACAGTATCAGACAGGGAAGAGAACGGGCTGCCCGCTTTACCGCTCACAGTATCAGACAGGGAAGAGAACGGGCTGCCCGCTTTACCGCTCACAGTATCAGACAGGGAAGAGAACGGGCTGCCCGCTTTACCGCTCACAGTATCAGACAGGGGAGGGAACGGGCTGCCCGCTTTACCGCTCACAGTATCAGACAGGGAAGAGAACGGGCTGCCCGGTTTACTGCTCACAGTATCAGACAGGGAAGAGAACGGGCTGCCCGGTTTACTGCTCACAGTATCAGACAGGGGGAGGGGACACACTGGCAAATGCTGACCTGTGTGTGATAAGAAGCGTCCATGTAGTCCTGACCTTTTCAAGGTCTGGGGGGTTAATTAGTGCTGTACTGAAATGCTGCTGTGGCCTGGATCAGAGTCACAGGTATCACTTGAAAGGTCACACAATCAGACACACACACACACACACACAAATATGCACACACACACATACATACACAATCCCTCCCTGCCCCAGTAGGGTGAGTTTTGCCAAACCGGTAACGCGACACAAGGTGAGATTGTAAGTGAAGATCCTGTTTTGACCAGTCAGTGTTGCCAATGCCTTATTGTCTTACATCCTAATTACAGGTGTGTCAATCTACACTTTGGTAGCTGAGCTATTCAGGTGAAGTCCAAGCAGGTAGCTAAGCTGTGTAATACGATATGACCAAGAGCTCAGGCAAGACTGCATTCTAGGGATGTAAACAACATATTTTTACTATGGATGTAAATAATGACTCATTTGGTAGTTGGATACTTGCTTTCTCTTTCACCTTGTAACGGTGGAGATGGTGTTGTGGTGACCTTTAAACACTGCGTAATAACGTCTGTGTTGCATTTACTCTGTTGGACTCCACCATCCTCTTATTGAAACATTTTTTCTGTCAAAGCAATTTTTTTTCCAATTAAAAATTAATTACAATACAACTGATCGTAATAAACTAAACATTCCTCTCCAGTTACATTTCCTAATGTTTTATAATGCGAAGTAAAAGTAAAATTTATCCACATGTTTGCTCAAATCAGTGGGATACAAACTTGAACAATTAAAGGGCATTGTTCAGGCAGTATTTTTGTGTTCACGCTGACATAAGAAAATGATCCGTCTGCACCACAGGGATAAATGAAAGGCTTTAAAAGGAGACTGGGGAAGAAATGTTGGCTCGGCTGAGATGAGCAGACCAAAAAAGGACTTGTGTACATTCACAAGCCCTGAAATAAGCATTCTACCTTCCAAGGCTGCTCCGGCTGACAGAACTATTTAAGGTAATTAAAAATAAAAAATAAAAATAATAATAATTATTATTATTATTCTTCTTCTTATTATTTAAAACAAAAAAAGAATGTAAAGCAACCAACAATAATAATAATAAAACTGCAATGTAGTGGTAGACATGCACTGCTCATGTGGCAACCGTTATGGAGATCACAGAAGCGCAGCGACAAAGAGAAGCCAAACTAGAATGTTCCATCAGTAAGGCTGATGCCTGAGACACTGGGGACATAAATCATGTCCTGTATATAAAACACTAAACCCTTTCAGTCCTACTGTGATACGGACATAGCAGGAGAATGGTCTGTGCCAGCCAGGCGATATACAGTATTTCCCATTGGTGCCTGATTCAAAGACCTTTTTAGCTGCTGCAGGTGTCATATCGCCCTCTACTGGTAGCATTTGGTCATTGCCGTCTCCTGAAATGAGAAAAGAGGCAAATGACAAGATAGTGGTTTTTGTGTTTTACAGGCAACTAGATCAACTGTATACGGTATTTCATAGCCTGGCATTGCATTAATTTGTTTCAGACCAAGCAATAATACAATGCCTTTTCTGTGAATTTCAGGGCTTCACTTAACATAAACTTCTATGTTCAAAATAAAATCCAGAGACAGAGCTTGGTTGGACAATTAGTCCCTCTGAGGGCCATTCTCATTGTACATGCAACCAAATGTTAATAGTTTACTCACTCCTTAAAACAACGAGAAGTTTAAATCATATTTTTCAGTAAAACTAATATATTTGTTTATGTGAACAGTCATTGATACCTCCAATTGCACTAGTGATGTGCACAGTTCTGTCTATTGTTTGCACTTTTAGCATTTTCATATTCCTGTAGCGCTGTGGCAACACTTCAACCTTGCTAATTCACCGGTATTTGACCTTCACTAAAGTTGGAAATACAACTGCGCAACCAATTCTTATTTATAGTGAGGAGGATTGTAAGAAGTAAGGAAGGGGAAGTAATGCAAACATATTATGCAATCAGCTCCAGGAAATGATCACATGACCAGTCAGCTCCAGGAAATGATCACATGACCAGACAGAGAAACAGCTGTTATGGAATTAGACTTTGCCAGGGACCAATTATGTCTTCACTTTGATTACTGCCATGGGATTTTTATTGAGCATAACAAGTCTGATCTTTAGTTAAAATACTCAATATAGTCAAGATGGTGTACCCATCACTCAACTTGGTTCAGAGGGAACCTAATGACCAAGCAGAATTTGACCACCAATTTGGTCACTATTTTTATATTGAGTGCTTGTGAAAATGTTATGCTTATAACGTTATACTTGTTAGAAATGTGTCTTAAGTTTGGAGACAGTTTGTGTAAGGTAGGTTACATTCTCAAATAAAAACAGACTATGTCTTTTTTTGTTCATCAGAACATCACTAACAGTCCATGGGAAGAAACACTTTCCTTTTAGAGAGGCAAGCTGTACCATTTCAGTGCTTTATAACCATGTGAAATCCATAGGGCCATGTGTGTCAAAAATGAAGAAGAGGAAAATATTGATAGAGGTGTGGTAGGTAGGTACATCATTGATTCCTGTTGTATCGATGTTTATTTGGTCTGGATGAATATAAAGTTGGGTCTTTGGGGTGAGGTCTATAGGGGCCATGACAGCATAATAGCTTCTCAACAAACAATAATATTTGCTGTAAATAGGCTGAGAAGCTGTCCAGGCATAAACAGCGCAAATGGCACAGGGGTCAAAGATCAAAGGCTAGATCAGAGGTTTATAATTGTAGTCTATTTACAGCATGTTGCATGTTTTGTTCATCCATCCACACATTCTGTATGTCCTTGAATGTTACAAATAAATAAATGGTCACATCTTACATTTTTAGTTTTAAAGCTCAAAGGCAAATGTACATTATGCTTATAATGAAATGACATTCTGCACATTCATCTTTGTGATTGGGCGTTTAAGCTTGGTCAGCTGTGTCCTCTCTGTTGTGCTTTGAGACTTGGCTTGGGGCCCATTTCTCTCTTTAGTTTCTTCTTTTGGTGTTTGGCTGTCCTTCAGAGGAGTCAGCAAATGACCTAGGTCAAAAACAGACGCTCGCCACATCAGATCAGGGCACTCTCTTTTTGATTATGCCAGCTAAAATAAAAGTCACAATGGCTTCCAAATTGCAGTTCTTCACCTTGTAATAACGCATGAAACATTCAGGAGGACGGCCAATTGAAAGAGATTATCCCCTTGGGATCCAGGTAATTTGGTGTTTTTAAAATCACAAACATGACATGAATCATTATACACGACACAAAGTATTCTGATTAGAGCACATTTTGGGACCCAGAATTACCCCTTATTACAGACGGGGCCATTTGTAGCACCCGGACAGCCACCAATAATTTCCTGATTTCCAGAGTCCTTCCACTGCTCTCCTTGGTATACAGCATAAACAAGCATTGCCTGTAAGCACCCTCTGAGGGTGTTTAAATGACTGCTTTGACTTTGGTTGGGCATTTGTTGTCGCAAAAGCACTGACAGGAAAATATGTGCAAAAGCATGATGTCGGAGCTCAAAACGGGTAATAGACCTAAATCCCTTACGGAAAAATAGTCAAAGTTCGTTTTAAATAAGATGTGCTATAGCACCGTCAATCATATAAAAAATGTGAAATGGAAAATATACTGTATATTATATTATATTATATTATATATAAACAGACAGACTGTACTGCATACAATACTCATTTTATCATAAATTTACAAAAATAGACAAGATCTTTAACACACACACTGATTTATCATGCTTTAGCATATGTCTTTCTCCGGGGCAAGTTACAAAGCATAATATTTACACATTACCCATTTACTTTAATGGGGCTTCGCTGCAGTAAATTCAGTTTAAGAGTTTTGCTGAAAGGAAAAATAAGAGCAGCACTACCTCTCAGGATGTAACCCCGCTAGCCTGTACAGCAAGGAACCTCAGGCTGCAGAAGAGCTGGATTTCTTCAGCTGTTGAACTTATGTACCATAAAATCCTGTCTAATGATAAGAATAAAAAATGTATTTTACCAAGCAGTATTTTTGTCTGTATATTTTATATTGTTTCATTAGTAACTGTACACTTTGATATGCTGATAACGCACATTTTCCTAGGTAGTAAGTGAAAAATTGAGACTAATCATCTTCTTCCTCTGTGTTATTTTTTTAGCATTTCGACGACAAGCTTCAATCTGCTGTCAGCCAGTTCCAACAGTGGTGTGAAGTCAATTTCTTGGACTTGAATGTGGAGCAGACTCAAGAAATCACCATCGACTTCCGGCATGAGCCGTCCCCCGCTGAGTCCCTTTACCAGCTGAGCCAAAACAGTTGAAAGAGTGGAGAAGTACAGATATCTGGGCACCATCATAGATAATGAACTGACCTTTGAGGCAAACTGTCATCGAGTGCATGCAAAGTGTTCGAAACAGCTTTGTCCCTACAGCTGTTAGACTGCTTAATGACAATGGATCTCAAGACAGTAAAGGCAGACGAGGAACTGTTATTGCTTTTAATGCTCAATCTTTCATCATAATGAATAATTAATTCATTTAAAGGGTAAGTACACTCTAGATCATTTTTCACTGTAAACGTGTTTGCATGCCTACCTCATAATGAAACTTATTCATGCATTTCGTTATTTCAGCCATTTTGAAATAATATTGTATATCATAAGAAACTGGTAGAAAAGTGTTTTTGTGCTGCCCCCGCCCCAATCGTGATGTCACAGTACCTCTTTGGAGGTACCCCTACGTCATATGGATAATTGTTGTCGCCCAACGGAAACAGCTGGCACCTGATTGGTTAGACCCACTATGTTACTTTTGTTTTGGCTCCACGTTTTAAAACCGGAATAACGTGGCGTCCTGTTCATAAACTCTCTTATTCCACCTAAATAGTCCACTAAAATATGTTTTCATATTGAATGTGCAACATCTAGTTTGACAGTTTGATCTGAGTTATACAAAATAATTTGTACAATGTACGTTAATTTATGCAAATGACGATGGACACAGCTCCTCTGCCCCCACCCCTCTCTCTCGCTCACCCCACAAAGTATTTTTCAAAATTGTGTAGTAGGCTGAGACAGTGGATGTACTTACTCTTTAATATAATGTAATTTTGATTATAATCATAATGTATTCCACTCCACTCATACCTTCACTATAATGTGAAACATCTTATTCAATTGAATGTCTTTATTTAACATGTTTGTTTGTGTTTTGTGGGTCTGCCCCACTGTCTATGTCTTTTTTCTACAACTGAAGTTCCCTCACAGAAAAATAAAAGTTATTCTATTCTATGCTATTAGTTTAACTTAGTGGTACGCAACCCTGTTCCTGGAGATCTACCTCCCTGTAGATTTTTTGGCATGTTTTGGGCAAATATGGTGTGCTTTGTTTGGGTTGGAGTGGAAGCCTACAGGATGGTTGATCTCCAGGAACAAGGTTGGGGACCACTGGATTAGAATTTACTTAACTGAACATTCTAATGCCGATGTAACAATCACTCCTGGAGTTCTAGAACACCGTCTTAGAATTTAGAAAAAACTGGTTTAGCAAGTGTTCTTTTCCAGGGTGACGACCTTCCATCTGTGATACTCTCACCTGTTTCCCTTTGAGGGCACAGGAGTCACTGCCTTGTATTTGCTTTCCAGGAATATCCAGAACTCTGCAAAGGCCGCAATGACAATCCCATTCTATTCAGCCTGTTAAACAAACCCGTGACACTCACCAATCATCTCAATGTTTTTTCAAAACTCACTCTGTCCAATTTTTATAAACCATAAGGTGGGTATTATTTTTCTGATAATATTTAGAAAAGTAATTGCAGTTTTACTTTTACACTATTATTCTTCAGGATTTAAGTATTAGAATGTGAGTTTTCATGCAAACGAATCTGACCAATTTTAAATAAACAGAAATGTTTGATTTTCTTAAAATATGTCAATGTGGACTGAGTGAGTTTTGGAAAAACACACTTCAAATGGGATGACAGCTGTCTCTCAGAGACGACCTACCCTGGTGTGTGTTTGTCACACCATTAGCAGGAGAACAGACCTCAGAACCCCATCCTCTGAAGTTCTACGCTGTTTCTTTGGAACATGGAGCGATACACAGACGGGAGACATGCGGGTACATATAGCTAAAGACAGCCATTATAGTTTATACATCTTACCCCTCAAAACAAGCTTTGTACACACACGTTTGACCGACACATTCATTTTTCATATGAATAACATATAACTTTTGTACTAGGTGTGGCAAATCTATTAAGTTCTGGCTAATAGAACTGTCACTAATTATTTATTTCTGTTTATATCGGTTCTGTACAAAAGAAAGTACTTGAAACATAGCCCAGTTACTGACTCGCAGATAGTCGCTTGCACAGCTTTGACAGGTATTTATAAAAGTAACGAAATTTAAACACAATGGCTTAGGGCCAGAATCCTCAGGGGGATTGGGTCTCCTCCAACACAATCTTCACAGACCGATGATATCATCCAAACCAATAACTCCTGTGGCCTCTGCAGATTGCAGTAATGTAACATCTTTAACTGGGCAGTATCTTTTTCCACAAAGTTATCTTGCATTCAGAGTCACCAGGTAGTAGCGATAATGCTCCCAGGGAGCAGTGGGCGGCACGGCGGCGCAGTGGTAAGCACTGTTGCCTCGTGAGGTGGAGGTTCCGGTTTGGGTCCCGGCCCGGCGGAGTTTGAATGTTCTCCCTGTGATTCCCAGGAACTGCAGATTAGCATTTCTGGCATATTTACAGAAATGTTATTAATGTGCAATGTCCCTGTCAAATAAACTAATAATAAAAAAATCTATATATTTTTTGGCAGGTGTCTAATCAGACAATCTAATCCCTGCTGGCCTATTCCAGAATCTGATACTTTCTATAAATATGTAAAGTATTGTTCATAACACTGAAATACATATATTTTTAAAAGGGCAGATCAAAGGTGTCTTATGGAACGTAAATGCAAAGCATTGTGGGATAAGGAGGAAACAGAAACCAGTTTGGCGACTGTTCCCAGTAACAAAGGGGGAATTCTGGGAATAGAAATCAATGTGACACATCTGAGACTGCACTCCGTGAGTATCGCATTTAACCTCCATTTATTGAGCACAATACCATTCCTCTTTACTCATGATATGTAACAATGGTAAAATATGTCATTGTTATTGTCACTTGTCTCTGGAGTGGCGTGTAAAAATGTCTATCTGAAATGACCTGGAAGAGCACTTTCAAAATCTGACAAGGATATAGTTGAAATTTTAATTATTTCCAGTTATTTGGGGCTAAAAATAGCTCAGGCATTTACGACCACTCCCTTTGTCTTGAAGATAAAGTAATACTTTTGCTACTTTAAAATGTGATCTTTGAATTGAGATTTCAATGAAAACTATGAGAACAAATCCCTGCCGCTCTCTCTTTATTTGACCGCTTCATGAACATTACGACTCTTCACAAAAAACTTTCTGGGCTTGTTCCGCAATGTAAACGGTGACAGAAACACCAGTAAGAAACACAAAGTGCATCATTTCCCAAGTGACAAGCAATCCCTGGGTTTGCCTGTCACTGAGAACAAATTAGAAAAGCCAACTTTCCCAAGGGATGGCACAAGAGGAGGAAGCAATGTGGTGAGAGAGGGAAGAAACACTAGGCCTAATTCCTGTGGATCATTTTCAGATGGAGAAATGGGAAACTCCTCGGCTGCACAGAGCCAAGGGTGTCCGTGTAACGAAGATTAAGATGACTGTGAAAAGGAAAAACGACTCTACAAACTTTGACTTGAAATGCCTTTGGACAGAATATTACAACCTGATACGCTGACTTCATTTTTTTTCTCACGTTTTGCTGGTCTTGAGCTGTGCGTGTGGATTGCGGTTGATTAATGATTCTCACACAGCCGATATGGTAAACGGATACATCCTTTCGGGATGCTGCCTTCTTCAAAACCTGAGAAACGGTGAAGTGACCTGTCTGTACTTATGGTTTTAAATAAATATTGAAAGCTTTCATCATTGGGTTGGTAGGAATTTATTCTAAATGAATATCTAAGCAAAAATTTAAGGAATTTATTTTTAAAATGTAGAGAAATAATCAGGGGAAATCAGTGGACCTAGAGTCCTGCAAATCCATTGTGAGTCACACATTATTGATAGCAATGGCTTAGTTGTAAATGTATTAAAAGTACAAATCTCCTTCAGCTAAAACCCTGGGTTTACAACCACAGCTACTGAGGCAGTACACCCTTCAAAGTGACAAATCCACAAACCAAGAAAATACCACTATGGTTTATCTTTTAATTACTTTTCTATTTGAGCTGCCCTGAACCTATCTTATTAAAACAATCTGTTTCGATCCTCAAACTGTCAAGCTTTTACAGACCTAAGGCCTCTTTATTAACTGATCTTAGCACTCCTCTCCATCTAAGTGTATGGCGTGTATGTCTTGGTATGTTAGGTATCAAGGAAATCAATAAAGTCTCCGATCTTCTCTCTTGGTATTGGATGACTCATTTTGGGTGGGCCTCACATTCTTCGGCAGTAGCTGTTCAAGCTGAAATTTAACATTTCACAGCTAATAGAGGAACGGTTTGAATCCAGTGTGTACTTTTGAATATTTGACATTGATCTGTATGCCACAGCGGTTCAATGCTGCGTGAAGGATCCAACCTGTGTGTGATGTGATTACAGTGCCCAAAATCATAATAAAAGTCAAGCTGATGGAAGCCATAGAAAACAGGGAATTCTGGGAGATGTGCACGTTTGATGCCCTGTGTGTGTTTTTTCCCCAGAGATGTAGTCAGCAGATCGGGCACATTCTGAACAGCATGCTTATCAGGTTCTGTGAGCAGGTTTCCCAGGGACAAACAGACCTCAGAGCCTGTGATTCACAGCTCTCTCTCCACAGCTGGTGCGGAAGCCTCTTTCAGCCGCACAGCTGGAATGTTGATGGAACGGACGGGCAGCCAGTACTCGAAAGACGAGGTATAAAAAAAAGCCCAGGAGCATTGTTTTTGAAATAACTAAATCATTTGAGGAATTAGACTTAAATTGTGTATTAACTAAATAAATCAGCTTTAATTTGTTTCTTTTTGTGGTTAATAAAAATATATATATATTATTAGTATAATGTGACTTCTGATTCACTGAAGTGCCCCAGACGTTATTATTTCTTATAAAAGCCACACCATCTTCTGAAGCTGTATATTCCAGAATAATCGTGCGGGCGGTATATATTTCCTCAAGGTGAGGAAAGCTGTCTGAAATGCACAAAGTTCTGCAGGCCTCTTGCATTCCTGTCACAGAGCTCATCACGTTTGCTTCTATCCTGTTATCTCTACAATCCAGGCAGAGCCGGCGGCTGACATAAACACTAAGCAGTCGTTTACAGGCCACAACCATCCCTGGGCAACTCAATTCAGGTTTTTTCCCTTCTTTGTTTTATGTCGGAGAACCTTTGTGGCCACAAAAAACTCCAGGTCCGGCTCTGCATTCAGGAATTTTAATAAGCAGTGCAAAGTCAAAAAAATATAATGATCAGAGGGGTATTTAACAAAGCAGGTTTACTGAAGTTGGATAGCTACACTAAATAACAATCAACACAATTCAATTCAATTGTTTGAATAAATAAAAAAAATGAAATGATGAAAGTGTATAACAGACAGAAAGTATAATGTATAAGTGTAAAACAAAAAAATATGGTGGTGGTAGTTAGTTCAATGACATGCTCCTGTTTGTTTGTTGTATACTCAGGAGGATTTTTTTTTAATAACCACTTAGGGGATAATATAGGCATTCATTCAGCAGCTTCTGCCTCTTTTTTTTTTTTTGATCACCTGAAATAGTCTTTTTTGTTGATGCATGTGTATTGGTGATGTATGGTATATGTTACTGTTAAAGATGATCAAATAAACTAACTAAATAAAACCTGGAACCCTCCCAAATCTGGAACATGGACTGAAGTAAAAAAGAGCTCTTCCGGGTTTTACTCAGTGCACTTATCCAGCTAACTCAGTAATCCTGCCTTGTGAAATATCCCCCGGGTGTCTTTGATTAAAAATAATAACACAGCGAGCAGGTATAGCGCATAATGTTGATCTTAGCTGTAATATAACCTAAAGGTCTAGGACCAGAACTTTCCCTGTCTCTGCCATAATGTTGATCTTAGCTGTAATATAACCTAAAGGTCTAGGACCAGAACTTTCCCTGTCTCTGCCATAATGAAGAATTCAGAAGATTCCAAGATTTGGAATAAAAATGTATTATCTGGTTTGGAACTTAAAAAGTAGTTTTAACAAAAGAAACACCTAGAGTGCTTTCTCTATGTCGATAGAGTTTTGTACTTCTAACATATCAAATTATGGGCCAACTCAGATTGAGTTAAAGCAAGCATGCAGATGACTCTGAGAGGCCATTTTGGAGATTATTACAGACAGTATTATGATATATATAAATATGTAAATATATCCTGCCACGCCTACACAGTCACAATATAAACAGCACCTCCTTCTTCATTTCTAAAACAAGACACATAATTGATATGTTCTCAGGGTGAATGTATTCTAAGGGGGAGAGGTACAAACATCATAATTCCAGTCTTGTTATTTTGAAGATATATTTCATATTTCCTATTATCATTTGATACATATGGATGTACCATCTTCGAGACAGTGTATTTACTTCCTTATCTTGGATACTGCGTATCTACTTCCTTATCTTGGATACTGCGTATCTACTTCCTTATCTTGGATACTGTGTATTTTAAATTGATGTATTTTCCTAAATGACTATCTTCTGGAAAACTAAACACACCGATTATGGTGGAGGAGAAGCAATGTGCTCATTTGAATCTATTTCCCTATGCGCTTGTTCTCACTGCCCTGGAATCAAGATTCATGGACATGTTCTGGGATTTATGATTATGATAACTATATTTACTGTATCATTGCATTAAAAATATTTTTTTTGCATTTTTTCCCCCGTCAATCACAGGATGGGGAGACATATGTATTCAGTTCACATGAAACGTGATAAATAAAAAATTTAAAAGTTCAGGTAACACAGTCAGTTAACAGTTTAATTAAGCAGTTCAAGCGTTTTGAATAGACGTTTTGAATAGACGTTTAGAATAGACGCTTGAATAGACTTTTGTGGAAAAAAGAAGAAGTAAAACTTTTAAAGAAAAACGGAAGCTAGCTCTGACATCTGGCTCTATATGAAAAATAATGAAAGTGCACATTCTGGGGCAAGCTGTTGTTCTTCTAAACGTTCTTGTTTTTACTATAGAATTAAAAACAAACAGGTGACCTGTGCTGTCAATGGGACACCCAATCTGGTCATTCTATATCTGTGAGGGGTGTCGGGATTGGTTTTCACATCAGCGTACACCATGTGGTTCACTATGTTTTGTGAGCTGAGCTGAAGTGGGTGGTCATCTGATACGAGGGGTGTATTAGTGATGGGCAGTTCGGCTCTTTTTTCTGAGTCGGCTCTATTCGTACCATTCAGTTTGAAGAGTCGGAGTCGGAGTTGCAATTTTGGTACTTCCGGTTAATACAGTAGAGCCGTTTGAGCCGCATCTTTTTCTTTCAGCGGCGCGAGCTGGAATTAGAAGCTGTTTCAGACAGCAGACACTAGCTGGTAACAAAGTAGGCAAAATAAGTTCGTAAACTAGCCTTGATATTTTATGATATTTATTTTTTATTCCCAAATCATCTGAATAAGTAGGCAGCAAATCTATCTATCTATAGATATAGGCTAACATAATTCCAATTGTCATAATTATTCCAATAATTCCATAATTGTCAATACTATTGGCAATCCTGCTTTGTGAAACAAGGCCTTGTGTGCCAGGGCCTGAATGACATGAAAATTTTTTTTTCATGCCCACATATTTCCCATGTATTTCTTGCACACCCCTAGCAAAGTGATGGACAAAACAAACGATGTGCAGTGTATTGGCATTAGCATAAACATGACCCTGTGCTGTGCAGCGTCTCTCTGTTGCGTAGCTTTTAAAAGCATTGTCCACATGCTCGTTGCGAGCCGCGATGTCGGCGGTTCGAATCCAATCCGACATTGTGACCTTTGTCTCTCTCTCTCTCTCTCTCGCTCCCCATTCTTCCTGTCTTTCTACTCTGTGCTGTCCAATAAAGCTGAAAAGCCCTAAAATATAAAACTTTTTTTTAAAGTGACGCCGTGCAAAGGCTGTATGTGTTGCTATATGTGCCGCTCCTGCCACCATCACCGCCCGGCTTTTCCTACCATCCCCGCTGCCACATCTGGACTGCCTCCATCACCGCCCGGCTTTCCCTACCATCCCCGCTGCCACATCTGGACTGCCTCCAGCTGCACTGTCATCCCCGCTGCCACATCTGGACTGCCTCCAGCTGGACTGTCATCTAGCTGCTGCAGATTTTATTAACGTGAACATCGGCTGATTGACCATGTTGGTCATTAAAACCCACACCCTGAGTCGACCAGAGGAGGATGGGTTCCCCCTTGTGTCTGGTTCCTCCCAAGGTTTCTTCCTTTCTACCACCAGGGAGTTTTTTCTTGCCGCTGTTGCCTTTGGCTTCTTCTTGTGGGTGGTTAGGCCAGGGTTTTCTGTGATGCATATTGTGACAATTGTTTGTGAAATGCGCTATATAAATACATTTTGATAGATTTTTTTGATTGATTGACATGTCTGATGGCTTCACACCCAGGGCAGTCACACTTCCACAGCTGTGTTAAGGCCCCCCTGAAAAAAAGGGATTACTTCTTTATCAAGTATTACCACCAAAATGAAATGCTCGGAAAGTCAACAGACTGGAGTGTCTGTAATACATGACCCATGTCTGTGGGTAATTGTAAAACACAGCTCAAGTTTCTCTTAGAAAATGTGTTTATTTTAAATGAGGTTTTGGTCACGCTACATGGATAGGTGAACCAATTTAATGGTAACAATAATGATAAACTGTAATGGTTTCCTGCTTTTCAAACACGATGTGCAAAGCTGTGGAAGAAACAATAAAAATATGAATAGAAAAGGAAAATGTACAACTTTCATGCTATAGCAGTTTGTATAATAAATTCTGGTATAGATCAACTGTGTTTCATGTCAATGAGCACAATCCCAGTTTGTAAGTAATTCCAATCCAAGGGCTAATTATCTCATCTCACATTTATTGAATCCAGGCCTAGCTGTGTGCATTCATTTTGCAATCCATTTCATATTCCAATACAATCTGCCCTGCATGCAAATTATATGCTGGAGCTCGCAGCTGTGTTTTTACAAGATGATAGCTGAAGCAGAGCAGATTTGCATTTCTCTGAACATGTTTGCATACCATTATTTTCAGGGGGTTTACATTGCTGGAAAATTGTAAATACATACATGTATATTACTATGTTATATTTAATAAAAACTGATGTCATTTTAAATCATGGTAATAATTAAACACTATTAGGGCCTGATTTACTAAGACATTTAGCGTGTGCAAAACCTTTTTTGCACATGCAAAACTAATAAAACAACCCATGATTGGTGCAAAAGAAATACAATTACCAATCAATGGCTGTGTTATTCGTTTTGCACATGCTAAAGACCTTCGTAAAAAAGGCCCTATGTTATTTGTAAACAGAAAGTTTGTAAATTGCCAACTGAATAATTACATTTTTACTCCTATTACTCTTCCAATTTGAAAATTCTGAGCTGCTATTTTAATGATTGATATTTACACTTTGGCCAAGATGGCAACAACATTAAACTTTTTTTAGTTGTTTATGACTTGTCCACTATTGTATGATTAGCCATTTAAAAGTTTAAGCCATACTTTAAAGTGCCTATGTACAGTGGGCCACCTATTGTTTGTAAAATAAAACCATTTAAAAAATATTACAGATTTATTGGGGGTCGCCCCTGCCCAAGTGTAACTAAAGGACGTTAGCAAGCTATATAACAAAAGCATATACTACAACATATACTACAACATATACTACAACATATACTACAGCATATACTACAACATATACTACAACATATACTACAACATATACTACAACATATACTACAGCATATACTACAACATATACTACAGCATATACTACAGCATATACTACAACATATACTACAACATATACTACAACATATACTACAGCATATACTACAACATATACTACAACATATACTACAACATATACTACAGCATATACTACAGCATATACTACAACATATACTACAACATATACTACAACATATACTACAGCATATACTACAACATATACTACAACATATACTACAACATATACTACAGCATATACTACAACATATACTACAACATATACTACAGCATATACTACAACATATACTACAACATATACTACAGCATATACTACAACATATACTACAGCATATACTACAACATATACTACAGCATATACTACAACATATACTACAGCATATACTACAACATATACTACAACATATACTACAACATATACTACAACATATACTACAACATATACTACAGCATATACTACAACATATACTACAGCATATACTACAACATATACTACAGCATATACTACAACATATACTACAACATATACTACAGCATATACTACAACATATACTACAACATATACTACAGCATATACTACAACATATACTACAGCATATACTACAACATATACTACAGCATATACTACAACATATACTACAGCATATACTACAACATATACTACAACATATACTACAACATATACTACAACATATACTACAACATATACTACAGCATATACTACAACATATACTACAACATATACTACAGCATATACTACAACATATACTACAACATATACTACAACATATACTACAGCATATACTACAACATATACTACAGAGCAGTTTGGGCTGGTATTTGTTTACATTAAATAATCGTGATATTAACAGCATTCCTGGCTGATCTAAAATGATCTGTACCAATAACTTGTGGAATGCTTGGTTATTTGGTAGTGTATGTGTTTTCTATAAAGTTTTGGTGCAGTACATGCCAAGCTAGGCTGTGTCCAAATCAACACCTTTCCACACTATTAGGTATAGGTTTGTTGAGTAGACAGGATGAGAAAGTCATTAAGTAGGCAAAATTTTCTAAAAATGTAGTATACTCAAAACCCCCGTATGATATAATTACTTTCGGGGTTTCGCTGAGTATATTCGGGAGCACACTTTTAAAGAAGTACACAAACATTTTGGTCACGTAAATATGACACGCAGCTTCGTTTTAGAAAAATTTGGTACAAACACAACATGTGACATGGCCGCGCAAGGGTGGGACGTCATACAACACTTCCACAGTACGATTGGAAAACAGTATTTTTTTGTGTACTGCACATCGGATACTAAACAGTGCACAGCACACATCTGCCAGTACACTGTACACAGGAGACAGGACGCAGTAGATAGGTCTCCGATTCGGACACTGCCCTAGTCTACATTATCCTGGCAACAACTGTGAAACGAAGTGATGCCTCACGCATATTTCATATATTTAATATATATATATTTTTTGTTTTTGTTTGTTATGCCTACTACATAGTTGTTGCTGGCCATGTCCTAAGAATTTCATTGTTCAGAATGACCTTGTGTTATACTGTGCACTTGATAAATAAAAACACTTTGACTTTGATATTCAGTGGGATTCGGGCACTAAATGCTGTGCACGGAGAGGGCCACAGCACTTAAACACATCTTTTCTGGTGGCACACAGTACATTTCAAGGGTACTCAGCTAACCCAAGGACATTACCCTCCGAAGACATTCCCAGATTGTCTTTATGCTACAGCACTTGCTGTTGTTCTTGTTTGTTTCCCTTGCTTTTATCAGTCCGGCAATGGAAGAGTAGTCTGTTATCTCGCAAAGGTTGAATTATTAAAATTTGAAGCAGAAGGGTTTGTTTCAATATGACCACTTTGTGTTAAAACCCTGTTGTGTAGGCTACTATACGCACTTCTGAAAGGTATTTAAATGCATGTTAATATAAATAATCTTTAAATTTTCTTGTCACTTAACTGTGCCACATTTCATTGGTGTCTCTCTCTTCTGGCACTCTCATGTCCAGACTATTGCGATACTCTTCTCATAAGTTTCCCTGCTTGTATCACTAAAATCCTGCAGCTAACACAGAACGCAGGCACATATCTACAACATTCCCAAGCGTGCACATCACACTTCTCTTCATCTCATGTCACTGCTGCCTCATTACAGCTCGCATCAAGTTTGAATAATTTGTACTTGCATAAATGTAGCAGCCCCACTATACACACATCCATTATGCTACACCATTGCTTACAGTGTAACATAATGGATAAAGAACTGGTCTTGTAACCCAAAGGTTGCAGGTTTGATTCCCAGGCAGGACACTGCGGTTGTAACCCTTGTAACACTGTACGTTGTACCCTTGAGCAAGGTACTTAACTTGAATTGCTTAAATGATGATTTTTTTATAGATGGATACTGTTTAAACAATTTAAAAAGTTGTGTAAGTCATTCTGGATAAGAGCGCTGCTAAATGCCACTAATGTAATGTAATGTATACCTCCAAATCAATGTTAAAACCCTACACCCCAGCCAGATCGGCCCATTCTGCAACCAAAATGCTTTTTGCATGGTTTCTTCTCTCAGTTACGATGCCTGTCTGTACTGGCCACTCAATGTTGGAATAAACAGCAGTATCATTGGCCATCTCCCAACACAGACTGAAAACTCAGCATTTCAGACTACTTCACACTACACCTTTCCCCTTCCATTCCCACCCCCTAGTGCTCCCACCTTTTATATTTACTCGGGCTGTGGTATTTTTATGGTTTTATGTTATATGTTTATTGTTTATGTTTTTCTTCTGAGGAAATAATCTGTAATCTGGATTTATGGATGCAATCTGCATGTATTCAGTATTTTGGTTCTTGGTTAGCATAGTTAACATGCAATCGTGTTGTAATATCTATTACTCTGGTCTGGACATGTTGTTCGCCAGGTCTGGTACTATTGCTGATATTAATCAGGTGAATGCAACTTCTCATGTATTTTAGAAAAATTGTGAAATATGATTCAGTATTTTTCAAGAGACAGGTAACTGGGCTGTCAGCAGTAACATGGTTGATGGCACAAAATCCAAATGTATTGTGATTGATTTTTCAACAGGTAAGTATGGGGCAAGTATATCAAAAAATATTGCTAGTAAGCCCATTACCTGCTACCTCATTGGAAATGTTTATATGCAGACATGCAGGTCAAGTTACTGAGAACTGGTAATAGGGTTGACGATTTAGGTTGATTAATGATGATCACACCAGAAATGTTTTACATAATTGTTTTGCATTGCAACACAGTCCAGATTTTATGGAAAACGTGTTCTCTTATTTAAACTAGCAACTGGGTTGACATGTTAAACTGTCCCCCCTCAGACATAAAAATATAAACCAATGACAAAGAATATATAGCCCCTGTTTAGCCCCTGTTATGCTGATGAAACTCAATTCTTCCTCTCTTTCCCTCCCTCTACCCCACAGGTTAAGGAGAGGATATCTGCTTGCCTGGCTGACATCTCTGAGTGGATGTCTAGCCATCACCTGAAGCCCAACCTCGATAAGACTGAGCTGCTCTTCATGCCATATAAGACCTCCTTGCTTCTAGACCTGTCCATCACCGTCGACAGAACCATAGTGACCGCCTCCCGCCCTGTAAGGAACCTGGGGGTGGTCCTGGATGACCAGCTGGACTTTAAAGAACACATCAGGGCAACAACATGGTCCTGGAGGTTCCTCCTGTACAACATCAGGAGGATTCGGCCGTACCTGACCACCTACTCCGTTCAGCTCCTTGTCCAGACCATGGTCACCTCACGTCTGGACTACTGCAACTCCCTTCTCGCAAGCCTACCAGCCTGCACCATTCTGCCCCTACTGGTCCAGAACGTGGCTGCTCAGCTTGTGTTCAACCTCCCGAAGTTCTCACACGTCACCCCTCTGCTGAGGTCACTCCACTGGCTGCCAGTCGTGGCCAGGATCAGGTTCAAAGTTCTGACCCTGGCCTGCACTGCAGCCAAAAGTTCAGGCCCCTCCTACCTACAGGACTTGATCCAGCACTACGCTCCTGCTTGACCACTTCGCTCTGCTGCTGAAGGGCAACTTGCACTTCCCTCCCTCCATGTTAAGGGCACTCGCTCGTCCCGACCCCGGAGCTTCTCCACCCTAACTCCCCAGGGGTGGAACAAACTTCCCACTCCGCTGCGCTCAGCTGAAACACTTTCTGTTTTCTGTCGTGGTCTGAAAACGCACTTTTTTAGACTCCACCTTGACTAACTACCTATATAGGGCCAATTACATTGTATGTAATTCTTGTTTATCTTTTATTTTCTATTTGTGTTTTTTGCTAATTTAATAGTTAAGAATGTATAGCCGACTGTATTCTATGTTCATTACTAGGGATAGCTCCTACATTGTGAGAAAGTTGTGCTTTGTAGTTATGTCAATGACCTTCAACATGCACTTATTGTATGTTGCTTTGGATAAAAGCGTCTGCCAAATAACTGTAATGTAGTGTAATGTTAACAGAAACAAGTTTAACGAGTATTAGGCTACTGCTCAGCAACTGAAATTATAGACTATCGAATGAGCCGTTGTTGTTCTATTCAGGTGAGTGCCCTTCAATAGACATGTTTACAATGGTATAGTGCTACATCAATGCATTTGAAAGGAGTTAAACGTTTAATTTCATTTAACATTTGTATTCAATGTTGTTATTATTTTACCAAGGTAGCAACACAGGAAGGTTGCTGTCAGTTGCCAAAATAAGTGCCACGGGAAAACTAGGCCACAATGTTGAAGGCTACTTTATTATGATAATCAATCCTGCAAATGTTAACAAAAAGTAAACATTAATTCGTGGAAGACGGCCAGTGATTCTGAGGACATGGCCTATATAGGCCTACTTTATGGCTATGTCGAATGAACGTGCTTCAGATTTATTTAGCTTGGCAGTGGACTGAAAGCGTCAATGTTCAATATGACTATGGCAGTGTTCCCAATAGGCTACGAGCGTAATCTCTCTTTCAAACGAGTCCGAAAATATAACCTACTTTCTAATACCATAACTATAAAGAGGTCATCCTTAATCAACCCCATGCATAAACGGCATAATGGCTAAATCCTTTTAAACACTATCAATGAACATTTTGAAATGAACATGGTTAGTTTGCTAATTGTATGGCGACATCATTTAAGCAATTTTGACGAAGCGTTACGACAATAATGATAATTTATTTAATTAAATTTTGCACCTGTAAATGTGTTATTCAATGAAAGCTGCGGAATAAGCTAACTGCGGACAAAAAGGTAAAATGCGGTAAAAAGGTGTTAAGCAGCAGTACCATTCTTGTCCACTTGGCGTCTCTCTTTGTGAATGCGGCAGTGTTTATATGAGCATGCGAGCACTTACTCCTTCATTATGATACTGACACAGCAGCATGGCGAGTAGGGGAAGAACTCACACTTTCTCTTACTTATCAACGGGGACAAAAGCAACATGCCTGGGAGTCCTACGGTTATTATTTATTGCATTTTCTCACGTAGTGCAAGCCAACAAACAAGGTTAGTTTTTTTTACAAATATTATACCATGTTTTGTCGAGGAAACGTAGCTAACAAGCAGTCAACTGGAGGTAGCCTAGAGTTTGGCAAGGGAGTATTCAACGGCTAATATCGCTAGCTAACGTTAATGCTTGACACTGTTAAAGAGAACATGCTAGCAAGCCACCTGACATTAGTTTGCTGAGTAGCCAGGGTTTAGTTTAATGTACGTTAACGTTAGCTCAATGAACAAGAACAGCATGGATTAAGGTGTGATGCTAGCCAACTAGCTGCCGAGCTGTTGGTGACTAGCTTGCTCACCATTCTCATTTTCTATCTGGGTAGGCTATATTAGCAAGCCGCTTGTTCAGTAATCTCCTGCCGCTAGCATACTGAAGTGGATAGTTATCTAGCTTGCTAATAACACTTAAACGGCAGCAAGCTGACACGTGAACTCGCATGGAGTTAAGTTAGGCTACGTCAACCTAGCAAGCTGGACCGATTCATCTTGTGTGTGTGTGTGTGTGTGTGTGTGTGTGTGTGTGTGTGGATGGAGCAAAAACCAGGTTGTGTACTTTTTAGGCTCGCAAGCTAATGTTCGCTATGTTAACGTTACAGTGACTCTGCTGCCAGCCAAATCGCGAGCTGTGTCTGCGTGTCTGCTGATTTGTTTTCCGGGTGAGCCCGCAAATTGAGACGCAGGCTTCTTCTGGGCCCGAAATGCTCACCAATGTCAGTGTTTGGCATGATCTAGTGGGGTCGGCAAATGCAGTTTTATTTTTAGTAAATAAGATTTTAGATATTCTCTGGGCTGAATTCTATGTAGAGATATTTTAATAGGTCTTTTTGTACAAGAGCGAAAAATTGAAAAGAATTGTTCCAAGTTTGAACCTGATTAGATAAGTCGGCGCTTTCTAAGTTTTAATTAATTTTACAGCTTCGCGTCACATTTATTTGTGATGTAGGGAGAATACATATCTTGTGTTTTTTACGTGCTGTCAGTCTGTTTGTTGTCATTCGACAGTGTTGTTAATGTTTGTATTTATTATGCTGGCCAGATAGGTAGCATTTTGACAGTTGAATTGGCCACCGCTAACTTGGCTACCTAACGGGTAGCTAGCGGCACTGTTGCTGAAAAGTAGGCAGGGTGGGGTGACACGTTTTCAGTTTTCATGGCGCAAACATTCGTTAAGTTAGCTCAGTAATTTGCAAATGACTTATTCGCTCCCGACAGCTCAGCATTTGAAGTTTAAAATCATTTAAAGCGTCTCATCCTAGTGCTTTAACCAACGATACAGAATTATTACTTGACCTCACTTGGCTAGGTCAGGAATTGATTTGTTAGTTACCGGAGAGAGAGTGGAAATTTGGCTGCCTGTCCAGATAGCAACGCATAGAACAGGGTCACTTGAGTAACGTTAGCTTTGCTGGTTAAAAAAATAATAATACATTTGCATTGCACTAGCTGTCTCGTACCTATCGATTTTTGTGCATATATTTTACAACGATACGGTACTATACTATTTAGTAACTGACGTGTAAGGACCACTGAGGGTGGAACATTTAATTGGTGCATTTAAAATAATAACAGTTACTGATTAAACGATTGATTAACAAATTGATGTTATTTAGTGACTCCTAAAAAGACGGTCCATTGTAAAGGGCAGTTAATTTGACTGGAGAAGTGGAGAAGCTGCAGCGTATGGCAAGCCTTTTTAACATTTATTCCTCAAGACTTACTAGTAACTACTCTAAAGTTACTAGTACTTATTTTTTAGTTACTAGTCACTAATGCAATAGTTACTAGTAACTATTAAATTTTTACTAGTAAGAGATTTAAATTTTTTGCAATTGAATTGAGATTTAAAACATTTGAGTTCTATGGGGCTCTGCGGTTCAGATATCAGCTATTTGCTTCTGACTAGTAACTATTCCAATAGTGACTAGTATCTATTTCAGTTTTACTAGTAACTATTCATTAGATACTAGTTCTTGTTTTTTAGTGACTAGTAACTATTCCAAGAGTTACTAGTAACTATTTCAGTTTTACTAGTAACTATTCATTAGATACCAGTACATATTTATGAGTTACTAGTAACTATTCCAATTGTTACTAGTACTATTTTTATTCTTATTAGTAACTATTTCTGTTTTACTCGTCATCGGTAATGACTAGTCAAAATGACTACTTGATAGTTCAATTAACATTCTTACTAGTAGCAATAAAAATGTTACTAGTAACAATTGGAATAGTTACTAGTAACTAAATAATAAGTACTAGTATCTAATAGTTGCTAGTAAAACTGAAATAGATACTAGTCACTATTGGATTAGTGACTAGTAACTAAAACAATAAGTACTAGTAACTTTAGAATAGTTCCGAGTAAATCTTGAGGAATAAATGCTAAAACGGCTTGCCATAGCAGTGTTCACAGTTAAATAGGCTGGATGAACGTGACGTAGTCACGCTACAAATGATCAGATGTAATGTTATTTAGCAGCTGTCTGGGAGACACAGTAAAGGTACCTTAACACACAAAAACTAGAACGGACATGTCGTCTTGTGTGCTTTTTTAAGTTTAATGCGTCTTCAGTCGTGACATATTGGTGATGTTTTTTTTAAGAGTCAGAACTTATGCGTGGTGCTTGTGAGGTTTGTCTTTGCCCAGACCTTTGAACTTTGAACTTTGAACTTTGAACGACAACGAGTGTGTTCTGGAGATTTTGTCACTTATTTTGCGGAGGACTTGGTCAGAAGGCTGCTTAGTTTAAAAATGTGAGCTCATCATTATCTTGAGCTCGGAATGACTGACAGGAAGTGACAGGTGTTGACAGGTGCTCGAAGCTCAGAGGGCTTTGTTTGGAGATTTGCAATTTCCATAAGTCTGGTTTCAGAAGTGTCACTTGTTCACCTCAATTTATCCACCTCAATTGCAGTTGGGCAGGGCTCTTTTGTGTGAATCTGCTAACCACATAGCCCATTGTGTCTTATTGTCTTCGTGACTGCTAAATTTGAGGGTTTAACCTGTCAAAAAGAGCTGGAAGAAAAGCCCCGAGAAGCAGCAGCGGTCACTGATTTCCCAACACTTGTCAGTCACACCCTGCAGAAAGCCAGTCTCTGGAAGGGTGCTGAGTCTTGCAATGAAGTTGTATTTACACTGCAGTCATTGAGTGTTTATCACTCCAGGTCTACATGCCCTTAAAGTCAGCCACAGTGTTGCTTAATCCTCCAGATTGGCATGCCTCAGCACTAGGTCAGCTAGACCTGAGGCAAACCTGCGGTTTATTCCCATTGCGAGCTGGCCTGGGCTGGCAATACACAGCCCAGGCCCGCATATGATCTTACAGTGGCTGGCTGCTGAGATGAGTTGGAGAGAAGAGACCCATTTGTCCTATTTTATCATCGTGACGTCTGTGTCCCTGAAAACAGATAGTTTTACAAGCTATCGGATACAAGAGCAATCGCTTGTGTGTTTAACAGGGTATTTCATAAATGTGGCAAACGGGAGTGTCATTTCTAGGGTGAAGCATGGACGCAGTAATGGCTTGATATCAAACAATGTTTGAGCTTAGCAGTTGATTCAATCTCACGTGGGTGGAGGCAGTGTGCGGCCATAGTAAATGGCAGAGAATCCTTGAGCGATGGGGGTGATTTGTGGGACAAGGAAAATAAAAAATAAAAAATACATAAAATAATAAAGGTGCTCTGATAGATTCAATGAGAACCATTACATAGCTTTTTACATGGTACTGTTTAAGGGATAGTGCAGTGTTTCTCCTTCAATACATTAGGCGGGGTCGGCTGCCCCACATAGTTTTCCACCCCCCCTAAAAATATCAAATGTCATTGTTTTAAAACGAATTTACTATCATTTAAAAATCAAGAAAAAAATGTATGAACATAAGCGCACCATTTTGTGATCAGTCTTTGGAAATTCAGCGATTCAAAAGATTTGTCCGAGCGTGTGGAAGCAGTCGAAACACCGGGAGTCTGTGTGGAACCTGGCCTGGCTTGAGGACCGTCACTTCAGACCGTGGCTTTATGAAACAAGCCTTGGAGAGTAACTAACTCATAACTAAAGTTTCCAATCTTCGCTAGATAATAAAACTTCTAAATATCCCAATCACAGAGCAGCATTTAAATAATGCCGTTTTAGCCCGATTTTTTAACATGACGCAAATAGTGAAGAGAATTTCTTATCTTCTCTCTTCGCCCTTTTTCATTATTTTCCGGTCTCTTGTTTTCTTTGATGTCTCCGATATGTTGAAGCACATGTATTGATGAAGTCAAATGACATTTAAAATAATACAATTCTGACTGTTATAGGGATGCCCTGCCACTTGCGCTAGCAATACAGGGAGGCAGGGCAGAAAGGAGTTTTATTGAGGTGCCTTCTCTGTACTGTGTACCCAGAGTGAAAAAATTAAATTAGAGTCATGACCCCGCCGGTCCACGATGCCCCCCGCGCACACGTAACACGATCGTGAGCAAACGCTGGACATATCACCAGTATGTTGATAGGTGTGTCCGGTCCCAGAAATGTTCTTGGATTACCAGCAGTTGGAGAGCTGTTCAGACCCTGTAGTGAAAAACGGACCTTCTCATTGCTGTGGTGGTCAGTGGATGTTTGGCTCAAATAGGAAGGTTGAGGTATATGCAAATTAATAATATGTAACTTTCATCACATGGAACATTAGAAAATGCATGTAGGGAGAATGACCTTGAGTTACATTAATGGGGGTTTGCTGTCAGGCTACATTAGTAGTGTACCTTTTTTACTGGCGCTCCTGTGCAATGCATAAGCCTCTAATACTGACTCTCTTATCACTGCCTTGTATAAAACCTCACAGGTTTTCCTGCTTTTTCTGTCTCTCTCTCTCTCTGGTGATTTTCTGAGCAGGGGAGGCTCTTGGTAAGACGGCTGACTTATTTTACTGCACTAGATCATTGGCGGATGGAGTAAAACCGTTTAACTGACCGTCATTGTCGGATTCCGGATTTCTGTGAGAATGCGGTTGCTTAGGAACAGACGTACATGGCAGTAGTGTGCTTGCAGACAGAAACTATGGAGGGAGCGCTGGTGGTGAACTGGTGATGCGTGATGACGCACTATGGCAGATGCCCGCTGAACACCTGGAGATTACGCTGACCCTGAAGAGGGGAGGAAGGTGCCCACGGTTGTGCCAAGGCTTTAGGGTGTCCCTTTGGCACCAATGCTGCTTTAATCCACCAAGCTTAGTCCAATGGGGCTGTAATTGGCATTGGAATAAGCGTTCTGTAGTGAAGCATCATGTCCCACAGTTGAAAGGGCTGCGAGAAATGCTTCCTCAGCTCTAAAAGGTCCTGTAGTACCATTGCGCTTGCAAGTGCTGTGCAGAGTGTCGTTTTGTTGTTGGTCTTGGCCTTTGCAAGGCTCCAGGTTTGGACTTTCTCGCCCCTGATCTTGGTCTGGAACGTTTGAATTGGGCTACTCGCCGTCCTGGCTTTGTCTCAGTAGGTCTACTCGGACCTGTGAGGTTCTCTGATTGCCCTGAGGCACAAAGAAGAATTGGGGGAGGCATTGAAGGCAACGGAGGCCAACAAATGTACTGTGCTCCACATGAAGAGTTGTTGAGCGTCTGTACACGGGCTTAGAGGTAAACCACTGGGCCATACTGAGTTGTTGAGCATCTGTACACAGGCTTAGAGGTAAACGACTGGGCCATACTGCAGGGCTGACTTCTTTGATTGGTGTCTGGGGGGAAATGCTTTCCATCTGTGCTTAATGATGTGTAAAATGTGAGCGCTGAAAACTCAAGGTGAGTGAGTTTGCATTTTTTTTGCAGATGAAAATGGAAAGTTGTTTTATGGCCCCATCATGACTTCCTCTGGTGTTTATTTGCATGTGGCTGAAAGCAGCCGTTCAGATCTCACCCACACTGCACTGCAGGATGTGTAGAGATGTAGGCCAGTGGTAACCCTGGTCCTGAAGTGCCGGGGACGGTCCTGGTTTTTGCTCCATCCAAACCTATAACTATCTGCATTCATTTTAATTAATCGGGTGTAATGAATACCGGTGACCATGTGCTGGAGGCCCTCTGCATTTTACCATTCAGAATATTCAGGCTCTGACTTTTAATCAAACTTGCGATCCATCTCAGATGTGAGTAGGGTAGCAATATTCTTCTGTTCAGCAACAGTACAATCAATTCCTCTCCATAAAATCTTCTTTTGTTGGTTAGTTTGCTATGAAATTGTGTCATTTGTTTTTTGCTGAGTTGAGTTCCTACTCAGCGGGACCACACAACCATTTAAAAAGGTTTTTCAGGGTCACTCAGTTTACTGGAATATGTTGCAAACAGAAATGGCCAGTTCATTTGAGAGGGGAAGCAAAGTTGGATCTGGACTGATGGGGAAACTGGTGTACCTCAGATATATTTAATTGCCTTGAGTCGTTTCAGAGAATACAGGCTTGGAGGTGGTTAATTGGAGATGCATAGAGATTACTGTTTTATTACTGGAATAGTGTTAAAACTGCAGTGAACGCTGTGCATTGAAGGACAATGTTTACAAAGGATGTCCTTGAAAACACCAAACGAGCTGAACGTTTTTTTTAGACTCGGGTCCCTGTGGACATTTCTGCAGGTTCGGTCAGGTGATTTTTCCAGTGCGTTCACATGGGTTGTAAATTTCCAGCGATTGCAGTGAACAGGACTGATGCAATATTCAGGCACTGCAGGCCAGCCCTGTGGTGCAAGTGTAGTCTGAGCGTATGAGTGTAAGAACAGCCCACACCCTCACCTGGCCTGGATTGTCCTGTGTGAGCCTTCAGCTAACATCTCCCTCATGTGCTTGGAATAATATTGTGAGCTACAAACTTGATTTTTTAAGGCAGTATTTCACAAAGAATTGTGAAAATATTGAGTTAGCTGGGTAAATGTAAAGTAAATGAGCAAAACCTGGAACAGCTCTTTTCTCTTCACTCCATGGTCCAGATTTGGGAAGGTTCCGTTTTTTTTATTCCGTGCTGTTATCCAGCTAAGTCGATAATCCTGCTTCGTGAAATACCCCACTGGTGTTGCATGTAGTATCAGGGACTTCAGGAGCAGGGACTTGCATCATGGAAGGGGAAGTCCGCTTTTGCCTGCTTGTGTTCCTGTGTTTCCCCACAGGAACATAGTTGGTCTCAGTGGCGACACGCTTGACGGCGTGGCGGTGGTTTGGTGACGCAGGGAGCCTTGCACATCTCTAAGCAGCTATTTCATTCAACAACATCTGGAGCTGGCTGGCTAGCTCATTATTGGCCAGGTCTTGTGGAGTGCTAGTTGCTAGCTTCCTGTTTAACCGCCATTTTCATTTGGCTAGCAAACAATTTTCAAAAGCTTTCATACGAGCCATCTTGCTGGCTATTCAGTTATTTACAAAAATGTCATGGACCAGCATTTTATATATATTTAATACTCTTATGTTATTTCTTCTGAGCCCTACATCTGCTTGAGAATGGTACTTTATTAAATTTCCATCTTTTTTGCCATTCAGGGGTTTATGGTTCATCAAGCCTAATATAAGGGCGGCGGTGTAGTATAATGGTTAAGGAACTGGACTTGTAACTGAAAGGTTGCAGGTTCGATTCCCGAGTAGTACACTGCCGTTGTACCCTTGAGCAAGGTACTTAACCTGGATCGCTTCAGTATATATCCAGCTGTATTAATGGATACATGTAATAAGATGTAATAAGAAGTTGTGTAAGTCGCTCTGGATAAGAGCGTCTGCTAAATGCCTGTAATGTAATGTAATATTATGGCTATGGGAAACCCATCTGAGCAGGGTGTGACATTATTACCTGCCACCAGCCAAATTACGGCTGGTAAGATTTTCCACTCTTGCAGCCACTTTGGCAGGTAACCAACCAGGTTGTGTTATATTGTAAAAGATAATGTGGCTGGTAAAATGTTGAAGATGGCTGGTGATTTACAAAAGTTAACGCCATGCACTGCGGCTTAGTGTATTTATTGGGGGTGGGGGCATGTCCAGCTAAAGCACTTGTTCTCAATGCAGTGTTACACCCCACAGTCTGCAGTGTAAGCCTGACTTTGTCAGCTGTCCAGCAAGGCTGTGAATACTTGCTGTTGGTGTCACCCAGAGTTGCACAGCCTCATTTATTGCTCAATGGCGCCATCTCTGTTCAGGAGGACTCATGTGGCCTGTAGCCACCAGGTCCTGAAGTTCTGCAGTCCTCCGTGGCAGATAGCTGTGGGTATGTGTGTATTTGGGTGGCGCAGTAGTTAGCATTGTTGCCTCGCAAAGTTTTGGGTTCGAGCCCCGGCCGGCCCGGATCCTCTCTGCATGATCTCCCCGTGTTCACGTGGGTTTCTGCCGAGCACTACGGTTTCCTCCGACAGCCAAGACATGTAGCTTAGGGACTATGCAGGTCATCATTATAAATAAATAAAATTTCCTCAATTCCTCAAGGTTTGTTAGCGCATGTGTGTAGTAGACCATCCTCTCCAGATTTGATGGAGGGTTGATGAAGATGCCGTGTTCATGTGGAGCACTTTCTCTCAGTGTTGGCTCAGATCTCACTGTGAAGGAGGTAGATTAGTGTAGATCATGTGAGTTAGACTTGATTAGATAAGATCCCAGGTCCATGTTTGGAGAAGTGGTGTCCATTTACACAGTGTATGTGATTCAACGGAAGAGGGTGCTTAAAACTGGTTTCTCGTGTCTGTGACGGGAGTATTACGGCTTTGTAAGACTGACACTAACCTTGAGGGCAAAGCAGGATTCGGGCTTCATGCTGAACTCGGCCCTTTGAGCGGGCTGCGGGCTCTTCCTTTCTGTTAGCATTGCCCATTCTCACGTTGGGACAGATCTAAATGAATCCCTTTACCCAATTACAGTAGTAATGTGTGGGTTTTGATTACCCAGAATTCTTCTCTATAGGTTTTAGCATGTGTGCACTGCCTCGAGAGGGAGAAATCAGAGGAGTCTTGCCCTGTTGCATAACCATGTGCTCTTCCACAGGGCACAAGGTGTTCTTACTGTGTGTTCTTACTGTGTGTGAGTGAGTCGGCTGCACAGGCTGGTCTCTGTTCTTCATTCAAATTAACTTCATGATGTTTTTTATTTTTTTAAACCCCTCCCCTTTTCATGTGCCTGCATTGCGGGTACAGAAGGTGATGTGGATGCGGAATTGCGCTTCTTTTTTGGAAGCGGCTGGTTTAGCGGGAAGGCTGGGTGGTTTTCATGGCCGAGTTTTTGCCACTGGAGACATTGAAACTGTCTGAAGCAGCTTCCTTCCGTGTCGCTACCGGGGCGGTAGAGTGTCGCTACCGGGGCGGTAGAGTGTCGCTACTGGGGCGGTAGAGTGCCGCTACCGGGGCGGTAGAGTGTCGCTACCGGGGCGGTAGAGTGTAGAGTTCAGTCGGGGAAAGCAGAGAGGGTTACAGATGGAGATGGGATTGCAGTGGTGGGGAATCGAAACCCAGGCCACATGGGTGGGGGCGGTGTATGCGGGTTGACGGAGGGCTTCCTTATTGACTGCACCACATGCTCTCCCTCGTTTTGACATTTTAAACTTAATTTGTGAAGTTTTTGTTTTACTGCAGGGAACTTTTTGAAAAGTTGCCGACTGCACATTTGGGTGATTGGTATTGTTCCTCTTTCCAGTACTTCAGTTACACCACAGCCGCTAATCTGTAGAAGCCGCATCATACGGCTTATGGCTTTGCACGTGTATGTCGTACTCGGTATAACTGGAAAACTGTAAGCCTTTTCTTCTTTGTGTGTCAAGGCTTCAACGATTGACGTGTGACCTCTGTGTCCGTGTCTAACGTCAGTCTAAGAAGCTCCTGTCATCACCGTAGTGACCGTACCTGTGGCCCCTCCCTCTCCGAGCTCATCAGTGAGCCTCGGTTGAGATGTGTCTCTCGCGCAGAGTTCCAGAAGGTTCCCAGCACACTGGACTAGCTCCGTTTCTGTGCAGCGAGCCGCCCTCAGCGATGCGTTTGCAGAGTGTGTGAGTCCCACGGTGTCCACGCTGC
The DNA here is from genome assembly GCA_022702515.1 of Ilyophis sp. 1 JC-2022. Classification (NCBI taxonomy): domain Eukaryota; kingdom Metazoa; phylum Chordata; class Actinopteri; order Anguilliformes; family Synaphobranchidae; genus Ilyophis; species Ilyophis sp. 1 JC-2022. The sequence continues at coordinate 9,104,313 of CM040398.1, read as the reverse complement.
CACCGCTGCCCAGTGGAGCTCGCTGATGACAGATGAGGGTGTAACCCATCTGTCTGTGTCGATGATCAGCAGTCCCTCGCATGGTGTAGCTCTCAGTGTTAAGCAGAGGCGTTTGATGGGCTTTTTCTTCACCTCCTGATTTTTTAGACTCTGCCCATCACTGTAAATTGTATGATGTCATTGACATCTTATAAATATTTGACAGTGTGCGAGTGCATCTCTGTCCACGCTAAATGGCTCATAATAAGCACACCGCCTTTTAGTATCTGAGTAGATGAGTTTCTAACAGGGTACGAAATTCACTTTCACCCACGGGCCAGAGTGGCTTACCTGCCATTTTCAACATTTTACCAGCCACATTACCTTCTACAATATAACACAACCTGGTTGGTTACCAGCCAAAGTTGCTGCTAGAGTAGAAAATCTTGCCAGCCATAATAAAACTTTTACATTACATTACAATCATTTGGCAGACGCTTCTATCCAAAGCGACGTACAATAAGTGCATACTGAAGGTCATTGAAGCGACTACAAATCAGATCCGACAAAGCACAACTTTCTCATAACGTAGGAGCTATCCCTAGTAAGTAACATAGAATAGTACACACAATCAGCTATACATTCTGAACTATAAAATAAAAATTACACACAAGGTAAATAGAAAACAGGAAGCAAGTACTGTGGAATTGGCCCTAGATATGTAGTTCAGTCGAGGTGGAGTCTGAAAAAGTGTGTCTTCGGACCACGACGGAAAACACAGTGTTTGAGCTGAGCGCAGTTGGAGTAGGGAGTTCCACCACAACGCTGGCTAATAATAGAAGCTTCAGTGCAGTGCGGAGAAGCTGGTATCCTCAGCAGCTCACCAAAGCCCTGCCGTGGTTGGGCCGTACGCAGTCAGTCACACGCTAGGCTACCTGTAAAGTATGTAAACAGCAGCTGTAAGCAAATAAACACGAGACTGAAGTAGATTTTACTCTCGATTGCGTCAGGCCAGGCGTGGCAGAGTGGCGGCTCACCCTGCCGGCCAGGGTCCTAGCTCCAGTTTAAGTGCGTTTCAGCTGCAGGTAGTTTGGGCAAAGTGGGGCCCTGTTATCAAATCATAGCGCTGTCGGGTGTCTCGTGGTGTAGCCTGTAAAGCACTGTCCACACGCTCGTTGCGAGCTGCGACGTCGGCAGTTCAAATCTGGACGCGCGACCTTTGTTGCATGTCTCTCCCTCCCTCTCCCTAATCTTCCTGTCTCTCTACAGTATGAAAATCCTAGCGCTGTATTTCAGTATAGAATCATCTCTCTCAGCCCCGCAGTTCCAGTGGCCTTATCAGATTGGTTACGGGTTTCCGATTATCCTGAATCGGTTCGTTTTCTGCGCCCCTCTTGGGAATGTCAGCTACGCTTTTGTTGTGGGGGATAATAATGTCTGAATCTGATATGCTTGCAGAAAGGCAGTGATTACCCAGAGTGCATCAGACATTGTACCGTACTGCACAACAAGCCTAATGTGAGATCTCTTTATGTTTACAGCATTCATCCAGTCAGACACAATTTTAGAGGTACTACATTTTGGCGAAGGAGGTCTCTTGCAGGTGAGTATTTGTTTGTTCTCATGTTGCACCTCCGAAGCCATAACTTCAGCCATGTTGGTGTTTAAAGTGAAGCTTTTGTTTAAAGCTTATTTCAGTGCTGATGTGTTAAAGGGGCTAGTTTGGGGACGTGCTTAGATGTGTTTCTGTGCTGCGCTCTTGCGTTGGCATCTCAGTTGTGCAGAAGTGATGCTCTGTTGTATAACTTGTGGAGTCATGGAGCAGATGGCCTCAGGAGAGTGTGTGAATTTGGCAGTGTTCTCGAGTCTCACACCACAGCTGAGAGAAACACACACACACACACACACACACACACACACACACACACAGACTGACAGACACACACAGGGCAGTAGATTGAAATCTGATCCCGGACTCTCCTCCTCCTAGACACCCCCACCCCCCCCATTTCTTGCTGGGAGCTGTTGTTTTGTTTATATGTGGGCCCCACACCTGTGCTGACTGGATTACACACTGGAACAGCTGAGAGCTCTCCACCAATCACGGAGCAACTCAGGGCTGTCCACAAATCACTGAGCAGCCTTGCATGCTCTCTGACCTGATCCCAGAGAGAGACCTGGGGGGCATACTATGAAGGAAGCTTAACATAGCCAGGGTTTCTTTGCGTTAGCTGGGTTCAGAAAGCCTAAACACTGCAATCTGGCTTAACCGGTACTACGAACATGGTTATCAACTTGCTAAGTGAACACAGGCTTTATTAATCAAGGTATGTGCGCGTTCCCATAAAAGGGGCGGTGTCTGCAACAACGAGCCTATAGCGGTGCAGCATGGGCTGTACTGGAGCAACGCATTTCTCTCCTGTGGGGAAAAAAGACTGACACGAAATGGACTGATAAGAACATCATATGAGCAAAAAGCAACACCGTTGCCTCCAACAAAGCCAGGAAGGAGCTTTTGTAAAAAAAAAAAAAAAAAATAAAATTGCTCATCGTGTAGGTTAAATTAGTTTGGGTAGTTAATACCTTATTCACCTTCCCACTCGTGATAAATAAATTTATACTCTCAGTAGCCTACATTGTCATACAGTTTATTTCTAATTCAGTCCACGTGATATTTCTGACAACTGTACTACTACATTCTAGAGCTCTAAACTTTAAACTTGATACAGCATGTTTAAAATATTCCTGAAGCAATCTCAAAAAAAAGAATCACAGAAAACCCAGGGTTGAAGCTTAATTTAGCTCGCTATCCCCTTGATCGCGCTTCGTAGTACACCCCTCTGGGACTGCTTTGGCTTGCATCTTTTCCAAAACAATGGATTTGTCCTGTTTGTGGGTTTAAAAATAAAAAATAAAAATAAAAACTACTTTGATCATTTGCATATATTTATGACGCTGCATGTATTGATGTTGTTTGAAATGTCATGTTTATTTTTGCAAAGGTATCTTGGCTTTCTAACTTTAAAAAATAAAAAAATTCTTTTCACAGACGGAGTCCGACATTGGACTTAGTTCATATCATCAAAAAAGGTAAGACTTCATCCACAAAACAAGAATTTCCTACACCACCTTACCTCCTTACACTATAGACACATTGCATGCTCCTTACCTCCTTACACTATAGACACATTGCATGTGGCATGTCGTCGTAATTGGTGAATACATGTTGAGTTAAAAGAAGGGACAAATAAGTAAACAAATGGAAGAACTCCAATGTAGATTTACAACCCTCTCAAAATAGTTTTTTTGCTGTGGGAAGGTGATCCCTGGAGTGCCACGCCTTGTTCCAATTTCCACAGCACTGTCCTAACCCAGAAAAGAGTAATAACTCATTTAGGGGTTGCCCAAGACTTTTTTTTTTGAAGGGGGGGAGGCGGGGGTGATAGTTGTGCTGTGATTGGTTGATAGCGACAGGCTTGCAGAAAGCAGGGATGCCTTCAGATGTTGTCAAAACAAGATGGACTTAGCGGGGTGGTGGCTCGGGAGGTCTCGTGATGGAGCGCTGAAATGCAGTCACCATACTTGTGTGAACTTCTTTAGTTTCGAAATAATTTTTTTTCTCTCTCTCTCTCCAAAGACAGTGTTGAAACCACAATGCCAGAGCATGTCTACATGTCATAGTGACAAAAGGAATGCTTCCTTTTTTTTTTTTTTAATTGTAAAAAAAATAAAATAATAATCTGCTTTGAATTTCTGAAGCGAGTTTGGCAGCCTGAAGTGCTCCGCCCTCCCCCACCCTTTAATTTTTTTAACCAATGAGGTGGCTCCAGGTTGGAGGCCTCGCTGCTACCTTGCTAAATACACGTGAAGTGGCTTCCTGTGATTGGTCCATTGGTCTTGCCTGTTTGTATCACGGAGCTGCTCTGTTTGGCCCAGACACGCCCAGCAGACAGATACCAGTGGAGTGACATCATTCAGAAAGATTACTAAGGAACAAGTTTATTTTTTTTCTTTCTCTCTCTCCCTGGTCTAAAAGCAGGCTATTGTTTTCTGTAATCTTTGGAGTTGTTTCTCAGTCTTTGGAAATGCGGTTAATAAAATGTTTTGTTTCCTGTGGAGAGGTCTGGTTTCACAGCATCGTACATAGCAAGAGTTTTGGAAGCTTAAAAATGGGTCCTCCTTGACCCCGTTTGCTCATTTAATGATCCAAATCTTCCAGTATTTTCCCCCCCCTTTAGAATCAGGAGGTAAATATAGCCCCAGAGCAATCTTTGTGGAGGGGGGTATTGTAGAATTGGTAGAGACACAGTCCCGAGTGTGTGTATGTGTGTGTGTCTTGAGTGCTTGTGTGTGCCTGTTAATGTGAAAATTGAGAAATTCAGTCCATGTGATAAATCTCCTACTGAAAAGGTTTTTTTTTTAGAGAAGGTGCAAGGCCGATAATTTTACAGAACACATATAATGCAGTCAGTGCCTAACACTGCTGTATACAGCCTATAATGCAGGCAGTGCCTAACAGTACTGTATACAGCATATAATGCAGGCAGTGCCTAACACTACTGTATGCAGCATATAATGCAGGCAGTGCCTAACACTGCTGTATACAGCCTATAATGCAGGCAGTGCCTAACACTACTGTATACAGGTCAGTGTATAATGCAGGCAGTGCCTAACACTACTATATACAGGGTATAATGCAGGCAGTGCCTAACACTACTATATACAGCATATAATGCAGTCGGTGCATAATACTACTGTATACAGGTCAGCGTATAATGCAGGCAGTGCCTAACACTACTATATACGGGGTATAATGCAGGCAGTGCCTAACACTACTATATATGGGGTATAATGCAGCCAGTGCCTAACACTACTGTATACGGCATATAATGCTGGCAGTGCCTAACACTACTGTATACGGCATATAATGCTGGCAGTGCCTAACACTACTGTATGCAGCATATAATGCAGACAGTGCCTAACACTACTGTATGCAGCATATAATGCAGACAGTGCCTAACACTACTGTATGCAGCATATAATGCAGGCAGTGCCTAACACTACTGTATACAGCATATAATGCAGCCAGTGCATAACACTACTGTATACAGCCTATAATGCAGTCAGTGCCTAACACGACTGTATACAGCCTATAATGCAGGCAGTGCCTAACACTACTGTATACAGCCTATAATGCAGGCAGTGCCTAACACTACTGTATACAGCCTATAATGCAGGCAGTGCCTAACACTACTGTATACAGCCTATAATGCAGGCAGTGCATAACACTACTATATGCGGCATATAATTCAGACAGTGCATAACACTACTGTATATGGCATATAATGCAGACAGTGCCTAACACTACTGTATACGGCATATAATGCTGGCAGTGCCTAACACTACTGTATACGGCATATAATGCAGGCAGTGCCTAACACTACTGTATGCGGCATATAATGCAGACAGTGCCTAACACTACTGTATACAGCATATAATGCAGCCAGTGCATAACACTACTGTATACAGCCTACAATGCAGTCAGTGCCTAACACGACTGTATACAGCCTATAATGCAGGCAGTGCCTAACACTACTGTATACAGCCTATAATGCAGGCAGTGCCTAACACTGCTGTATACAGCCTATAATGCAGGCAGTGCATAACACTACTATATGCGGCATATAATGCAGACAGTGCATAACACTACTGTATATGGCATATAATGCAGACAGTGCCTAACACTACTGTATACGGCATATAATGCTGGCAGTGCCTAACACTACTGTATACGGCATATAATGCAGGCAGTGCCTAACACTACTGTATACAGCCTATAATGCAGGCAGTGCATAACACTACTGTATGCGGCATATAATGCAGACAGTGCCTAACACTACTGTATACAGCATATAATGCAGCCAGTGCATAACACTACTGTATACAGCCTATAATGCAGTCAGTGCCTAACACGACTGTATACAGCCTATAATGCAGGCAGTGCCTAACACTACTGTATACAGCCTATAATGCAGGCAGTGCCTAACACTACTGTATACAGCCTATAGTGCAGGCAGTGCATAACACTACTATATGCGGCATATAATGCAGACAGTGCATAACACTACTGTATATGGCATATAATGCAGACAGTGCCTAACACTACTGTATATGGCATATAATGCTGGCAGTGCCTAACACTACTGTATACGGCATATAATGCAGGCAGTGCCTAACACTACTGTATGCGGCATATAATGCAGACAGTGCCTAACACTACTGTATACGCCATATAATGCAGACAGTGCCTAACACTACTGTATACAGCATATAATGCAGCCAGTGCATAACACTACTGTATACAGCCTATAATGCAGTCAGTGCCTAACACGACTGTATACAGCCTATAATGCAGGCAGTGCCTAACACTACTGTATACAGCCTATAATGCAGGCAGTGCCTAACACTACTGTATACAGCCTATAGTGCAGGCAGTGCATAACACTACTATATGCGGCATATAATGCAGACAGTGCATAACACTACTGTATATGGCATATAATGCAGACAGTGCCTAACACTACTGTATACGGCATATAATGCTGGCAGTGCCTAACACTACTGTATACGGCATATAATGCAGGCAGTGCCTAACACTACTGTATGCGGCATATAATGCAGACAGTGCCTAACACTACTGTATACGGCATATAATGCAGACAGTGCCTAACACTACTGTATGCGGCATATAATGCTGGCAGTGCCTAACACTACTGTATAAGGGGTATAATGCAGACAGTGCCTAACACTACTGTATGCAGCATATAATGCAGACAGTGCCTAACACTACTGTATAAGGGGTATAATGCAGACAGTGCCTAACACTAATGCAGGCAGTGCCTAACACTAATGCAGGCAGTGCCTAACACTAATGCAGGCAGTGCCTAACACTAATGCAGGCAGTAGCTTGCTGCTGAAAGTAGTGGCTCTTCTGCCATTTCTTTATGGCCACCTTGAGTGGTTCTCAAAAACATTGGTGGACTTTTTCAGAAAATGTCAGTGCGTCTACCTGCACGTAAATGTCCCGCTATGTATTGCTAAATCAATATCGTTGGCCGAGTATTGATCATGGATTTCTGAGAAATATTTTCTGTGTCCTTTGAGATTTAGATAAACATTTTTATTTTTATTTTTTATAAGGTTGTGGTTTTAAGGCTTTAGTTAATGGTTTCTGAAATTGCTGTGGCTATGTGTCTATAAACCGCGGTGTGTGCACGTGAGTAGAGTGCGGCTCTGGAGGACTGGCTTGCTGCTGTGATTGGGCCTGGGCACGGATGTGTATAGCAAACCCTGTACTGCCCTGCAGGTACGGTTTATGTTTCCTGCGCTGTAATGTTCTAAGTGTGGGGTTGTGTTAGAAACTGGGTCAGGGAGCACAAAGAAAGTTATGTTGATTATTGTGACCGTAGTCACAACGTGTTTTAAAGATGTGCATAATTATCTGAAGGTCGGTTAAGGTTCTTTTGTGGATTCCTTCAGCCGAGCGTTCGTTTTAAACGTTTTTTCTGGTTCGGTTTCATTTAATTTGTGAACTACCCACGAAGTGCTGCTCACTCTCGGTCCAAAGGCAGATCGCCTTTAGTTAATTAAAAGAAAATTTGGAAAAAATTTGACGTTGAGAAGACGAAAGGCAAGTCGCCAACAAATTGACAAAACACCCAGTGTGCTGAGCCAGTGTACGATTCATTCAGCCAATCGTAGGTCAGGCTGGTACAGCTGGTTCTTCATCCAATCAGATGTCAGTCTGACACAGCTGGTTCATTCAGACAATCACTGGTCAGTCTGGCACAGGTGGTTCTTCAGCTAATCAGAGGCCAGTCTGACGCTGCTGGTTTTTCAGCCAATCAGAGGTCGTTCTGATGCAGCTGGTTTTTCATCCAATCAGAGGTCAGTCTGGTACAGCTGTTTTTTTAGCCAATCAGAGGTCAGTCTGGCACAGCTGGTTTTTTAGCCAATCAGAGGTCAGTCTGGCACAGCTGTTTCTGAGCAGGTGCAGAGGTATGCTGCTGCTTTGTGCCCCTAGTGGTTCACACAGTGCTCCTCTCCTGTGCTACCAGCGCCTTCCTCAAACCCTTCTGTGCCACCGGCGCCTTCCTCAAACCCTTCTGTGCCACCGGCGCCTTCCTCAAACCCTTCTGTGCCACCGGCGCCTTCCTCAAACCCTTCTGTGCCACCGGCGCCTTCCTCAAACCCTTCTGTGCCACCGGCGCCTTCCTCAAACCCTTCTGTGCCACCGGCGCCTTCCTCAAACCCTTCTGTGCCACCGGCGCCTTCCTCAAACCCTTCTGTGCCACCGGCGCCTTCCTCAAACCCTTCTGTGCCACCGGCTCCTTCCTCAAACCCTTCTGTGCCACCGGCGCCTTCCTCAAACCCTTCTGTGCCACCGGCGCCTTCCTCAAACCCTTCTGTGCCACCGGCGCCTTCCTCAAACCTTTCTGTGCCACCGGCGCCTTCCTCATACACTTCTGTGGGAACCAACTGTAGGATTACCTATAGGTAATGGCGTGTAAGTGCACTTTAACCCTGCTTGTCAATTATAATTACTTTTATAATTATTATTTTTTTAAAGTTTTTTTTGTGCTTTTTTAGCTTGGAAGACACAGTGTAGAGCGACAGGAAGAATGGGGAGTGAGAGAGCAGTGGAGAGGCGTGTGACAAACCTCATGTGGTCGCACTCAGAACTGCCGACGTCGCAGCTCGCAATGAGCATCTGGACGGTGCTCTACAGGCTACGTCAGCGAGAGACCCCTTTTTATAATTATTTTGGGGGAAGAAAGCTGGGGCTCGATACAAAAGGCTGTATTTTAGGCTTTCTTTGTTTTCTTTCAGCATCTGTTGGAAGAAGATGCAACCAAATGGTGTGCAAATAGTGTGCGCTATATTTCCCCCAATTTATAAAGCGGTAACAAACCACTTTCAGACACAAAGTACCCTTTTCAGTGCATCCTGAATCTGGTGAAACTAAAAGTGCAATTCAATATAGCCTTGCTTTCTACATTGTTTTTCATGTCGGATTCTGGCAGTTTAAGGTATTGGATAAACCTGCTTTTCTTGTACGATGGTTATGTCTTTCTGATGATTTACAACCACAGACAGCAGGGTATATTTCCTTTAGCCTTGAGAAATGAGAAAACGGTTTGATCAGAGCATCAGATTAGCATGCAGTGTAGCATCGTGGTTAGGGAACTGGGTTTGCAGCCTCCAGATCGCTGGCTTGATTCCCAGGTGGTGTACCCTCGAGCAAAGCGCATAACCCAAATTAGCTCAGTAAATATGCAGCTGTATAAATGGATCGTATGTATTGGACTGTAAGCTGTGTTAAGTCACTCTGCTAAATGCCTATGCTGTAACTGTGAAATGTGTGTGTGAGTGTGGGCGGGGTAATGAAATGGCGTCGTTGTGAACGATAATGAACTTGAATGTTTGCTGTAATTAATGGACCACCCCGCTCTTCTCCCTGACCTTTGAACCCTTAGTGAAATGGAGCATGTGCGATCTCTTGAACCCCAATCGCACTACAGACAAGGCTAATTTATCAGCCTGTACAACAACCCAACCAGATCCTAGCTGCTTTAAAAAATAAATAATAATCATTAAAAAAAATTATATAAACGTCTATCTGTGCATTGTTGCTGCCTTCAAGCCTGTGATTTATACAGTGTGATTTGGCCATTTGCAGCTCAGAAAATTGTCTTTAACAGTACTTTAAGTCTTTAACGACCACTGCTTCACATTTCTATAGTTAAAAAAACCTATACAGTAACAGCAAAGGTGAAATCCATGTTTGTGCAATTAGTGAGGTTGATTATTCCGGGTTTTATTTTCCTGTCCCGGATAGCTCGCTATATTTTTGAAAACTGCCTCTGAATCGGAAAGTCCTCTGGTTAGCACAAACCTCCCCCCCCCCAAAAAAAAACAAATCTGTGGGGAGCGCTTACAGGAGAGGTATTGCAAGAAGGTGAAAGGTGGCTGAGGTTGCATTGTGCTGTATGAATGGCCCCACACTGCAGTCTCGCTGGTGCGAGTCTCTGATGTGTGAACTGACCAGAAATTAAATCTGCCTTCGCAGCGACAGCGAATGGGCGGCACGTTTGACATCGCTCCATGAGAGAGGGGCTTTTTTTTCATCTGCACGTTCAAATCCAGTGCACTGATCTGGAAGTGGCCGATTCGAACAAAAGTTTCTTAAATGCATCAGCTGCTGCCTTGTTCCAGAAAGGGGCGTCATGCGTTGTCATGGAACGGGACCGCTTCTCCGTTCGTTCCTGGTCTTTGGGGCTGGAATATGTGGGTAATGAGTGCTGGTTTTCACACGTCTTCTGTGGCAGTCGACTGCTGCTGGACGGCTGTTCTCATCATGGCTGCTCGGTGTGCTCTTCCTGTCGGTCTGTAGAGCTGACCCCTGGACTGGTGCTTTTGCCATCTGACCGCAGTGTGTGGCTGAGAGAGGGCGATGAGGAGCTCCAATCAATATGGAATTTAAACCCTGACCCCCCCCCCCCTTCCTGTTTCACCCCAGTTGGCATGGGGTTACGTCTGCTTTGCAGCGAGCGTGTGGGTTTAACGGCAGCGCTCTGTCACGCAGCCAGTGCACCTGCTGTAGCGTTTGCTCCAGAGAGAGTCGTGTTGACTTCCCACGCTTGACCAGATGCTGTCCAGGGCTTCGCCACGAAAGTTTGAAATAATGTCGCGGCACGTCTGGAGCTTTTGATGAGCCACAACTCCTGAACTTGTCTATCCATTTAAAATGACCTGCACTGAGCCATTGAGAATTATCTCTGCAAGCTGCCTAATGAACATGTTTTAGTCCCATTAAAGGCCCATCAACACGTAGCTTAGGGGCGTCTCGCCATCAGATGCTGTGGCAGATAGATTTCTGAGTGATTATAAACTGCGCTGTGGGTTCACCAAAGTGAATAAGCCGTAGAAGCTCATTAAAAATAAATAATACATTTCTCTTAATATTTGTTCAGAGATATGAACTGTTATGCGTTTGTATTTGGATCCAAACGGTGGATCTCACACTAGTGTCCTTGACATTACTGATCGCGAGGGAAAACCCTTCTTTGCTCAGTGTATTTTTTTTAATGATTTAGCTGCACGTAAGATTAAAATCTGATTTAAATTATTTGCAGAGACGGGATGGGCAGGGATGTTCGTATATCTTCCTGTAGAGGTTTATCACTGGTCATATACCAGAAATGAAAGAATATAGAAGGTTTTGTAGTATAATACATCACATACCCTCACCATGACAATTGAATACAAAATACAGATACAAATGAAATATTGGTTGACTGATCTATTTAAATGGACGGAAGTGTGTTCTCACCACCGTCGTATGCAGTAAAAACTCCATGGGGGAGGGGGATCTTATCAGGCCCTGAGGCCCCGAAATATACCTGTAGTTCCATCATTTTCTCCATATGAATGAGTTCTTTGTCACCCGGTATCATAATAGGAGTTTGATATTACAAACACCCCCCAATAGCTAACAGTGCGTAGGTATTAAGTGCATATGAGAGGGGTGACATGAAGCTCAAATCAACTGTATCCTTAAAGGTAGCCTGAGTAACTTGATATGAGCTAGTTACCTTCGCTTTATAGTTTCTGTTGCTCTTGTTCAACTAGGTTCTGCAGTAAGCCATGAAAATGGATATAGGTTTATTTATTTTTTTGTGTCATGTTGGTTTAGTGTTTTATTATTTTTTTTAAGGAGATTGTGTCATGTTGGTTTAGTCTCTGTTGATTAGTTAATGAAAGCTATAATGTCCCTCTTTTGGCAGAGGAAACGGATGACAGAAGAGTTTAGAAAGCGCACACATCCGAAAAGTCTCTCTGCGTCTGCTGGTTTGAGGATAAATCGCATTAAAAAAGATGTCTGCACGCTGCTTAATGCTCCAAATAAATAAATAAATAAAAATTATTTCGAAATGCATGACAAGAAACAGGAAGACGTTTTGATCCAGCGGGAAACTTAGGATGAAACGTCCCATTTTAAAGAGGAAACTGATGAAACGGGATCTGTTTGGGCTCTGCTCTCCTCTCCCTGATTTCTTTTATCTGCTTTCTTTACATTCACACCTCACAAAAGGACCCTGCTTTGCATGATTTAGATCATTTACTGAAATAGGGAGGGGGGGGTGCAGCGGTAGCCAGACACCTGTAGTCGCCGGGCAGGTCCGATGGGTTCCACCCCCCAGAGCCTCAGCTCCGACCTCGCGCCTGCAAGCCGATGCGCTCCCACTCTTTCACACCCACCATGTTGCAGAGGAGACGCTACGGTACGGGAGGAAAGCTGGCTCTCCTGCTCCTGCTAAACGCCTCTCCTCTCTCTTGCAGTGCATCCTTGCACCGGGGGAACTGCAGGCCAATACGGTTCGAGCCGCCCATGCTGGACTTCCATGAACAGTGAGTGCACTTTTCACACCATCGTACCCGTACTGTGGTGCTGGGAGGCTTGGGAAGGTTTTCGGAGATGAAGTGAGGATGAGTCCACATGTTTCTGGATATTCTTGCAGGGTGTGAAATTAACCAAATGCTGGCAAAATTTTGATTGTGGCTGATAAGATTTTCTACTCTAGCACCCGCTTTGGCAGTTGACCAATCAGGGGCCACGTGTATAAACCAGGGGCCACGTGTATAAACAGTGCTGAGCAGAAAAATGCCCTCAGAAAGCTGCGTAAGCGAGTTTCCACGCAGAAGTTCAGATGTATAACATAAGAGAACCTGAGTACTTCTCTGCACATGCTGGACACCATGTGTACGCAATTTTTGGAGACAGTGTGATATGGCGACACCGTGATAGAAAGGCAGAGGGAGAAAATGCAAAATGTTGCAAACAGAAGATTTCCAACTTTCTCCCTGAGTGTTCTTTCATGCATTCTTTTACTCAGTTTTATATACATCTGGTCCCAGGTTGTGTTATATTGTAAAAGGTGATGTTGCTGGTAAAATGTTGCAAATGGCTGGTGATTTTGTAGAATCCACAAGCCACTCTAATTTCATTCCCTGCTCTTGCATAAGAAATTTCTCAAGAAGTCATAAATGTTGTTGACAATATAATGGGTTCATGTGTCTTGAGTGTTTGCATGGCAGTTCCAGTGCTGCTAGGGTTCTTTAAATGCTCGGAATGGTTAAAGAGTTCTTGGAGATTCATAAATCTTGCTGTAAATTAGGCTGTCAGGTAAGTGTTCTTTGTGGATGCGTCTCTTGCTGCTTCTGCATTTGTGATTAGACGGCTGTTTATTTTTTCACTTTTTAAAAGGCCTAATGGTCCATACTATTGTTAAGACTGTTGCTTTTGATATTTATAATGGAACGTGAGGCCAACCTCCCATGCTGGAATGCTGCAGTACTCTTTCTTAACTGCAAGCTTTTGACTATCAGAGAGTAATGGCAGTGTTACTTTTGGAAGAAACGTGTTTGTTGAAAGTATTTATCTGGGAATATTTGCTTAAAATGAGTAACGCTTTACTATGGACGTGTGAATAATTATAATTTAGACTTTTGTATGATTGCAATGGCAATAGGCTTTGCTTCACATTCCAGTATAGCCCAGTATTACAGTTGCAATTGCAACTAACAACACAACATTTGCATGCATGTATAGTGCAGCCTGCTTAATACTTTAAGTCATTGCACTTGACAGTGACATGATATTACTGACATCATTTCTTATTACTTATGAGAATTTTCAGCACACGAACCATGATGCGATGATCCCTATGAGCTTAAATGTATCTGCCACAAGGTGGCACTGTCCCCTTCACACAAACAACTTGTTGAGCAGTTAATTTAATCATTACTGGTATATTATTTACTGAGACATTGTGACCTAAAAATACCACCACCCCCCCCCCCCCCACCCCCACCCCCCCAAAGAAAAGAAACAAATTTTAATTTCAAACTGGTTTTCTGTATTTACAATATAAAATCCACATACTTGGAATAGAGTTTTGCTCACCCAAAATTTGGTCAGATGGGTGGTTGATGAATATGCATCCATACTTTGTCTGTAAGGTCCTCATTAACCATTGTATGATGTGATGTTCATTTTGAAAGCACAGCAGTTAAGTGTATGTGGAAAAACTCTGACATGCCAAGAAATTCAAGAATGGAGAGGATGCTTTTTAAAATGTATTTGTTAACAAAATTGCTTCAGGTAAAACTCTGATTTATCTTCATATTGATGACTGTTTGCCAGTAGCCTTCTGGGTGAGTGTGAGGGGGATCTCTCGAATCTCAGAAAAGATTATTGGAGCCTACAGCCTAGAGTGGATGAGCCTACAGGGAATACTAGCTCACAATCATTGGGGCTCGGAAAATCCGTCTTGTGAATTTTGCATTGAAATGATTAATGACTGAAACCGCACTCTGTGTACTTTTGTTGAATTCTTAATGCACTTTTCAAAGAAATAATAATTATTTATCTAAATAATTCAGTTCAGTAACATTTGAGATGATTCTAATCCAAAATGATTCACAGAAAGTGGTCCATCCATGCTTTTCCCTGAAGTCTGAAGCTATTAAGCAAATCCTTTGTGGCAGTAGCCAAAACTATCCAGATAAAAACTTGACTGTGTTCTTGGATGAAGAATATAACCTTGGTCTCATATTTTGGGTATGAACTCACCACACAATTATTTTTGCTGACCAGTGTGCCTTGCCCTGGCACTTCTTACTGTGGAATGAAAAGGAAGACAAGACTGTATGAAAGACATCTCAGAACAACCTTAACCACCCAAGTCTATTTCACGACACCTCTTTAGCAGGGTACAGCTGTAGCGGGCTGGTTAGCTGGGTACAGCAGTAGCGGGCTGGTTAGCTGGGTACAGCAGTAGCGGGCTGGTTAGCTGGGTACAGCAGTAGCGGGCTGGTTAGCTGGGTACAGCAGTAACGGGCTGGTTAGCTGGGTACAGCAGTAACGGGCTGGTTAGCTGGGTACAGCAGTAGCGGGCTGGTTAGCTGGGTACAGCAGTAACGGGCTGGTTAGCTGGGTACAGCAGTAGCGGGCTGGTTAGCTGGGTACAGCAGTAACGGGCTGGTTAGCTGGGTACAGCAGTAGCGGGCTGGTTAGCTGGGTACAGCAGTAACGTGCTGGTTAGCTGGGTACAGCAGTAACGGGCTGGTTAGCAGGGTACAGCAGTAGTGGGCTGGTTAGCTGGGTACAGCAGTAGTGGGCTGGTTAGCTGGGTACAGCAGTAGCGGGCTGGTTAGCTGGGTACAGCAGTAGCGGGCTGGTTAGCTGGGTACAGCAGTAGCGGGCTGGTTAGCTGGGTACAGCAGTAGCAGGCTGGTTAGCTGGGTACAGCAGTAGCAGGCTGGTTAGCTGGGTACAGCAGTAGCGGGCTGGTTAGCTGGGTACAGCAGTAGCGGGCTGGTTAGCTGGGTACAGCAGTAGTGGGCTGGTTAGCTGGGTACAGCAGTAGCGGGCTGGTTAGCTGGGTACAGCAGTAGCGGGCTGGTTAGCTGGGTACAGCAGTAGCGGGCTGGTTAGCTGGGCTAGTGGTCAGGAAGCCCTTTCTGACTGGTTTTCTGTTGAAGGTGTAATTCTCTCCTGGAGAGGACGGCACTGGCCTGAAGCAGAGCAGGAGCGACATGCGGTATTTTAGTGTCACAGACACTATAAACAAATGTTTTCTATTAATTAGTTCCGTTTCCTTTACATTCACAGTATTCATGTGATTAGTCTATGAGTCGCACTATTTTAATCAATGACACAATAATATTACTATCGGTATATTCTAATGGACAATATATAATCCACTTAGAATGCGAGAAACCAATGCATTTTCACTGACTGATTGTAGTTTTCGCTAGAAGGCAAGATGTGTAACGTTAATGTCTTTAGGGCTACACTGATAGAATTGCCGTGGAAATGTGTTTCATGGCTAGAGATTGGACGAGGTAGCTGTCATTCAACGACCGTAATCGAACCCCGCCTCTTTTTGAGGTGGACTGATTATCAGTGCTGATGATCATCTGCAGTCACGTCGCATTTTACACAATAGACTCTCTTAAATGGTAGCCCAAGAAGTTTCACTCGCCTGACGGACTAGTGGTCCTGAAATTGGACTCGCCCGAAATGTCAAAGACTCGCCTGAGGCGAGCGGGCAAGCTTAATTTCCAGCCCTGCTTTCAAAACTGAGGTGTCACACATGAGCACACAGGAATTATGACATGAATTGGAATTTGTGCAGTTTTTGTTCTGCCTCCTGGGACCTGACATGAATGAGGTCATGTGACTGTCACCTTTTGAAAATTGCATAAAAACCAATATGAAAACAATGTGTATGCTCCTAATTTGTCTAGTGTAAATATTTACCCGCTCAAATTTAAAGCAGTGCCAATAGCCAAAGTTCTGGTTTTGGTTTTTCCTATTGCGTTGGAAATTGTATAGACACCTTTCTCTTTAAGCTTACGACCAAAGAAAACAAAGTAGACAGTGGCCCTGTGCGCCACACACAGCAGACACCGTGCACCACATACACACTGCAGGCCTACGCACTGCGGGCACCGTGCGCTCCCTACGCACTGCGGACACCGTGCGCTCCCTACGCACTGCGGGCACCGTGCGCTCCCTACGCACTGCGGACACCGTGCGCTCCCTACGCACTGCGGGCACCGTGCGCTCCCTACGCACTGCGGGCACCGTGCGCTCCCTACGCACTGCGGGCACCGTGCGCTCCCTACGCACTGCGGGCACCGTGCGCTCCCTACGCACTGCGGGCACCGTGCGCTCCCTACGCACTGCGGGCACCGTGCGCTCCCTACGCACTGCGGGCACCGTGCGCTCCCTACGCACTGCGGGCACCGTGCGCTCCCGACGCACTGCGGGCACCGTGCGCTCCCTACGCACTGCGGGCACCGTGCGCTCCCTACGCACTGCGGGCACCGTGCGCTCCCTACGCACTGCGGACACCGTGCGCTCCCGACGCACTGCGGACACCGTGCGCTCCCGACGCACTGCGGACACCGTGCGCTCCCGACGCACTGCGGACACCGTGCGCTCCCGACGCACTGCGGACACCGTGCGCTCCCTACGCACTGCGGACACCGTGCGCTCCCTACGCACTGCGGACACCGTGCGCTCCCTACGCACTGCGGACACCGTGCACCACACACTGCAAGCAGTATATTGCTGAACAAAAAATCCAGACCCTCATTATCATGTAGGAAGGTGTATAAACTGATACCAAAGAAAGTAAAACCACATATAACCCTGCGTTTAATCTAATAAAATTTCAAAAAAAAAAATCTTGTTTATTGTTCTTCGCTTTATTATCTATGCAGCTGCTTTTCCTCGTTAGTGCACTCAGCAGGCAGGTGTGTCCTCATTGTGACATTGAGTGCCTTAGGATTGTAAACATAAAGTGAAAACGGGTCCTGCAAGCCGAGACAACAATGATACACAATGTACTCATTGGCTAAATGATAGACTGTAACAAAGGGTCGGACTTCCCCCACAATGGACACCCATTGATAAGGTCCTGGAGACTGCAAGTAGGAGTTGGTACATTCCCCTGAAGGCTGAAGCTACTGCGTTCATTTCTACTCAAAAGATAACGACTGAAGGGCAACAGGAAATGCACAGCAGAGTTGTGCCACCCCACCCCCCCACCCCCCTCCTTTTTGTTAGAGCTGTACATTTTGTGGCCTGCCTTAAATTCAACACCATGTCCTCGTACCACATTCTGAGCACTGAAACGATTGGGGGCGCCCCTGCTTTACCTAATTGTAACATGCACCAGCAAAAGGCCCTTAAAAGTCACTGAAGTCAACACCTCGGCCAGGTGAGAGATTTGGAGGTCTTGGATAAAAGTGACCTTTGTGTGAGACTGCTGATAGGGTTGGGCCCTGGTTTGAAATCATAGACAACAACTCGATTGATTGAAGACGTGATTTTATATGAGCTCCTGGGAACTTACTGCAGGAGTTTTCCATTTTTATTTATTTCCTCACGACAGGTTTATTATGTTATTGTTGATTTGCGCTGAGTTGTGCCGAATTGAGTTTGATACGTGAAAACGTCTTCCTATGAATAATGTGACTGTACCCTGCTATGCAGTTTTGTATTTTATTGTGTGATTTTAAAAATCAGCAGGGCTATCCAGGAAGAATTCCCGACCGCTGCTCTTATAATCATTCACACAAATGGGCAGAGTTGTCATACATGGGGCTCTTTAATCTCTTTTTTTTTTTTTTGCAGGCCTGTGGGGATGCCGAAAATGGAGAAAGTTTACTTACACAATCCTAGTTCAGAAGAAAAGATCATATTAATATCAATATCAGCAACTACTGCTCATTTTCATGCGTCATTCTTTCAGAACGGGGTGAGTATGTTTCTGTCTCATGGCTGTCCCCCAACCGTGAATGTACACAGTTATAGAAATGATATATCACGAAGATTGATTTTAGGTTTCTCTTTTTAAACTGGCACAATCTTTGTTGTTGAGACGTTAAGAGCTGTGTTTTTGGAGAGGCGGTTAAACAAACAGCAGTGACCTGCTTCATGCTTTATGGGGTGCGGGGATCCCCAAATTAACAACGACAACAATTTAAAAGGAAGTCACTTTCCTTACTTGTTGTGGTTGAGCAATAGATCTCTGCTCTAAGTGTGGGTGTCCTCTGGTAGGGAGGCTGCAGTGTTGAGCCACCTCAGTCTACCTCAACCTGAGACGCACCTGGTGCTTCTACCTAATTTGGAACCATCAGGAGTGTCACATTGGAGCAGTTGCGTTGGAGAGTGTCATTTTAATAAAATGTAAAAAATAAAAATGCAACAAAGAGCATGACTGTCTGGTTTCTCCCACAGGTTATTTCTCCAGGGGGAAACACATCGTTTGATGTGGTCTTTCTCGCACGGGTAGTAGGAAACGTAGAGAACACGTTATTTATTAATACGTCAGATCATGGGGTGTTTACATACCAGGTACGTATGGAATTATAAACGCGCTTATTGAGCATGTCCTGAAATGTGTCCTAATACTGGTTATTCCTTGTGAAATCAGACCCAGGCTGAAAGTTGTAAGAGCCACCTCTGATATATTGGGGCGGGGCGGGGCGGGACATGATGGGTTCTTCACAGGGATCTCACCTGAGATGGGAGTTTTTTTGATGATTGCCTTTCTTTCTTGCAGGTGTTTGGCGTGGGAATCCCAAACCCCTACAGACTAAGGCCTTTTATTGGGGCCAGAATACCAGTAAATAGCAGCTTTTCACCGCTGATAAACATTCACAACCCACACAGTGAACCACTGCAGGTAACCGCTAATGCATACATACTGTACCTAACCCCTGCAGGTAACTGCTTATACATACATACTGTACCTAACCCCTGCAGGTAACTGCTTATACATACATACTGTACCTAACCCCTGCAGGTAACTGCTAATACATACATACTGTACCTAACCCCTGCAGGTAACTGCTAATACATACTGTACCTAACCCCTGCAGGTAACTGCTAATACATACATACTGTACCTAACCCCTGCAGGTAACTGCTAATACATACATACTGTACCTAACCCCTGCAGGTAACTGCTTATACATACATACTGTACCTAACCCCTGCAGGTAACTGCTAATACATACATACTGTACCTAACCCCTGCAGGTAACTGCTAATACATACATACTGTACCTAACCCCTGCAGGTAACTGCTAATACATACATACTGTACCTAACCCCTGCAGGTAACTGCTAATACATACATACTGTACCTAACCCCTGCAGGTAACTGCTAATACATACATACTGTACCTAACCCCTGCAGGTAACTGCTAATACATACATACTGTACCTAACCCCTGCAGGTAACTGCTAATACATACATACTGTACCTAACCCCTGCAGGTAACTGCTAATACATACATACTGTACCTAACCCCTGCAGGTAACTGCTAATACATACATACTGTACCTAACCCCTGCAGGTAACTGCTAATACATACATACTGTACCTAACCCCTGCAGGTAACTGCTAATACATACATACTGTACCTAACCCCTGCAGGTAACTGCTAATACATACATACTGTACCTAACCCCTGCAGGTAACTGCTAATACATACATACTGTACCTAACCCCTGCAGGTAACTGCTTATACATACATACTGTACCTAACCCCTGCAGGTAACTGCTAATACATACATACTGTACCTAACCCCTGCAGGTAACTGCTAATACATACATACTGTACCTAACCCCTGCAGGTAACTGCTAATACATACATACTGTACCTAACCCCTGCAGGTAACTGCTAATACATACATACTGTACCTAACCCCTGCAGGTAACTGCTAATACATACATACTGTACCTAACCCCTGCAGGTAACTGCTAATACATACATACTGTACCTAACCCCTGCAGGTAACTGCTAATACATACATACTGTACCTAACCCCTGCAGGTAACTGCTAATACATACATACTGTACCTAACCCCTGCAGGTAACTGCTAATACATACATACTGTACCTAACCCCTGCAGGTAACTGCTAATACATACATACTGTACCTAACCCCTGCAGGTAACTGCTAATACATACATACTGTACCTAACCCCTGCAGGTAACTGCTAATACATACATACTGTACCTAACCCCTGCAGGTAACTGCTAATACATACATACTGTACCTAATCACTGCAGGTAACTGCTAATACATACATACTGTACCTAACCCCTGCAGGTAACTGCTAATACATACATACTGTACCTAACCCCTGCAGGTAACTGCTAATACATACATACTGTACCTAACCCCTGCAGGTAACTGCTAATACATACATACTGTACCTAACCCCTGCAGGTAACTGCTAATACATACATACTGTACCTAACCCCTGCAGGTAACTGCTTATACATACATACTGTACCTAACCCCTGCAGGTAACTGCTAATACATACATACTGTACCTAACCCCTGCAGGTAACTGCTTATACATACATACTGTACCTAACCCCTGCAGGTAACTGCTAATACATACATACTGTACCTAACCCCTGCAGGTAACTGCTTATACATACATACTGTACCTAATCACTGCAGGTAACTGCTAATACATACATACTGTACCTAACCCCTGCAGGTAACTGCTTATACATACATACTGTACCTAACCCCTGCAGGTAACTGCTAATACATACATACTGTACCTAACCCCTGCAGGTAACTGCTTATACATACATACTGTACCTAACCCCTGCAGGTAACTGCTAATACATACATACTGTACCTAACCCCTGCAGGTAACTGCTAATACATACATACTGTACCTAACCCCTGCAGGTAACTGCTAATACATACATACTGTACCTAATCACTGCAGGTAACTGCTTATACATACATACATCATTTTTTTGTCTCTATGGAAATTGGGGGGTGGGACTAATTTTAGCTGTCAATTATGCTGGAACAGTATGGAATACATGGTTGGCAAAATGGCTGTAAGTCATCAAGGGTCTGATGTATCAAACGAGCCTTAAACCATCACTTTGTTGCCAGATATGCAGTAGATATGGATGGATTACTTTCAGGGTTGTTTCTCCTGACAAATTTTCCTATTGAACTCTATGGAAAAATAAGTCAGGAGAAGAAACCCTTCAAGTTATCTATCCATATCTACTGCATATCTGGCAGCGGAGTGATGGTTTAAGGCTTGTTTGATACGTTAGACCCTTGATGACTTAGAGCCAATTAGCCAACCATGTATTCCATACTGTTCCAGTGTAATTTACAGCTAAATCTAGTCCCAACCCCCAATTCCCATAGAGATCCATTCAAATTCAGAGAGGTTATATTATCGCTTGTAGGAGTACCAGAAAATAAGATATCAAGAGTCTTTTGATATTGTTGGGTCACAGACATCAGAAAGTCATGGCATGCAAAGGATATGCGACCAAATATTAAATATTATTACTTTATTCTACATTGTTAAACTGTCCAATATTTTTTAATGCCTGAACATGGGGAGGGGCGGTGGGACTATGTACAAAAGGTTCTATAATTTCTAAACGGTTCATCTGATATGGATGACAATACCCTAAAATTAAGGTTGCACTTCAACCTCATTGTCATTGTATCCTTTCAAACTCAAAGTGCTAGAGTACAGAACCAAAATAACAAAAAATGTGTCACTGTCCAATTAATTATGGTGCTCACTGTACACACATACTGTACTTAACCACTGCAGGTAACTGCTAATACATATATACATACATGCATGCACGCATACATACATACATACTGAGATTGAGGCTTAATCTGTGCTGTTTGGTTGCCAGGTTGTAGAAATGTACTCCAGTGGGGGGGACTTGCATTTGGAGCTGCTAACGGGCCAGCAAGGAGGGACCCGCAAATTATGGGTGGGTACCAGGTCATGTCCGCTGTGTCCTGTAAACACAATGACTATTCTATGACTAATGTTCCCCACGGCTCATATCTAAATGAACAGGATAACCATTTTGGAGCCGAATCTTCAATGCTGTCTCCCAGCGTTCCAACACTGACACTCCCAATCCCAATCCCAATCCAGGAGATTCCCCCATTTGAAACAAAGGGGGTGATGAGAGCAAGCTTCTCCTCACGGGATGCCGACAACCATACGGCCTACCTCCGGATCAAGACCAACGCCTCCAGCGAGGACGAGTTCATCATCCTGCCTGTGGAGGTGGAGGTTACCAAAAGTGAGTGTCTTTAACTGTCACTCACAAAGCTGAGTCTCATTTCATACTTTAACTGTCACTCTCGCATAGCTGAGCCTCAGTTCGTTCTCTGACCATCGCTCTCACAAACCTGAGCCTGATTTTATTCTCGGACGGTCACACTGCTGATGCTACACTGCCTGGCCAAAAAAAAAGTCGCACACACTAATATTTTGTTGGACCGACTTTAGCTTTGATTACGCCGCGCGTTCGTCGTGACATTGTTTTGATAACCTCATGCAACGTCACAACATTTATTTCTATCCAGAGTTGAATTCATTTTTGGCTGAGATTTTGTATTGACGACGGGAGAGTTGAACCACTCCGTAAAGTCTTCTCCAGCACATCCCAAAGACTTTCAATGGTGTTAAGGTCAGGACTCTGGTGGCCAATTCATGTGTGAAAACGATTCCACATGCTCCCTGAACCACTCTTTCACAATTTGAGCCTGATGAATCTTGGCATTGTCCTGTAATATGCCCATTGATGGGATAACCTGGTCATTCAGTACATTCAGGTACTCGGCTCACTTAATTTTATTGCTGCATAACGTTGCTGAGCCTAGACCTGACCAATTGAAGCAACCCCAGATCATAACACGGCCTCCAGAGGCTTGTACAGTGGGCACTATACATGACGGGTGCAATGGCATGCAACGGCATTTGTTTTTGGCCATGCAGTGTAAGTTTGTACTTTTACTCACTCACAAAGCTGAAGCTCATTTCTTGCTTTAACTGTCACTCACAAAGCTGAGGCTCATTTTTCTTCTGTCACCCACTCACAAGGCTAAACCTGATTTTGTCCTCTCGCTGTCCCCCACTAACAAAGCTGAGGCTCATTTTGTACTTTAACTGTTACTCACTCACAAAGCTGAGGCTCATTTCTTGCTTTAACTGTCATTCACTCACAAAGCTGAGGCTCATTTTTCTTCTGTCACCCACTCACAAGGCTAAACCTGATTTTGTCCTCTCACTGTCCCCCACTAACAAAGCTGAGGCCCATCTCCATCTTTGTCCAGCCAATGAAGGAACACTCACTTCAATGTTTGCTTTTGTCCCCAGCACCTGGTATATATTCCTCCATAGAGATGCTAGACTTCGGTACGCTACGATCGCAAGGTAAGCATGCTTTTGTTCTTGGGTCAGAAACTGTCCTGCCACAGTTCCCCCTTTGACCACATGCAGTGACAAAATAGGAATGTGTTTGAGCATGAAACTGATGAAGTGTATAATTCTTATTAATCCGTGGCATTTAATCTTATTAAGATCTGTAAAATATGTGTAGAATTATCATTAGAACAAATGCAGTTGTCTCCTTGTTTGTGCTCAGTAACATGACATTTTTAAAATCAATTTTGTTCAGAATTCACTTTCATCTTCTTAAGGTTTATGTTTACAGCTCTTAAATTCTATTTATACGTTTCACAGATCGGCCAAAACAATTGAATTTACATCTTCTAAATTCTGGAACAAAAGATGTACAAATTACAGTGAGTACTTCTCATGTGTTCTTCTGCTATAGTTTAGTTTTTTTCCCAGTGTACTCAAGCTAATGTTGTTTTTTTATTTTACAGAGTGTCCGGTCAACACCGGCAAATGAAGCCATTAAGATAGACTACAGCTCAGTCACGCTTAAAGCAGGAGAAAATAATTATACCAAAGTTGCAAGTATAAGTTTTGATGGTAAGTTCTTTGATTACCTTGTGACCGTCAATCAACAATGTCGGACAAGTCATTTGCTTCAGATATTTTTGCAAAGAATGGAAGTATTTTTGAGGAGATTGGAGAGATCTTTATCTTTCGAAATTGTTTTGCAATGATTCCAAAAGCTAAATAAATGGATGCCATAAACATTCCTACTATTTGAGTTCTAATAGGTTAAATAAAACTGCTTCTGCATGTTCAACTTCATTCTTTTTATAAAATAAGAAATGTTTGATGTTGCCTAGAAAAAAATTAATTAATGAGAGAAAAGGTGATAATGGAATGCGTTCTGCTGCGGGCATTGGGTTCTGCTGCGGGCGTTGCGTTCTGCTGCGGGCGTTGGGTTCTGCTGCGGGCGTTGGGTTCTGCTTCGGACATTGCGTTCTGCTGCGGGCGTTGGGTTCTGCTTCGGGCGTTGGGTTCTGCTGCGGGCGTTGGGTTCTGCTGCGGGTGTTGGGTTCTGCTTCGGGCATTGCGTTCTGCTGCGGGCATTGGGTTCTGCTGCGGGCATTGGGTTCTGCTGCGGGCATTGGGTTCTGCTGCGGGCATTGGGTTCTGCTGCGGGCATTGGGTTCTGCTGCGGGCGTTGCGTTCTGCTTCGGGCATTGGGTTCTGCTGCGGGAATTGGGTTCTGCTGCGGGCGTTGGGTTCTGCTGCGGGCATTGGGTTCTGCTGCGGGAATTGGGTTCTGCTGCGGGCATTGGGTTCTGCTGCGGGCATTGGGTTCTGCTGCGGGCATTGGGTTCTGCTGCAGGCATTGCGCTCGGCTGCGGGCTTCTGAACTCGTCAGTGTTTTGGCGGATAATGGCGCACCTGGTTGTGCTTTGTGTTTTCTCTCACTGGGCTGGGGCTCCACTAAGCCTCTGTGAAACACAACGCCCTTAAAATCATTGGAATCCGTTTGTTTCGCTCTTGAAATTAATCCTGAGAATGTGAGCGACGGAGGAACCTGAACAGCAGCTTTAGCACATGTGAAAAATGTTAAATGCACTCAATCCTGTTTTGTTTTTCTCTTCCCCCCGCCCCCCACCGCAGCCTCAAAAGCACGGAGACCGTCTCAGTTTTCTGGTAAAATAACTGTGAAGGCAAGAGAGAAAACATACTCCAAACTTGAGATTCCGTACCAAGCAGAAGTTTTACAAGGGTGAGAGTTTTGATTGACGAGGGGTGGAAATGTGCACTTAAAATTCCTCTCAAAAATGCCTGCTGTCCACTTCTTATGAAGTATATTATAAGATTATGTGTCCATATATTTTAACGCTGGCCTTAATTAATTTTCCACAATGTATATTTTTGGAAATAAACGCTCAGTACAGAGTGAAAGGTTTTCAGTATTTGAAATTATTGTCATTTTACAGTGAAGTTTAGGTATGATGAGAATATGGACGTCTGTGTACTGAGAGTATTGATTGAGTTTTCAGAGTGTGTTATGAAGGCAGTATGCCCATATGAAGATGTTTCATGCTGTTCTGATACTGATTTCGTTTAACGACCAGGCTTTGTAGTTTCTTTGTTGTGCTAAGTGCGTGTGTCCCGGCGTGTCAGGTACCTCGGGTTCGAGCACACAGCCACCCTGTTCCACATAAGAGACAGTCCCACGGACCCTGTGGAGAGACCCATCTTTCTCACCAACACCTTCAACTTTGCTGTGCGCATCCACAACGTCTTCCTGCCAGAGGAGGCCAAAACGATGTTCAAAGTGAGTGGCGCGGAGGGAATGTGTGTCCCAAGGCCGGAGAGAACAGAACATATTCCGCTTTAAGGTTTTCCAGGGTTCAGGATTTTGCTTCCTGATCTGGGATATACTCATTTAACCAGATTCGTAAAAAGGAAGCCTGTGAAAACCGGTGGCTTAAGGAAGGGTCAAAGATCCACAACAATGAGATTTTGGTTCACTTTGAAAGAAAGCTAAAAAGCACATATATTCACAGAAATTTGTGTATTTCCCTGTAAATGTGTGTATCTGTTGGACTCTGATTGATGCTGGACCTGAGTTGAGCGCAGTTCAGTAATTGTAGAAGGGTGTTTGGTATGCTCTGTCTGAAGTCAATTAAAAAAGATTTTTAATTATTATTTGGGTTCTGAAAAGCCAGCACTCACAAGAATGTTTGTAGCTATTTTAAAAAAAAGAAATTAAATTTTTCGGCTACTGCCGTCCTCAGCGTGTAGCGGTTCTCAGCGTCCTCAGCGTGTAGCGGTTCTCAGTTGAGTAATTAGCCTGCTTTCCTGTGCTTTCCTCCCTCAGATCCAGAACTTCAGCGAGCCCATCCTGGTCCCTCCCCGGGAGTCGCGCTACATCTTCTCCCTCCATTTCCAACCAATCAAACCTTCTCTCCACATCGACAGCAACATCCTGCTTGTCACCAACGCCTCCAAGTTCCACCTGCCCATTCGGGCGTACACCGGCTTCCTGGAGGTACACTCTGCAGAAGATTTATTACTTGTTTTTTTTATTTTTTATTACTTGTTCAGCTTTCTTGGATAGCACATTGTAGACTGACAGGAAGAATGGGGAGAGCCATGCGACTAAGGTTTGCGCGGCCAGATTCAAACGGTCAACGTCGCTGCTCACAATGAGCATGTAGATGGTACTCTTACAGGCTACACCACCAAGATACCCCATTATGTATTGTTTTCTGAGCAGTGATTCACAGTGAGTATTTTAACGGACGCGGTGTGAACTTGACTATTTATTTTCTTGAAATTTCCAGTCGGTGCTTCAACATGAAAGCCCAGCAAAAAGCTTTAAAACCTGTGCTTAGAGATTTATGATCCTTTAATTTGCATAGCGGTTTAAAACATTTAAGCTGGTTTATTGTAGCAAATGGCCATTTTATGTGGATAAACGTTGGTTTTATGCCGTTTTACCCATAAGTCGACTGGAGCTTGTGTTAATGCCGGGAGTGAAAGTAAGGCACAGGCTTATGCTGCCTGTAGTTTTTATTTTTCCTTTATTTATTTATTTTTTAATTGCTTTTCAGCTTTATTGGACAGAATAACAGTGTAGAGATGGGAAGAATGGAGCAAGAGAAAGAGGGAGAAAGAGGGAGAAAGAGGGAGAAAGAGGGAGAAAGAGGGAGAAAGAGGGAGAAAGAAAGAGGGAGAGGGAGAGTGTCTGGGCACAAGCCCATTTTGGCCTGGCATAGATGATCAGTCTGCAGGTGTTTGGCTTCCATTGCAGTGAGAATACGAGACGAGCGGAATGATGAAATAAAATATGAGCCTAAAATTATTTTCACCTGTATTCTTGGCTGTATTATTATTGGCACTGTGTAAAGTATAGAGGAATTCAATAAATGAATTAAATATTTGATTAACTGAAATTGTGGTAATAGGGTAGATGGCAGTCATAGCACAGGAAGGAGGTCCTCTGTCTGCATGCTTTTTAAACCACTTATCCTCAGTAGTTTTATTGGTCTTAAGCTGTTCCCCTGTACTCAAACTACCTGTTCTGGACCGGATGTTCACCACAGAGACGCCTCTTGAATGCATGTTCCTTGGCGTTTAGTTTCACATTTAACCGCCCGTCTAACTGAGCTGTTCTCACTTCTTTTTTTACATTTATATTTCGCTGGTGGACTAGCCTTTCGTCCTCCCGCCCAGTCTGAACGAGCACTTCCTGGACTTCAGCGTTCTCAGCGTCACGGACACCAGCAATAACGCGTTTGTAGTCGTCAACAGCAACCCCATCGAGGTGACATGGATGTTTCTTCACTAATGATGAATGCCACACCCGTATGCCCCCTCGGCCTGCCTAAATATGACCCCCCCCGCTCTGTTTTTTTTCAGCTGGAGGTCAAGTCCTGGATGGTGACGGGAGACAGCTTATCAGTGGAGCTGTTACGTTCGGAGAGAGGGAACAGAACGACCGTGCTGTCCAGGATACAGGAGCTACAGAATGCGTCTGTATCCGACCAGAAATCCGTAAGCATGACCCTGCACTCCGTGCAATTATTATTATTAATATTTTATGAACCTTTATTTATACAGGGTAGGTTGACTGAGCACACAAGCTCTTTTACAGCAACACCCTGTTGACACCCCCCCCTCAATTAGCCTAACCTGCATGTTTTTGATGCATTAGCCTAACCTGCATGTTTTTGGTACTTTAGCCTAACCTGCATGTCTTTGGTACTTTAGCCTAACCTGCATGTCTTTGGTACTTTAGCCTAACCTGCATGTCTTTGGTACTTTAGCCTAACCTGCATGTCTTTGGTACTTTAGCCTAACCTGCATGTCTTTGGTACTTTAGCCTAACCTGCATGTCTTTGCTGCATTGAATGACACCGGAGTTGTTGAATGACTCCCGTGAGAGTTTACGACGCTCACACACTGTTTTACGCCACCCGAGCTATGAATCCGAGTAGTGATGGGCAGTTCGGCTCTTTTTTCTGAGTCGGCTCTTTCGGTTTGAAGAGTCGGAGTCACAAGTTTTTGGTACTTCCAGTTAATACAGTCCCGTTTGTTTGTTTGATTCTTTCGAACTGCCTGAGCCGCATCTCTTTCTCCCAGTGGCGTTTGAGCTGGAATTTGAAGCCGTTTCAGACAGCAGAGTCTAGCTGGTAGCAAATCAAGTTAGTAAACTTTTATTCAGACCCAAATCTCCTGACTGATGCTCATTTTTAATAGCATATGCTCAATGTTTTCTGTTCACTCTCTTACTTTTCAAGCTAGTTTGCAATCACATCCTGTTTACATTTATTTACGACTTTTCCATCTCCGATATTCTAGCAGATGTTTAGCGTTAGGCCTATAGCCTAAAATAACTGTCGGTCATTGATTGTAATGTTAGATGTTACGTGGCCTAAGAATAGACATTGAATGATTATATTTGCATATGGCTATTTTATTAGTCTGCAAATAAAAATCTTATTTTTTCTCAGATCCTAGAATCCAGTAGCCTACTGAAAAGGAGGTGGCTGGATGGCTGTATCGGAGAGATAGCCAGCCAAATCTGACAAACAAGCCAGATCTTGATGCGTGTGTGTGTGTACCGGAGCCTGTTTTGTTTATTAGTTTTAAATAGTATTTGGTTTTATTTGGACACAATAAAATATGTTTATTTGAACCATTAGGCTATTTATTTATTCTATTATGCAAAATTGTATTTATCTGTTCACTGTTATTATTGGTCAAGAGTTCTAAAATAAAAATGCCACCACTTTAAATAAGAATTATTATATTTTCTGTCATTAGCTGAACACAATCACATATTAATTAGGTTTTATACTGCAATTCGGTTGCTAACAGCCACATGTAATAATTTAGTAATAAAAAGTAGGCTATTAAAGTGTTGGCGTCTCGGAATATCATTTGATAACAGAATACCTTTGTCAAGCTTTCTGGTTGATCCACGCTGAGTAGCCAGACTAAACCCGATTATTAATGGTGTAGGCTACAGCATTTTCTCTATTAAAACTCTAACGAACTTTGGTTTGTGTCACGGCTCTGGAGCTGTGGAATATCTGGAGTCGAGTTGATTTCGTGCTGATGAGTTGGGTAGTATATGGAGGTAGATTTCTATCAAAAATAAACAAGCACAAAAGTATAATCCACAATTGTATTTACCATCCACACACACACACCTCTCAATTTGTGTTTGTAGATATAATCCACAATTGTATTTACCATCCACACACACCTCTCAATTTGTGTTTCGTAAAAATAATCCACAAGTATGTGTTTTCCATCCACGCACAAACACCTCTCAACTTGTATTTCGTAAATCATCATTTGGATGAATGCAAAAATTATATTCACAAATGCAAATAACATTTACAGATATGTTTCCAATGTTCACATGTACAAATCAAAAGCTTGGCTTGCGAACTGGCGAATCTACATTTGCCGATCGAAGGACACGCTTGATCTGCTTGGATTTGCGGACAGAATTTTGAGACAAATATTCCGCTGTTTTTCACCGTGTCGATTCACGCTCGCTTAACTTGCGATTCGTAAGATAAACTTCTTCTTCTTTGGTGCTACATACGGCAGTGTGTCGGCTCATCAGCGCCACTTTTAGAACAAGTGGCCAAAATAGCACATTATCTTTAAGAAGTGGATTCATGGTAAATTGAATTAAAACAACAGAGTTTTGAGTTTATTTAGGTTGTAAAGTTAATCCCACGCTAATCTTGCGATGGCAAGTTTTTTAAACAGTCATTGCACAAAAGTATCAGATTGCATGTAGCTAGCTAGCTAGATTACATTACACAGGGGTAGGTCCGTACATTGATAGGAACTAGGAAGTACAACACTATGAGCTAAAATAAGGAGAGCACTCCATGTAATTTGAATTATCATTTTCATTTAGGTGTCTTATCTACTAGCTAGCTAGCTGAACAAATAAAAGATTTCATAGGAGACATCAGTATCAGTGAGAATAGCTGTCAAATTAATTTAATTGGCTACAATACTTCACATGGTTGAGTTTGTTTTACATAATCTTTTCCATGAGGGGCGAAAGAGTTATGTGTACGGACCTACCCCTGTGTAATGTAATCTAGCTAGCTAGCTACATGCAATCTGATAGGAGTTTTGTGCAATGACTGTTGCCATCGCAAGATTAGCGTGGGGTTAACTTTACAACCTAAATAAACTCAAAACCCGGTTGTTTTCATTCAATTTACCATGAATCCACTTCTTAAAGATAATGTGCAATTTTGGCCACTTGTTCTAAAAGTGGCACTGATGAGCCGACACACACACCGCCGTGTTATGTAGCACCAAAGAAGAAGAAGTTTAGTTTACGAATCGCAAGTTAAGCGAGCGTGAATCGACACGGTGAAAAACAGCGGAATATTTGTCTCAAAATTCTGTCCGGAAATCCAAGCAGAACAAGCGTGTCCTTCGATCGGCAAATGTAGATTCGCCAGTTCGCAAGCCAAGCTTTTTATTTGTACATGTGAACATTGGAAACATATCTGTAAATGTTATTTGCATTTGTGAATATAATTTTTGCATTCATCCAAATTATGATTTACGAAACACAAGTTGAGAGGTGTTTGTGTGTGGATGGAAAACACATACTTGCGGATTATTTTTACGAAACACAAATTGAGAGGTGTGTGTGTGTGGATGGTAAATACAATTGTGGATTACATCTACGAACACAAATTGAGAGAGGTGTGTGTGTGGATGGTAAATACAATTGTGGATTAAACTTTTGTGCTTGTTTATATTTGATAGAAATCTACCTCCATAGTAGTAGGCGACTGTAGGCAGTACATCTTTTAACCGTTAGCAGTAGTAGTAATAATCACTTTGGAATGAGCTGGGGCGATTATCTAATTCACCAAAATGTGTGCAATATTGTTAGATCAGAGCAGCTCATTTAAAATTAAAATAAAAAAACGTGAACTTAGTTCAAAATTCTAAATTATGAACGTGAACTAGTTCATTTTAATCTGTGAACTTACCTTGAGTTAGCTCTTGTGAAGTGTGAACTTGTACAACACTGTTGATACGTGTGTATCAGGGGAATGGATGTGGGAATGGAAAACTGTCACAG
Organism: Ilyophis sp. 1 JC-2022; assembly: GCA_022702515.1. NCBI lineage: Eukaryota > Metazoa > Chordata > Actinopteri > Anguilliformes > Synaphobranchidae > Ilyophis > Ilyophis sp. 1 JC-2022. Next base: position 9,072,345 of record CM040398.1, on the reverse strand, counting down.
TGCATTTATTTCACATTTCTGACGGTGTTATTCTTGGTATTTGCGTGAACATTCCCGTGATTTTGTACAAAATTTTTAAAACTCTCCCATAATACTGATATCAGGAATAGAGAGTAGAAAATTAATTGTCAACTATGTTGCCATGCGATGGCAGTTAAGGCTACAACGTTTTTTTTCCCCGTTTTTTTTTTTTTTTTTTCAACACAAGACAATTTTTGTTTCTATGCTTGTGGAAAGTATATTGAACTCAATGTGTGATCTGTCTGTCTGTGTCTTTTGTTGCAGGTAATATTAGCCTCGGGCTACACTGCCGTGTTCAGGGTTACGCTGGTGGCCAAGGACCTGGAGGGTGCCTACGATGGAGCTGTGCACCTGAGAACAGATTACGAGGTGGGCTGGACTATTTAAGGGTTCCCTGGGCATGCATCTGGTTAACAGAGCAACACAAACAAGCAACAAACAGCCAATCATGCACCAGACTTCAGGGGGTACACTACAAAGCAGGATTACTGAGTTAGCTGGATAACTGTGCTAAAACCCTGAACCCTCCCAAATCAGGCACATGGACTGAAGTAAAAAGAGCTCGGGTTTTACTGCAGTGCAGTTATCCAGCTAACTCGGTAATCCTGCTTCATAATATCGCCCCTGGCTGGCGTCCATCTGAAGATCTAGTTCTTCCTGCATTCAATTACACAACACATTAGTTAATTTTTTATCCCGTTTGTACATTTGGAATTGCCTATGGTCCTGTCTTATTCAAAAGCTGCCAACTGACAACAATATGTAACATATAAAAAGAAATGTACCATCAGCATATAAATTCACATTCTATTTTTGGACCCTGGGTAAATTGGCTTGGTTCACTTTTCTAAAATTATTCTGCCCGAATGGTTTATGTGCAAATTGCATACTTGTCACTTGCATCAATGATAGCAATGAAGTAATGTGGAGTTTAAAAGCTTTCGAGGTGTGGGCCGCTCCTGTTTGTGTATGCCTTATTGACTGTGTTGAGTGATTTGACAGGTTTCACAAGGAGGCCATTATCACCATTTCTCAGCTGTTGAGGGTTCATTAAACTTCTCATAATTTGTGTGATGTGCAGCGTCTGTGATCTGCCTAATCACTGGGACAACGGGTGAAAGTAATATGTCCACCCAAAGGTCACCTGTTAGAAGCTTCACCCTTTAAAAACCCCTTAATAACTGATTAACTCAGATTAAGAGCCAGACAAACTGTCTAAGAGATGCAATCACTGTCCTCGAGGACCAAGAACTGCTGGTTTTCCACCCTCCCTGTTCCTGGTTCTGGTGTGAAGACAGTCTGGCCAATCAGTAGCAGTAATTGTTTAGTTAATTACTTGGGAGAAAAGAAAACCAGGGCCAGGTTTGAGTAGCCATGTCTTAGGCTGGCTCTGTCATTCGACCAAATTTAGGATGGGCTTGCTGCAGTTCTGTATCTGTGTGTAAAAGCACTGCTGCTCTGCTATAGCACAGCGTAGATGTGACCCTGTAGAGTAGGCTGCAGTTCAGCCATATTTTACGAGACTGCCAACTACCCTACAACTGTTTAATGACTTATTTTTTTTAAACATTTTTTTTGCAGATATTAACAATACCAGTGAAAGCTGTCATAGCAGTGGGATCACTGGAGAGCTCACCCAAGCACATTGTTCTTCCTCCGTCATTTCCGGTGAGAAACGTCCCTGTTCATATCCACTGGCAGAATAACTTGCCATAATTATGCTATTTCCTAAGTTTTTATTTTTGCTTGCATCACTTTCATCTTGTATGAAGTTCACTGCCCTGAAGCATCACGTGGTTTGTGAACTGTTAAACTCAACACTTGCTTGCTTTGTGTTTTTGTCATTTGTTTTGTGTCCATTATGCTTGTTCCATATGGAGAACGGTTTTTTGAAATGGGGACTTGGTTCTAAGAATTCTAGGTTCTATGGGATCTCAGTTCTAAGAGTTCTAGGAGCCAGCCAAGAGGTCTGTGTCAGTGTTTTCCCAGCCGTGTGAAATGTCCGCCTCTTTTGTTTCCAGGGGAAAAGTGTTCACCAGGGCTTCAGCATATTGAGCTCGTTTTCACAGAAAGTGAAGCTGCAGCACATCCGGTCCCTCACAGAGGACGTGCGCTTCTATTACAGAAGGCTCCGGAACAGCAGAGACGAGCTGGAGCCAAGACGCAAGTCAAAGGTCCAGAATTCACCCGTTCCGTCCAGAATTCACCCGTTCCGTCCAGAATTCACCCGTTCCGTCCAGAATTCACACGTTCCGTCCAGAATTCACACATTCCGTACATAATTCACCCGTTCTGTACATAATTCACACATTCCGTGCAGAATTCCCACATTCCGTTAATTGCCACCAAGCTCACCTTACTAATTAAAATGTTCATGGCATGCATGTGCAATTTTGAGCTTGTATCAGATTCTTTTTTTTCTCTTTTTTTTAAAATAAAAAATGTTTCTTTTTTTTAAACTAGAAAATGTCAAATCCTGTGTGACATACTCTCTTGGTAATTTTGTTTAAAGTAAAAATGTGTTTGTTTTTTTATTTCAGTTAAATTCAATTTTTATGGATGACACAGAGAATTTTCCATTTTCAGGAATAAAAAGACTAATTTATTTTTGCAATGTTTCCATTTTTTTCAGGTAGCAAATATTTATTTTGACTCTAGTCTACAGTGTGGGGATCACTGCTATGTTGGCCTGCCATTTATATTAAAATGTAAGTATGAGCAGCAGGTTTTCCGTCCTGTTTTTGCAGACTGCGGTTTGTGTATCACATTCTCTGTGTGTTCAATTTAAAATGGTTGTTGTTTCAGCTGAATCGAAACCACATGGGCTGCTAATGCAAGAGGACATGTGGGATGCAGATGTTGATTTGCATCAAACGCTTCTCAAAAGATGGAGAGAGCTGAGGGAAAACTCAGGGCATGAGTGAGTCACGTCAAGTTTCGGGGACTTTTGGTTTTTTTCTGTACTCTAAAAGGGTGCATTTTGGCTTCATTAGAACTGAACCGCGTCTCTTCCTGCTTAAGGGTTGAAGCTGTGTTTGAGGTGAACACGGACCTGCAGAAAAATGTGCAGGCCAGAATCACGGCGAGGATGACGTGGCCTTCTATAATCAACTTCTCGCGTCAGATCCTGTTCCCTCTCACCAACACCAACAGCTCCTCCGTAAGTCTGCGTGCAGGTCAGGTGTTGACTGGCAGTGATGGGCTGTAGAAACTTAGTGTGTTCAGAATGCACGCATAGAGCTCTGGCGGTTGTACTATGAAGCAGGATTACTGAGTTGGCTGGGTAAATGCACATTCTGCATTTACCCAGAGTAAATGAGTAAATGCACTGAGTAAAACCTGGAACTCTCCTAAATCAGGAACATTGACTGAAGTTAAAAGGGCCATTCCGGGTTTTACTCTGTGCAGTTATCCAGCTAACTCAGTAATCCTGCTTCGTAGAATACCCCCCTGAAGTTAGGATTCACTCTGGTCAGGGCCTTTCAGCAGACTGTTGCTGAATGAGCCTTTTATCTGTTCCCCAGGAAGAGGAAGTGGTCTTGGAGAACCCAGCCGATGTGCCAGTCTACGTACAGCTACTCCCTGTAGCTCTGTACCCAAACCCATCCGCCTTCACCGAGAAAGTGATTGACAGGTATGAGCCTTCGGCGTTTCCTTCATGCCTTTGCAGTGGGTACCGGGCGTGGCTGTCTTTTCCACTAAATGTTTGTGTTTGTATTTTTTGTTTGTGACCGTGCATGTTTTATAGATGACAAGCGTCAGCGTGACTCAAATCAAATAATTCTTTCAAATACTGTAATTGTTTTCAAGAACTGTCCCAAAGACGCCGTACAGTGAAACAAACGGAAAATTGGGCAAAAAACCAGGCTTGAACCCCTAAACCGCAAACAAGATTAAAAACTGGGAAGGAAAACTCTCAAATGGTGGCGAGAAAAAACTCCCCGATGGGAAGGAATCGGCCCGGTTTAAATAAAGGTGGAATGGTTGGTAACAGAATGTAACGAGGGCTCTAACACAGCAAGTAATCAAGTGGGTTGAACAAATAAATATAATGGCAAATAGGCATTTTGGCAGTCAGGCTCTCACAGCTGTGTATTCTAGTGGTCTGCTTTATGTACCATGTAATGCACACGTCAACAGGGATTTCAAGGACAGCCTCCGCAGTCCGCATGCTGGACGGGTTCATCTTGACAAATTTAGCGTTGTGTCCTGTAATTTCACACTGAAAGTAGTGATTCACGGCTGATGTGGAGGTTTTGAGAAATTAAAGCAATGTGGTATGTAATATCTTGCATGCAAAAACGGGCTAAAAGATCCCCTTAGTAGTTAATTTGGCGAGAGCTTTCATACATTGCTTTACTGTAAGGTGTGGCCGTGTGTATATACGGCTGATTCTGTGGTTGGGTTTGAGAGCCAAACTATGCGAAATTCCATTGAATCATCATACATACCATGTGCTCATTCATCATCTTTATACCTTCGGCTCCAGTTTATGATTTGTTTGTAAATTATATGCATGGATTGCGAGTTTGAGACCTGCTTCTATTATGTGAATTATTGCAGAATGTCTTGCCCAACCATGCGCGTATTCAAGCTGCATAGGTACTGTTTAATGCTATTTGCAATAACAACATGCCGTTCCCCTCAACAACAAAAAAACAACAAAAAGTTGTAGTCTCATACGTCTCCAGGCCAGTTCCTTTTAAATATTGTGTCATGATGTCACCTTTTTTTTTTTACCTTGTTTGCTTTTTGGGGGTTCAGGCCTGGTTTTTTCTCAATCTTTTTTTCATTTCTCTGTACAGCGTCTTTGTGAAAAGTGCTACGCAAATAAAATTGATTATTATTTTGTCTGATTTTCAGTGTGTAATCCTGAAGGAAAATTGAAGAAATTAAAAAATACTAATAAATAAAATGCGCATTCATTGTATTCTTTATATATGTTTTCATTTCTCTGTAGAATTTATAGGAATGTTGAAGTGGATTTCGCTGTGAATTGTTTTGGAGTAGATTGGCCCAAAGAGGAAAAATAAAAATTGCTTTTAAACTCAGTGGATGAGCTCATTTTGACCTTTTTTCCATTCAGGGATAGGTTATTTGGAAAGACCTTCAGCATCAACACCAACACACTGGAGTTTCAGGTGCACAAAAACCAAGTAAGTAATACAGTAATACAGAACAACTGTTGGGTTCCACTGCCATAACACTGCTTATTTCAGGACATGACTGAAAGGAACCCAAACTCTACGTCTGGTTATTGAATGCTGGGTGTAAATTTTAATGAAAAAATGCCATTGGGCGGCTACACAAATCTTGTTATCACAGATTATTATTTTTTTTTTTTAACTTTGTCTATCTGCACATAGAATGGCCCAGAATGGCATTACGACGTTTGAGATACATCGCTGTTGGTGACTATTCTATTTTTCTCTCTGACAGACGTCTTTTAGTAAGAAAGGCACGGGGTTCGCCGACGAACCAACGCAACCATTTGTTTACAATGTCCTGTTGCTGCCCGGAGAAGCAAAGTCCTTCACAGTGAAGTTTACTCCTGTCAGTAACCACACCGTGACCTCCCTCCTCATCGTCAGGTACAGCGCCCTCTACTTGCCAGCAGGGGGCACTGCCCATGGTTTTGTTTGGCTAGACACAAAGCAGGGTATCCCAGCCTTTTTCTGTACCACTCAGATCTATCCCAGCCTGGTGCTTGGCCACATTTCAACCAGGCCTCGATCTGAAACGTCCTGAGTAAACTCCCTCTGTGAAACTGGGTGTGTTGTTATCGTTTTAAAAATGGGTGGAATAATTTGCTGTTGAAACCCTTCGGGGGTAGTCGACTGGGCTAACCCAGCTGCAAAGAGCATCTTGTAATACACCCTTTCATTTTATTGTGAATCATGCATTTGTTTCTGATCCACCCCACATTGGTTGGTCCTGACTCAGAGGGTGTGTGTGGTTCAACATGCAGCTCCTTGACAAAGACCAAGTTACAGACGTGGCTCTGAGTCAGCGCTGATAATGTTACTCTTATTGACTGAAATTTAGCTCTGATTAGTCAGTCGTACTGTGCTAAGGGCTCTGGTTGGCCAGTAGTACTGTGGGAGGGACTCTAGTTGGTCCGTACTACTGTGGTTTGAGCTCTGGTTGGTCAGTAGTACTGTGGGAGGGGCTCTGGTTGGTCAGTAGTACTGTGGTTTGAGCTCTGATTGGTCAGTAGTACTGGGGTATGAGCTCTGATTGGTCGGTAGTACTGGGGTAGGAGCTCTGGTTGGTCCGTAGTACTGGGGTATGAGCTCTGATTGGTCAGTAGTACTGTGGGAGGAGCACTGATTGGTCGGTAGTACTGAGGTAGGAGCTCTGGTTGGTCCGTACTACTGTGGTTTGAGCTCTGGTTGGTCCGTAGTACTGTGGTATGAGCTCTGATTGGTCTGTAGTACTGGGGTAGGAGCTCTGATTGGTCAGTAGTACTGTGGTAAGAGCTCTGGTTGGTCGGTAGTACTTGGGTAGGAGCTCTGATTGGTCACCAGTACGGTGGTAGGAGCTCTGGTTGGTCTGTAGTACTGTGGTATGAGCTCTGATTGGTCTGTAGTACTGGGGTAAGAGATCTGGTTGGTCAGTAGCACTGTGGTATGAGCTCTGATTGGTCGGTAGTACTGGGGTAGGAGCTCGGATTGGTCAGCAGTACGGTGGTAGGAGGGATCCTGGGGATGTTGAATAGGGTGAAGTAATGGTGGATTTATCCTGTTTCTTCTCTTACAGTCAAAGGCCCACATTTTACCAATTCTGTAGTAAATGTGACATTGAATTCCAGGGTTTTCTTTATTGCTGGAGTGCAAAAGTTTCAGTTTTAATGGTCAGTTCCGACAGGCCTCATCAGTCTTCATCGCCTGTCAGCTGGTGATTTTTACCATTTGTTTTGGGTGGAAAAGTTAATTTTAAGCCCTGACTACAAGTGTGTGTCTAGCCTTTTATGCGCCCGTGTGTAAGCGAAAGGCTTGGGTTTTTACAGGAATAACATGATGGTGGTGTAAGCGAAAAGGCTTGGGGTTTTACAGGAATAATCTGATGGTGGTTTAAGCGAAAGGCTTGGGTTTTTTCAGGAATAACCTGATGGTGGTGTAAGCAAAATGGCTTGGGTTTTTACAGGAATAACAAGATGGTGTTGTAAGCGAAAAGGCTTGGATTTTTACAGGAATAACAAGATGGTGGTGTAAGCGAAAAGGCTTGGGGTTTTACAGGAATAATCTGATGGTGGTGTAAGTGAAAGGCTTGGGGTTTTACAGGAATAACTTGACGGTGCTGGACTACGTGGTGGTCCGGGGCCAGGGCACCACTGAGAGCCTGAAGGTCGCTGGCAAGCCTCCGGGTCCCGGAAGCTCCCTCAGGTTCAAGATGACCGAGTCTCTGCTGAAGGACTGCTCAGAGAGTGAGTATCGGTTTGAAGCAGAGCAGTGTTAACACCATCTACTTCCGAAAGCAACAAAGATTGTGTCAGTGTCAGACGATCTCGCATTATTTTCTGTCTCTCTGCAAAGCAGCTCATCGACCACCCAATTCTATATGATAACAGTCTGTACGACCGTAGGGATGTTAGAAAACTTGTGGTTTGGAACAGAATTTCTGAGACCGTCCGCATGTCTGGTGACCGTATCGTACTTTGTAATCAAGAGTTTACAATCGGTAAGTTATTGTTGTCGCAGCAAATGTGCTTACAACGCCCATTTGTTGCTGCACGTGACCAAGTACAGCGTTTTTGTAGGTGGTGTGAACCCGGCGTTATATCTATCCGTCTCTATACACATTTGGATTGGTACATTTTTCAAAAGGATGGCATCTCTTGTTCTCTCTGTTCAGTGTAGCCCATGACCCACTGTGTTTTCTCAAAGCACTGGTACATTACTTCACATGAACATTTCTGTTAGCAGTATTGCGTAGTGGTTAAGGAACAGAGCTTGAAGCTCTCAGGTTGTAGCTGGGTTGCCAGCTCTCACGCCAGCCAGCTCACCAAAGTTGGAAACACTCTGGTTGTAGGTTTGATTGACGTGGGGGTACACTGGTGCTGTACCCGTTAGTACAACTGCAGTGTAAAATATCCTGCTGTATAAATGGACTGTATGTAAAAAAATAATGTAATCTGTCTAAGTCTCTTGGCTTAAGATTGTCTACTAAATGCCAGAAATTTAAATGTAATTTCATGTTGGAGATGACTTTACATTACTACATTATTGTCTTGACATGGTGAATATGGCCATTTTGTAAATAAACTGGTATTTCCTTGTGTGGTTAGTGTGAAACTGGGTTGACAGTAAACTATTGTTGGAATTTGTACTTTTCTACTTCCCTTTCAAAGCTGATGTGCCTTGCACGGCCAAAGCTGTCACTTTCCTATTGGTTTGGGATTGTAGTGGGAGGGGCTTAATTTCTCATAGACCAGGAAATGTGGAGGAAAAAAAAAATGAATAGAATCAATGTACATTTTTCACTTTTTCATTATATTCACGATCCAAAGTGAAATGAGTTATGTAATAAGGAACATTTGTCCTCTGAATACATACCCTCTCTTTTATTTTCCCAGAAATAAAATTGAAGGAGCCAAACTTCACGCTCAGAAGAACATTTAAAGTTGAAAACACAGGACAGCTTCCGATTTACATCCGATCCACAGAGATCAGTGGCCACGCCTGTGAAGGACACGGATTCAAAGTGGTCAACTGTCAAGAATTTGCACTTAAGCCAAATGCTTCAAAAGATATCATCATACTGTAAGCAAAGGAGCCAGACTGTGTTTTTTTTATGACATAGAAAGTGCATGCAATCTGTTTGCTTCCATTTCATACTTACAGATTTAGGCAGAAACTATGTGGTGGGGGGGTGGGGGTTTGAAGGTGTGTTACTGTATTAGAGCTGTAAACTCATAAATAGGCCAGAAATGGGGCACTGCAGCTCACCTGAAAGCACTGAGCGGGAGCTCAGTCACAGCTCTGCATTGTGGTGGGAAAACTGCTATTTATAATTACCGTCACCTGCTCTGCCAATTCTTGGCTTTCATCACTTAGGATGTTGCACCAATTCACTTCTATTTTGGCGAACTTGCACACAATTGTTGTCCTTTATCTCTGCGGTCTTGCGGACTGAATTTAAATGTTTTGTCTGACATGATGACTCCTGAGAGGAAATGGGATCCTTTTTAAAAAAAAATTTATTTATTTATTTTTTTACCCCCTCCAAGCTTTCAGGCCACAATGTGAGAGGGGGCATGAAAGGTTATCATAGCTCTTGTGTTAGATCTCTGGCCGCCTGCTTTGGAAATGATGTCATCACTACGTAGGGGGAGGGGGAGGGGGATCTCTGTACAGTGGTATCTGTTTCGGCTCTGTGGCTCTGACCCTGGTTTTTGTTCTGCTGTGCGCCAGGTTTACGCCCGATTTCACTGCCTCCCGGGTGATCCGGGAGCTGAAGCTGGTAACGGCGGGGGGCTCGGAGTTCGTGTTCGTCCTGAATGCTTCATTGCCCTATCACATGTTGGGGCCCTGCGCCGAAGCCCTGCCCAGGCCCAGCTGGGAACTGGAGCTATATATCATTGTCTCCCTCATCATGAGGTAAGGAGTAGATGTGCCACGCCTACACCTGCTCCTGCCCCCCCCCCTTAACCCTGCCTCTGTCCCTCTCCCTAACCCCCCCCTAACTCTTCCCCTGCTCCCCCTCCTCCTCTCCCTAACCCTGTTCCCCCTCCTCCTCCCACGGGTTCTGCCATTAGTGTAATGCTAATGGTGCAGTGGTAAATAACACTGGGTCGCTTCCTCAGCTCCATGTTCCTGTTGGTGATCGCCACGGCCTACCTGGAAGCCCAGGGAATATGGGAACCATTTAAGAGACGCTTATCTTTCGAAGCATCCAACACTCCCATGGAAACCGGGAGACCCTTCGATCTCAGGGAAATCGTACGCGTTCAGTCTGACGCAAAGTAAGTTGGCTGTTGAAAAGGCTGTCATACTTGACGCTGTGGTATTCTTGGGTTTCCGGTAAAAACGTATGATGGTTTGCAGTGTCCAGTTAGAAGTTAGGAATACAGTCCATCTTTGGATGCCTTTTTTTATTTATCTCATTGACCTAGTTTTTCTGTTGCAGCTTGAATGAGTATGGTGAGTCGAACCACAACTCGACGCGGGGAATGTACAACTCGGGCTCCTCCTCTTCTTCCCGGCCCGGAGGCAGGCAGTGTGGCCCCCAGTCCCACACTCACACCCTGGACGGCCTGAGGTCCAGGATCAGCTACGGCAACAGAGCATCTATGCAACTGGCCTCCTCTGCACAACTCGGGGCAAAAGGGGGCAGTGGCGGTGGCATCACGGACGTGGGCACAGCTCAGTGCCAGCTGACCAATCGGAAGGCACGGAACGCCAAGCAGCAGCAACAGCAGCAGGCCTCCAGCAGCCTGGGCCAGGAGCAGCAGCAGCTTCCAGCACCAGCGGTACCTCAGTCAGTGCAGAGAGTCCACCCCGAGGGCGCCGCCCGCCACAGCTCCGAAGACTCGGACTACACCAGCCTGGTGGAGGCTATGGACCGGGACCTAGAGCGACCCGAGTCGCCCCCGCCTGAGGTGTTCCAGGAGCAGCCGCCGCCGCCACCGCCGTCCCCCGCCGCTCAGAGCAAAGGTATCCGAAAGGGGGGGAACCAAAATCTGCCTTATTTTGTCCGTTCCTGGGTTAGAGAATTCAGCCTCGTGTGGATTCGTGCTCTTTGTTTCTTTCCATGCACACATCCGTAGTGTGTTCCCCGCGCACAGCCGTGGTGTATTTCTACCTGCACACTTGCAGGGACTTTGTTTCTTGAATGGATGCAGAAGTGTCCAATAAAGCCGAGATAAAAAAAGACTTCTCACTTGTGTAGTGAATTTTTCGTCGGCATGCTTTCAAAGTTGGAGCCATATGGTAATGTAGTCGCTTTTCTGCTGCAGTGCGAAACTGGTCTTTGTTGTCAGACGTTAGAAGCTCTGTCTTCTGTGAGACTATGTGGATAGTTTATCTGCTAAAAGCTTAAAATGTGGTGGATTTTTTAATACCCTCTCTGTGAATGTGGTGTCATTGTGTACTCGCTGAGTTTGTGGTGATTGTGTACTCACTGTGAGTGTGGTGATTGTGTACTCACTGTGAGTGTGGTGGCGATTGTGTACTCACTGAGCGTGGTGGCGATTGTGTATTCACTGTGAGTGTGGTGGCGATTGTGTACTCACTGAGTGTGGTGGCGATTGTGTATTCACTGTGAGTGTGGTGGCGATTGTGTACTCACTGTGTGTGGTGGCGATTGTGTACTCACTGTGAGTGTGGTGGCGATTGTGTACTCACTGTGAGTGTGGTGGCGATTGTGTACTCACTGTGAGTGGTGGCGATTGTGTACTCACTGAGTGTGGTGGCGATTGTGTACTCACTGAGCGTGGTGGCGATTGTGTATTCACTGTGAGTGTGGTGGCGATTGTGTACTCACTGTGAGTGTGGTGGCGATTGTGTACTCACTGAGTGTGGTGGCGATTGTGTACTCACTGAGTGGTGGCGATTGTGTACTCACTGTGAGCGTGGTGGTGATTGTGTACTCACTGTGAGCGTGGTGGCGATTGTGTATTCACTGTGAGTGTGGTGGCGATTGTGTACTCACTGTGTGTGGTGGCGATTGTGTACTCACTGTGTGTGGTGGCGATTGTGTACTCACTGTGTGTGGTGGCGATTGTGTACTAACTGTGAGTGTGGTGGCGATTGTGTACTCACTGAGTGTGGTGGCGATTGTGTACTCACTGAGTGTGGTGGCGATTGTGTACTCACTGAGTGTGGTGGCGATTGTGTACTCACTGTGAGTGTGGTGGCGATTGTGTACTCACTGTGAGTGTGGTGGCGATTGTGTAATCACTGTGAGCGTGGTGTCCTCTGTTTAAAGCTGCAGTAACTAAAGGGAAAGTGCAGCGTAAAAACAAGGCTCAGAAGAAGCGGGAAGAGAAGGAGCGAAGGACAAAAGGACGGTCTCAGGAGGACGAGCTGAAGGAGGCGCAGATGGACAACGAGGACAGCTCCTCCACCACCACAGAGACCTCCAATCCTGACATTGAGGCCAGCATCAAAGAGGTACCAGTGGCTCAAAGTTTCTACCTTAAAACTGTAACAACTTAATGTAATTGCATGTACTGTAAATATACTTTCATATTGAGTGTTGGTGATAATTTGTAAAAGTATTACCAATGATTTGAGTATAAAATGTCTTTGTCTGTACTGTATGGTACCACTGAAACTGGTACTGTACGTTGGCACTCAACACCTGAATTAACCCCACACACGCACACACACACACACACACACGCACACACGAAGTTTACCTTTTTGCAATTGAAAACTCTGTTCATGTTTTTTTAATTTTTTTTTATCAATCAGGAACCAGTGAAGAAAAAAGGCAGACCATTCACACCTGAAAAAGAGAAGGAAGAAAGGCCAGCATTCCCCATAAAACCCAAAAACAAGAAACCCGGGAACATAAAGAAGGAGATCCCAGCTGAAGTAAAGTCCAGGTCAGTGACACCTCAGAACCTAAGGTCCACAATTCAATCAATCAATCAATCATCATTACTTTCTTTCTGAAGCATTTTACTGAGTGTCCTTACTTTTACACTGAATTGTCTCTACTTTAGCGCTAACCCTTCCTCCCATTGGCTCCCTAGTTCACTGGAGCTGCCGTATGTGACACACCTGGAAAACAAACAACGTAAAGTTTTCGCAGCCAAGAACCTGATGCACCCAGCACTAGCAGGAGGCCCCAAAACCAGGAATTTACAGAAACCGAGAGGTTGGTCACTTTTACAGAAACAGAAAGAGAGGTTGGTCACTTTTACAGAAACAGAGAGGTTGGTCACTTTTACAGAAACAGAGAGGTTGGTCACTTTTACAGAAACAGAAAGAGAGGTTGGTCACTTTTACAGAAACAGAAAGAGAGGTTGGTCACTTTTACAGAAACAGAAAGAGAGGTTGGTCACTTTTACAGAAACAGAAAGAGAGGTTGGTCACTTTTACAGAAAGAGAGGTTGGTCACTTTTACAGAAACAGAAAGAGAGGTTGGTCACTTTTACAGAAACAGAAAGAGAGGTTGGTCACTTTTACAGAAACCGAAAGAGAGGTTGGTCACTTTTACAGAAACCGAAAGAGAGGTTGGTCACTTTTACAGTAACAGAAAGAGAGGTTGGTCACTTTTACAGAAACAGAAAGAGAGGTTGGTCACTTTAACTCTCTGAAGGTGTGATATGCATCCTGGGAGCTGATGAGCAGAGCCCTGTGTGTTGCACTGACTTTGCGCTTCCTTTCCAGTAGTGGCCTGTGGGAAGTTGGAGGACTGCCGACTGTCTTCTCTGGGAAAGTTCCGGTCTAACGGCTCCGTGCAGGAACTGGGGAACAGCAGCAGCTCCGAGGGGGAGAAGGACTCGCCTCCTCCGGAATGGGACTCTGTCCCGCTCCTCAAAGTCGGCAGCCGTGAGTCAAACAAAATCATAGTCCCGCATCACTGCTTAAATTCTCACGTCATTCACGCATGTGGCATAGCTCAGTAAGATAGTCCCGAGCATGTGAGGTCATGTCACCACCTCGTCGTGCAAGGATGGGCAAAGAGGGCCATATCTGTTTTCTGGTTTTCAGACCAACTTCTGCTCTTAATTATTTAATTAGCCCAATTATTTACATGATCTTACATGTTAGCTACATTCAGTGGCAGCTGATGAATGTTCTTGTGCCTGTATTGATTGTAGTGTTTTGTTGTGGTCTAATCTACGTGTGAATCGTTTTTGGTGTGTATGACTGAGCCAAGGTAACTGGTGGCAGCAAAAACCTGCACACAACGGCCCCCCAGGGCTGGAATTGCCCACCCCTGTTCTAGTGCCAGGGCAAGGGTGTCCTTGGCTCCCTTAGCTGAGAACCTTGGGTCTTTGAGTTTTCTTGGTTGGGTATGCAGACCGAACACTGTTTCCCGTTACGTGCTCTGATATTTTTTTAATCAGATGAAATTTAAGTGCGTGACTACAGCCAACCAGACCATTTTTTTTTTTACCTTGATCCCACTGTTGCCATTTTGGATAATCTCTGGGCTTCTCTTCACCTTCTCTCAGCTGCAGATAGCCTCCAGCAGATCTCCATACAGACGATGAACGCAGACCTCTTCCTGAAGAGACCCATCTCTCTGACCTGCTCGCCTCCCCCCATCCCCCTCAACCTGGTGGCTCGGGGAACCTACAGCAGCGTGGTCAACGCCAACAGGTCGCCTCCCCTTCCAACTGACATCTGCCTACTATGCATTTTAAATCTATGTCTAATCTTAAACTCTACTCAAAATCTATCATATCTCAAGTTCATTTTCATTACCAAGCAGTTATAGATATCTTTGTTTCATTTTTCTGGGCACATTCTGTCACCTTTCTACCATATTAGCGAGACGGGCATAAAAAGTGCGACTGGCAGTAAGAACAAGTTGGCCAAGTCGGCATCTCTGCCCGGCAAAAATGGGAACCCTACCTTCGCCGCTGTGGCAGCAGGCTATGACAAAAGTCCAGGTGAGTCGTTGTACCTGGATCTGAAACCAGCTTAAACAGCTTAACTTGGAGGTTAGATGTAGATTTTGGGCATTTTGCAGGTGCTCGTATCCATGTTACACCAGCTTATATGTTCTTCTTGCATGCAATTCAGTTACACAGCAGTGCCTACTTATAACCTGGTTCGCTACACTGCTGCATGGATGCGCAAAACCGCAGTCCATTATAACCAGGAGAGATCCTAAGATTTCAAAAACTTCACAATTTCAAAAACTTCAGATTCACTCATGTCTTCACTGCTCGCACAAGCATGCAAAACGGTAACTTGTAAAACAACAAAACTGTATATCTGATGGGAATTATTATGCCCACCAGAACACCAGATAAGGGTATATTACAATTTGAATGAGGCTTAATGTACTATACCTGCTGTTACACCACCCCACCTCTACTATACCCAGGTGGCAGTGGGCCCGTGAAGGGGGCGGGGACTAAAGCAGAGGCTCCTGGGAAAGTGACCATCCCCCACATGATGTCCATGGAGAGCGACGGCTCTGACAGGTAAGAACACCGTACCCCCGGCCCTGCCCGTCATACCCCACCCCACCTCACCCGAACATGTGCCTCACGCTGCGCTCTGCTTTCTTCTAGCTCTGGATTATGGAGCCCCATCGACAGTACCAACAGCCCCAACTTCAATTCTGTCAACTCCTTCTCGGCCTTCGGACCCAACAACACCTTCAACCTGTCTGGAGGTAAGCAAACGCCACACAGTGGGAGGAGAAGGACAAGGAGAAGGCACACTGTGATGTCATTGTTACATTTCTAGCGATTATTGATAGTCACACCCCACGGTTACATCCAGGCTGTTGTGTGTTCAGTTTTCAGTGATATGACCTTCCCAAAGAGTCAGGAGCCTCAACAGAGCTGGGCCGACTTTAGCCCTGTGTCCTCCTCCATCTGGGACTCCCCCACCAGTGACCCCATGCACTCCTGGCCCAGCAGCTCCGGTTCCCCAACGGCCCCCACTGCGGTAAGAGTCCCCAACGGCCCCCCCTCCACTGCGGTAAGAGTCCCCCACGCCCCCCCCACCCCCACTGCGGTAAGAGTCATCACAAATTTTACATAAAATTTATTTTGCTGGATTTATTGCAAATGCTTTTTTATTTTTTAAAGTTTGGCTCATATTTTGCTAACTTACTTAATGGTTCTCACTGTGGTGTCCTTGTTCTCCTGATGCCGAGACTGTATACATGGCGTTAATGCACACTCAGGTTGATGAGTCTTACCTGGACTGAGGGCAGCCTTGACATTAATTATCTACATCCCTCAATCCCTGTGCAGTCCATTCTAGGCAACACCAGTGGCCTCTGGTCCTCTACCACTCCCTTCAGCAGCTCCATATGGTCGACTAGCGGGGACAACGGCCTGCACTCCTTCACTCCGCCCACCACTGGCCCTCTCGGTGACCTGATTGGCAGTTCTGAGTCCCCGCCCCAACCCAACACTACCCCCACAGAAATTGGCCGTGCCTACAACCCTTGGAGCATGTGGCGCCCCACTCTGAGCAGGA
The DNA here is from genome assembly GCA_022702515.1 of Ilyophis sp. 1 JC-2022. Classification (NCBI taxonomy): domain Eukaryota; kingdom Metazoa; phylum Chordata; class Actinopteri; order Anguilliformes; family Synaphobranchidae; genus Ilyophis; species Ilyophis sp. 1 JC-2022. The sequence continues at coordinate 9,056,200 of CM040398.1, read as the reverse complement.
GGAGTTCCGAACCCTGGCCCAGCCCCCCTGACAATGGCAACTGAGGCCACGCCCACCGCATGCTCCTCCCACCTGAACAGGAATTGTATGTCATGGACGGTTTTTTTGTTTCTCTTTTTAAAAAAAAAAAGAATTTGTACGCAAATACAAATAGTTCTGTTGATGCTTCCTATCACAAAGTGCTGGGCCAAAACACGATACAGTATCCCTGTGGCACACCCTATTTTTGTGTAGGGTGAAGAAAGTTTTGTGCTGCTTTTATTATTTTTGGAAGCCTGATTTAAAACCAGTTTTTAGTTTTTAATTGGCACATAAAAGGAAAATGTTTATAATAAGGAATAATATTGCCCTTATAGGGATTATTTTTCATTTTCAATTTTAAAGTTTACCCTTTTAAGTAATACTGCGTTGTTTTGGTATTGTACGTTACAGTATTACTCCCTAAAGAAGCACTTTGTTAAAGCTCAGACACATTACCTTGGTTTTAAGGGTTGCAATAGCATTAAAGCATATTTTAGCCCAATAGTAAGCGGTTAACGGGTAAACTTTAACTGTTGGTACGGTCATTACCAGACAGTAATTATTATTACTGACTGTGTTTGGAGCATTTGTGACCTTACTATCCTCAATGCATTTTAGCAGCTGTGGAACTGAAACACTCATCACCAAATGTGGAAGACCAGTTTCATGGCATTTATTACTTTAAAAGCCAGATTCTACTCAAAAGGAAAAAGGTATTTTTTTTTAATGGTCTTGGCTGTTTGTTGGATTTTTTTTCAGGAGAGTATTAGATCTAAAATTCCAATAAATCCCTTATTTCTGTCAAGTTCTGAGCGTGATATCAATCACCAGATTCAAATAAAACAATGGACAGATATCATGGTGTAATCTTATTTTGTATAATCTTCCAAATCACTGCCTCACAATTAAAACATTACATATTACTGTATATTTTATATTGTATACAAAGTTCTAATTTGTAGGGGTGAATCATCGATAGTCAGTGTGTTAGACGGGATGTTTGCACTATCAGCCGAAGTCCACTAACATCACAACAAAGAAGGCATTTAGTCACACCGTCGATCAGAGTATGTTTGTTTATTAAAGCTTTTGGCTGCTTATATTTGGTGCTTACAGGGCTGCCTCAGCGCTGCCATGAGCAGCTGGCTGAACTTGCCGAGGTCGCACTCTTTCATCACAAACACCCGGTGGCGTTTCTTCAGTTTATCGCAAAGGTCCAAACCCATCATGCCCCGGCACAGCGCCCCCTGCAGTTCCACGCGGACGGCGCACTCCACGCTCTCCGTCACCACGCTGCTATCGATGGCCGCCGCCACGGCGTACGAGTCAAAGGAGACGAAGCCCGGCCCGAAGACTACGTCCTTGTTGTTGATGAGCGTGTCCCTGGAGTACGCCTAACATTTAGATGTGATCTCCTTCATGAACTTCGCAGCGGCCGTGTCCTGATTGATCCACTCGTCAAAGTAGTCCTGTGCCCAAAACCAATAGGTAGAAGACGAGAAACACTTCGGTTACACTAAACGGTAAAATGTAAAATTATTTTTTGGGGGGAGGGGATGCACACAAGGCAGCTGAAGCAACCTTTGTGAACAGGAAGTTGTTTCCTTTGTTTGAGGAAGCGGACTCTTACCCATGAGAGCTTGTTTCTACAGGTGAATTCCCACGATGCAATGTAAGTGGGGCAGAGGAACTCCTCCAGGACAATGTAAGCCGACTCTGGATCCATGACAAAGTTGAACTCTCCGCACACAGCCCAGTTCCCTTTGCCTAAGGGGAACAGTATATCAGGTTGCATTGTTTGCCCCTCTGCACATTCCATATTAGCTCCTTAACACCCCCCCCCTCCCCTTATAAACTAGTCCCTCACCTTCCATATTGCCCCCCATTATAAACAGCTTCTTCAGCTTCTCTGGGAAAGAGGGATCCAGCTTTACAGCAAGAGCCAGGTTTGTGAGAGGACCAAGTGCTACAAGAGAGACCTGACAAAACAAATCCAATGGGTTACGTCCACTTTTCACAGCGGCAGTTCAAGGTAATACCACTTAGTTACCACAAGAGGGCATCTGAAAATGTTATTTGAAAATGCACTAACGATGTGAATTTTTATTCTAGACAGTGATACAACTTAATTCAAATCTGAATTAGGATTTATTCACACCCTTATCCTGGAAATCCTTTTGACATTTTATTTATACAATTATTTTCCAAAGGCCCCAACATTAGTCCAGACTGGCTTGCTACCTGTCCTATGTTGTCGGATACCAGTCTGATCATGGCATTGACGGCGTGTTCCGTCTGGATCGGAGTTTTCCACTGCTCCGAGTCTCTGTCCTCAAGCACGCCCCCTAGTCCGTCTGTCCCAAAGTGGCTGATGGGAATGTCAGGGGTCCCCACTAGAGGAGCAGCTGCTCCCCGGAACACCGGGATCTTGAGGGAAACATGACTCTTAGAATCTCAGATCCATATATACTGGTTAAAAGCTATGTCAATTTATGTATTAAGCCCAATGTTGGGTGGATACAAGCCGTTCTGGTGACGTGTTAAGCGGCTATGTTCAGGTCCGGTTTCTTAGAAACCACACCGTGGCGCAGATTTGTTTGCATCCTAAAACAATGTATGACAACTTATGCAGAGCCCACCCCCACATGCACACACACACACCTGGCTCCTGTCGCACACAGCACATGCGCACACACACCTGGCTCCTGTCACACACAGCACATGCGCACACACACCTGGCTCCTGTCGCACACAGCACATGCACACACACACCTGGCTCCTGTCACACACAACACATGCACACACACCTGACTCCTGTCGCACACAGCACATGCGCGCACACAGCACATGCACATGCGCACACACACCTGGCTCCTGTCGCACACAGCACATGCGCACACACACCTGGCTCCTGTTGCACACAACACATGCGCGCACACACCTGGCTCCTGTCGCACACTGACAGCACGCGCAGCATGTTCTGGCAGACGTCTTCCACAGAGGCGTTCCCAAAGCAGCAGGTGATCCCCAGAACCTTGACTCCTGGAGCGGCCAGGGCCATCATTATGGCCTGTGCGTCATCAATCCCACAGTCTGTGTCAATAAGCAGCAGCTTCTCAGCCATGGTGTGACCTGCACCCCCTGCAAAGACAGACTGAAGCATCTATTAGGTTAGTATCTCGGTACCTTCTAAGCAGCCCATTTAGAGAACCCATCTGTGGTCACCCTCACAAAACCTACAACCAACTCTTAGGATGAAAACAGGAAGGAAATTCCAGATAATAGATAATTCCAGGTAATAGAAAGGTGCTCAAAGGCACATTTTAAACTTTCATACATCTGCAAAACTAAGAATTACTGTTTCAACTCATACAAATGCATATTTTTTTACTCACAATCAATCAATCTTGGTTATCAGGACCAGTTTTGACTGGAATATGCATGCTTATCGAGCTGACATCTAATCACCATAGTAGCCTTGACGCCGTTCCCTTTTCTGACCACTGCGTCTAAAACTAAACTGAATTAAAGGGAAGGGTTAACTTGAAACCCAGCGTTGGGTTAAACATACCAAGAATTTTTCATATTACCTTTTTTAAATACCACCATTTGGTGTGCTTATTTTATATTCAGTCACTTTCCCTAATTTTCTGTCGAGGAAGAGCGTTTTTCAACTACCCAAGAGCTCACAGATGGAATGTAGCTTCGTCCCACTAGTTAACACTGTAATGTAATGTAATGTAACACAAGAGGAAAGATTTATTCAATTAAATGCAATCTTCAAATTAACCTTCAACCGATTCTGACAAGGAGCAGTTATTAAAACACTAATAAAGAAAAAAATAAAAGTTTGTTAAATTCGCTTAGTTAGGTGCACTTACAACACTTAGTTACCTTTAAGTGGTACGTTCGACCTACGTTCAAGCAGAGGGCTGGGTTCACGCAAAGACGCCGTGTAGCCTATATTGACGACAATGACGAGATGGTGATCTTCTTTTGTTTTCTGTTCGAAATACAGTCCGATTGGAAAAAAGTTATATATACAGTAACTGTGATCCTGTCCACACAGACACTATATGAATTTAGAGGAGCGTCCTATGATTCTCAGAATTTCCTTGACTTTACATTCGGTTGGACTGAAGCCTCGCGATTTTCGTGACACCTCCACCTGACTGTAGAATTTTAGTAAATACCTCTCGTGCTACCAGCTCTCTAGTTCAATAGACTTCAACATAGCCGTATTGCGTCATTACTGGCGGTTATACCACATTTTCAACATTTATGGCAGGGGTGTCAAACTCATTTTCACCCCAGGCCAAATTAGCATTATGGTTGCCTTCAAAGGGCCGGTTGTAACTGTAAGACTATAAATATAACCATACTTGGGATTTTCGCAGACCTCGATTGTAATTGTTGACTGGGGGGGGGGTGCGCAATCAATAATTATTGTTGACAATAATCGCCTTTTTTTAAAAAATTTATACAAACTTCATTTAACGTTTTATTTAACGTATGTACCGCGGGTGTGCGTCCGCGTCTGCGTTTGTCTGTAATATCGTAAAAGTAAATCCCCGTTAACCAGTCACGTAGATACACGCGTCAGATACTTAAGTTCTCGCGGGCCGCATAAAATAACGTGGCGGGCCGGATTCCGCGTCAGATAATTAAGTTCTCGCGGGCCACAAAAAATGATGTGGCGGGCCGGGAGTTTGACACCTATGATTTATGGTGCGGTTATTTCTAGATGACAGGCGCAAGCGAGTGGAGTAGTTAGTTAAATATCCGTGACAGCTCAGACTAGATTGGTTACTACATCTGTGATATATTATTGAGGAAACTCGTAATGTTACTGATTTGCGGAGCACGAGAATTTGTGCGAAAGTTTCTGATTGTGTTACATGTTATTTGGTTTCAGCACGTACAACTAGCCGCATAGTTAAAAATAAGCCTGCTATATTAGTTTACGTTATTTCTTGAATGAAATAAGTAACAATGATGGTGAGTATTGGATATGTTTGACCTAAATGGCTTTATTAAATCAGTTCCCTGGGCCAATTGCAAATGTTCTAACCTACGTTAGACCCTCAGGAAATTATTAAGCAGCACAAGAGCAGGTTGTAAGGTTATTCTACTGCACGTCACATATGCAAATACTTTTTAAACTTAAGTTACTTAAACTTTAACAATGTAACCCTGCTCTAATAATAAAGTTAATATAATTGAAAAAATTATTTGGTTTTCAGTAGCATTTCTGTCATTTATGGATTGCATGAAGCTGAATTATTCAATAACATGTGCTGGATTAGGCGATAGTGAATGGCCTGTTTATGTAGGATCCTTTGTGTGAGGACAGTCATTTAGCATTGACTTAATTTACATTACTAAATGTTTTCATGATTAGAATGATAAAACACATCAGAGACTCAGCTACTTGTCACACACCTCTAAGTATCATTCTCTTTTCCACCATTTTCCCTGTAGTTCCCAGCAGATGGTCATGCAGATGACACCATGGCAACTATGTGGCAACGAATGGACAGCAGAAAGGGGAGGTCAACCGCCAAGCATCTGCCTGGCCTGGACTGATCCCTGTAAAGGGGCTGTCCAAGAGGCAGCACCAAGAAGCGTCTATCCAACACGTAGGAGGACAGGCATGGGAGCTCTCCAGAGAGTGAGGCCGACGAGGACACCTCCACTGAGACTTGATGCATGGGCCCCTAGGAAATCCTGAATCCAGAAGTAGGTTCTCTTTTTGGATTTTGGATGTTATAATGAACAGCACACTTAAATTCCAAAAGGGTCTGTGACCCTTTCAGTTTTGTTGACATTTTGAAAAGTAGCCATTCTGATCAATTAATTAATTCCAAATTATAATGATCATTATACCATCTACTTATGAGCATAAAACACAAATAGACTTAAGCAAAGCGCTTAATTCTAATGGGGAAAAAAACAAATAAAATGGTAAATTTGCAGGCGGTAATACCTTAATAAGGTAGTTACATCATGAACTTTGTACCAAATATGTAAAATTTTAATTTGAATACAACATGGGATTGTCAGGTTTTGTCCAATGTACTAAATAATACACTAATATCTTTGTTTCCTAATTCCATTCAGCAACCATATATGCTGTACCTTTCTCCGGAAATATAGAGGATCAGTTGTGCCATTTTCTGAAATGTGTGTATACGTGGTATTGGTGTGGCTATGTTTTTGTTCTCCCGTTATTTTAATAACAAATATGTATTCCACTTTTATACCACTAAAAGTAAATTTTATTGCATCAATGAACCATACAATAATCATTAAAATGTATATATTAACATGGTATATACTGAAAGAGCCAAGATCGTGTTTGTTCCCATTGCCCGAGTATTTAAAGCAATAACCTGTGAATTAATTCTGGAATTGGAGCCACTACATGGATGATTTCAAATCAGCATTGTAAAGAATCTTCTGTTCCTCAAGCAGTTTCCTTCCATTCGCTTCCATGCAGTTGCTGTCTTATTGCAGCTATGTCGGCTGGGCTAACGCGACAGCACCCGCCTGCAAGAAACACAAATGCCACGACACCACCAAGCTTAAAGAGACCCATAACCAACTGACTAAATGCATAACTGATGTTTGTGTATGACACTACCCACCAATCCAAGCAGCCCCTTGTCTTCTCCAATTTGCGCTCAGGTCAGCTAAGGACACTTTGTTTTTTGAGGTTTGCCACCTGATAAGGTTGATTGAGGATTAAAAAAAAACGAAGGCAGTAAGAACAAGTTGGCCAAGTCGGCATCTCTGCCCGGCAAAAATGGGAACCCTACCTTCGCCGCTGTGGCAGCAGGCTATGACAAAAGTCCAGGTGAGTCGTTGTACCTGGATCTGAAACCAGCTTAAACAGCTTAACTTGGAGGTTAGATGTAGATTTTGGGCATTTTGCAGGTGCTCGTATCCATGTTACCCCAGCTTATATGTTCTTCTTGCATGCAATTCAGTTACACAGCAGTGCCTACTTATAACCTGGTTCGCTACACTGCTGCATGGATGCCAAAACCGCAGTCCATTATAACCAGGAGAGATCCTAAGATTTCAAAAACTTCACAATTTCAAAAACTTCAGATTCACTCATGTCTCGCACAAGCATGCAAAACGGTAACTTGTAAAACAAAAAAACTGTATATCTGATGGTAATTATTATGCCCACCAGAACACCAGATAAGGGTATATTACAATTTGAATGAGGCTTAATGTACTATACCTGCTGTTACACCACCCCACCTCTACTATACCCAGGTGGCAGTGGGCCCGTGAAGGGGGCGGGGACTAAAGCAGAGGCTCCTGGGAAAGTGACCATCCCCCACATGATGTCCATGGAGAGCGATGGCTCTGACAGGTAAGAACACCGTACCCCCACCCCACCTCACCCGGAAATGTGCCTCACGCTGCGCTCTGCTTTCTTCTAGCTCTGGATTATGGAGCCCCAACTTCAATTCTGTCAACTCCTTCTCGGCCTTCGGACCCAACAACACCTTCAACCTGTCTGGAGGTAAGCAAACGCCACACAGTGGGAGGAGAAGGACAAGGAGAAGGCACACTGTGATGTCATTGTTACATTTCTAGCGATTATTGATAGTCACACCCCACGGTTACATCCAGGCTGTTGTGTGTTCAGTTTTCAGTGATATGACCTTCCCAAAGAGTCAGGAGCCTCAACAGAGCTGGGCCGACTTTAGCCCTGTGTCCTCCTCCATCTGGGACTCCCCCACCAGTGACCCCATGCACTCCTGGCCCAGCAGCTCCGGTTCCCCAACGGCCCCCACTGCGGTAAGAGTCCCCAACGGCCCCCCCTCCACTGCGGTAAGAGTCCCCCACGCCCCCCCCCACCCAAGAGTCATCACAAATTTTACATAAAATGTATTCCAGGGAAAATGGGTTTTGCTGGATTTATTGCAAATGCTTTTTTATTTTTAAAGTTTGGCTCATATTTTGCTAACTTACTTAATGGTTCTCACTGTGGTGTCCTTGTTCTCCTGATGCCGAGACTGTATACATGGCGTTAATGCACACTCAGGTTGATGAGTCTTACCTGGACTGAGGGCAGCCTTGACATTAATTATCTACATCCCTCAATCCCTGTGCAGTCCATTCTAGGCAACACCAGTGGCCTCTGGTCCTCTACCACTCCCTTCAGCAGCTCCATATGGTCGACTAGCGGGGACAACGGCCTGCACTCCTTCACTCCGCCCACCACTGGCCCTCTCGGTGACCTGATTGGCAGTTCTGAGTCCCCGCCCCAACCCAACACTACCCCCACAGAAATTGGCCGTGCCTACAACCCTTGGAGCATGTGGCGCCCCACTCTGAGCAGGAGGAGTTCCGAACCCTGGCCCAGCCCCCCTGACAATGGCAACTGAGGCCACGCCCACCGCATGCTCCTCCCACCTGAACAGGAATTGTATGTCATGGACGGTTTTTTTGTTTCTCTTTTTAAAAAAAAAAAGAATTTGTACGCAAATACAAATAGTTCTGTTGATGCTTCCTATCACAAAGTGCTGGGCCAAAACACGATACAGTATCCCTGTGGCACACCCTATTTTTGTGTAGGGTGGAGAAAGTTTTGTGCTGCTTTTATTATTTTTGGAAGCCTGATTTAAAACCAGTTTTTAGTTTTTAATTGGCACATAAAAGGAAAATGTTTATAATAAGGAATAATATTGCCCTTATAGGGATTATTTTTCATTTTCAATTTTAAAGTTTACCCTTTTAAGTAATACTGCGTTGTTTTGGTATTGTACGTTACAGTATTACTCCCTAAAGAAGCACTTTGTTAAAGCTCAGACACATTACCTTGGTTTTAAGGGTTGCAATCAATAGCATTAAAGCATATTTTAGCCCAATAGTAAGCGGTTAACGGGTAAACTTTAACTGTTGGTACGGTCATTACCAGACAGTAATTATTATTACTGACTGTGTTTGGAGCATTTGTGACCTTACTATCCTCAATGCATTTTAGCAGCTGTGGAACTGAAACACTCATCACCAAATGTGGAAGACCAGTTTCATGGCATTTATTACTTTAAAAGCCAGATTCTACTCAAAAGGAAAAAGGTTTTTTTTTTTAATGGTCTTGGCTGTTTGTTGGATTTTTTTTCAGGAGAGTATTAGATCTAAAATTCCAATACATCCCTTATTTCTGTCAAGTTCTGAGCGTGATATCAATCACCAGATTCAAATAAAACAATGGACAGATATCATGGTGTAATCTTATTTTGTATAATCTTCCAAATCACTGCCTCACAATTAAAACATTACATATTACTGTATATTTTATATTGTATACAAAGTTCTAATTTGTAGGGGTGAATCATCGATAGTCAGTGTGTTAGACGGGATGTTTGCACTATCAGCCGAAGTCCACTAACATCACAACAAAAAAGGCATTTAGTCACACCGTCGATCAGAGTATGTTTGTTTATTAAAGCTTTTGGCTGCTTATATTTGGTGCTTACAGGGCTGCTTATATTTGGTGCTTACAGGGCTGCTTATATTTGGTGCTTACAGGGCTGCTTATATTTGGTGCTTACAGGGCTGCCTCAGCGCTGCCATGAGCAGCTGGCTGAACTTGCCAAGGTCGCACTCTTTCATCACAAACACCCGGTGGCGTTTCTTCAGTTTATCGCAAAGGTCCAAACCCATCATGCCCCGGCACAGCGCCCCCTGCAGTTCCACGCGGACGGCGCACTCCACGCTCTCCGTCACCACGCTGCTATCGATGGCTGCCGCCACGGCGTACGAGTCAAAGGAGACGAAGCCCGGCCCGAAGACCACGTCCTTGTTGTTGATGAGCGTGTCCCTGGAGTACGCCCAACATTTAGATGTGATCTCCTTCATGAACTTCGCAGCGGCCGTGTCCTGATTGATCCACTCGTCAAAGTAGTCCTGTGCCCAAAACCAATAGGTAGAAGACGAGAAACACTTCGGTTACACTAAACGGTAAAATGTAAAATCATTTTTTGGGGGGAGGGGATGCACACAAGGCAGCTGAAGCAACCTTTGTGAACAGGAAGTTGTTTCCTTTGTTTGAGGAAGCGGACTCTTACCCATGAGAGCTTGTTTCTACAGGTGAATTCCCACGATGCAATGTAAGTGGGGCAGAGGAACTCCTCCAGGACAATGTAAGCCGACTCTGGATCCATGACAAAGTTGAACTCTCCGCACACAGCCCAGTTCCCTTTGCCTAAGGGGAACAGTATATCAGGTTGCATTGTTTGCCCCTCTGCACATTCCATATTAGCTCCTTAACACCCCCCCCCCCCCCCCCCCTCCCCTTATAAACTAGTCCCTCACCTTCCATATTGCCCCCCATTATAAACAGCTTCTTCAGCTTCTCTGGGAAAGAGGGATCCAGCTTTACAGCAAGAGCCAGGTTTGTGAGAGGACCAAGTGCTACAAGAGAGACCTGACAAAAAAAATCCAATGGGTTACGTCCACTTTTCACAGTGGCAGTTCAAGGTAATACCACTTAGTTACCACAAGAGGGCATCTGAAAATGTTATTTGAAAATGCACTAACGATGTGAATTTTTATTCTAGACAGTGATACAACTTAATTCAAATCTGAATTAGGATTTATTCACACCCTTATCCTGGAAATCCTTTTGACATTTTATTTATACAATTATTTTCCAAATGCCCCAACATTAGTCCAGACTGGCTTGCTACCTGTCCTATGTTGTCGGATACCAGTCTGATCATGGCATTGACGGCGTGTTCCGTCTGGATCGGAGTTTTCCACTGCTCCGAGTCTCTGTCCTCAAGCACGTCCCCTAGTCCGTCTGTCCCAAAGTGGCTGATGGGAATGTCAGGGGTCCCCACTAGAGGAGCAGCTGCTCCCCGGAACACCGGGATCTTGAGGGAAACATGACTCTTAGAATCTCAGATCCATATATACTGGTTAAAAGCTATGTCAATTTATGTATTAAGCCCAATGTTGGGTGGATACAAGCCGTTCTGGCGACGTGTTAAGCGGCTATGTTCAGGTCCGGTTTCTTAGAAACCACACCGTGGTGCAGATTTGTTTGCATCCTAAAACAATGTATGACAACTTATGCAGAGCCCACCCCCACATGCACACACACACACACCTGGCTCCTGTCGCGCACATGCGCACACACACCTGGCTCCTGTCACACACAGCACATGCACACACACCTGGCTCCTGTCGCACACAGCACATGCACACACACCTGGCTCCTGTCACACACAGCACAGGCGCGCACACAGCACATGCACATGCGCACACAACACATGCGCACACACACCTGGCTCCTGTCGCACACTGACAGCACGCGCAGCACGTTCTGGCAGACGTCTTCCACAGAGGCGTTCCCAGAGCAGCAGGTGATCCCCAGAACCTTGACTCCTGGAGCTGCCAGGGCCATCATTATGGCCTGTGCGTCATCAATCCCACAGTCTGTGTCAATAAGCAGCAGCTTCTCAGCCATGGTGTGACCTGCACCCCCTGCAAAGACGGACTGAAGCATCTATTAGGTTAGTATCTCGGTACCTTCTAAGCAGCCCATTTAGAGAACCCATCTGTGGTCACCCTCACAAAACCTACAACCAACTCTTAGGATGAAAACAGGAAGGAAATTCCAGATAATAGATAATTCCAGGTAATAGAAAGGTGCTCAAAGGCACATTTTAAACTTTCATACATCTGCAAAACTAAGAATTACTGTTTCAACTCATACAAATGCTTTTTTTTTTTACTCACAATCAATCAATCTTGGTTATCAGGACCAGTTTTGACTGGAATATGCATGCTTATCGAGCTGACATCTAATCACCATAGTAGCCTTGACGCCGTTCCCTTTTCTGACCACTGCGTCTAAAACTAAACTGAATTAAAGGGAAGGGTTAACTTGAAACCCAGCGTTGGGTTAAACATACCAAGAATTTTTCATATTACCTTTTTTAAATACCACCATTTGGTGTGCTTATTTTATATTCAGTCCCTAATTTTCTGTCGAGGAAGAGCGTTTTTCAACTACCCAAGAGCTCACAGATGGAATGTAGCTTCGTCCCACTAGTTAACACTGTAATGTAATGTAATGTAACACAAGAGGAAAGATTTATTCAATTAAATGCAATCTTCAAATTAACCTTCAACCGATTCTGACAAGGAGCAGTTATTAATACACGAATAAAGAAAAAAATAAAAGTTTGTTAAATTCGCTTAGTTAGGTGCACTTACAGCACTTAGTTACCTTTAAGTGGTACGTTCGACCTACGTTCAAGCACAGACGCCGTGTAGCCTATATTGACGACAATGACGAGATGGTGATCTTCTTTTGTTTTCTGTTCGAAATACAGTCCGATTGGAAAAAAGTTATATATATACAGTAACTGTGATGCTGTCCACACAGACACTATATGAATTTAGAGGAGCGTCCTATGATTCTCACAATTTCCTTGACTTTACATTCGGTTGGACTGAAGCCTCGCGATTTTCGTGACACCTCCACCTGACTGTAGAATTTTAGTAAATACCTCTCGTGCGACCAGCTCTCTAGTTCAATAGACTTCAACATAGCCGTATTGCGTCATTACTGGCGGTTATATAAAGGTACGTATTGCCCTACCACATTTTCAACATTTATGGCAGGGGTGTCAAACTGGTTCTCTGCCGGAAAACGGTGGAATGCTCCCTCCAGGTTGGGAATGAGTCCTTGCCCCAAGCAAAGGAGTTCAAGTATCTCGGGGTCTTGTTCACGAGTGAGGGTAAAATGGAGCGGGAGGTCGACAGACGGATCGGTGCAGCGTCCGCAGTAATGCGGGCGTTGTGCCGGACCGTCGTGGTGAAGAGGGAGCTGAGCCGGAAGGCGAAGCTCTCGGTCTACCAGTCGATCTACGTTCCTACCCTCACCTATGGTCACGAACTTTGGGTCGTGACCGAAAGAACGAGATCGCGGATACAAGAGGCCGAAATGAGCTTCCTCCGTAGGGTAGCCGGGCTCAGCCTTAGAGATAGGGTGAGGAGCTCGGACATCATCGAAAGGAGCCAGCTGAGGTGGTTCGGGCATCTGATTAGGATGCCCCCCGGGCGCCTCCCTTTGGAGGTGTTCCGGGCACGTCCAACTGGGCGGAGACCCCGAGGTAGACCCAGAACCCGATGGAGAGATTATATATCTCTCCTGGCCTGGGAACGCCTCGGGATCCCCCAGGAGGAGCTGGAAAGCGTCGCTGGGGAGAAGGACGTCTGGAGCCCCCTTCTTGGTCTACTGCCTCCGCGACCCGACTTCTGATAAGCGGCCGATGATGATGATGATGATGATGGTGTCAAACTCATTTTCACCCCGGGCCACATCAGCATTATGGTTGCCTTCAAAGGGCCGGTTGTAACTGTAAGACTATAAATATAACCATACTTGGGATTTTCGCGGACCTCGATTGTAATTGTTGACGGGGGGGGGGGTGAAATCAAGAATTTTCGCAGACCTCGATTGTAATTGTTGACGGGGGGGTGCGCAATCAATAATTATTGTTGAAAATAATCGCCTTTTTAAAAAAAAAATTTTTTATACAAACTTCATTTCACGTTTTATTTAACGTATGTACCGCGGGTGTGCGTCCGCGTTTGTCTGTAATATCGTAAAAGTAAATCCCCGTTAACCAGTCACGTAGATACACAAGTTCTCGCGGGCCGCATAAAATGACGTGGCGGTGGCGGGCCGGATTCCGCGTCAGATAATTAAGTTCTCGCGGGCCACAAAAAATGATGTGGCGGGCCGGATTTGGCCCGCGGGCCGGGAGTTTGACACCTATGATTTATGGTGTGGTTATTTCTAGATGACAGGCGCAAGCGAGTGGAGTAGTTAGTTAAATATCCGTGACAGCTCAGACTAGATTGGTTACTACATCTGTGATATATTATTGGATATGATAGAGTGAATTTTCCTCTTTTAGGATGCACAGTGCATTTCTAATGGCAGGAGATTTTCAGAAGCAGTCCAGGTGGCTAAGAGGTCAAAGCAGCTGGTAGCCATAGGAGTGAACTGCTGTGGGCCGACACTGGTGGAACCCGTAATGTCGGTTCCACCAGTGTCGGCCCACAGCAGTTCACTGGTGGAACCAGTAATAACTCGTAATGTTACTGATTTGCGGAGCACGAGAATTTGTGCGAAAGTTTCTGATTGTGTTACATGTTATTTGGTTTCAGCACGTACAACTAGCCGCATAGTTAAAAATAAGCCTGCTATATTAGTTTACGTTATTTCTTGAATTAAATAAGTAACAATGATGGTGAGTATTGGATATGTTTGACCTAAATGGCTTTATTAAATCAGTTCCCTGGGCCAATTGCAAATGTTCTAACCTACGTTAGACCCTCAGGAAATTATTAAGCAGCACAAGAGCAGGTTATTCTACTGCACGTCACATATGTAAATACTTTTTAAACTTAAGTTACTTAAACTTTAACAATGTAACCCTGCTCTAATAATAAAGTTAATATAATTGAAAAAATTATTTGGTTTTCAGTAGCACTTCTGTCATTTATGGATTGCATGAAGCTGAATTATTCAATAACATGTGCTGGATTAGGCGATAGTGAATGGCCTGTTTATGTAGGATCCTTTGTGTGAGGACAGTCATTTAGCATTGACTTAATTTACATTACTAAATGTTTTCATGATTAGAATGATAAAACACATCAGAGACTCAGCTACTTGTCACACACCTCTAAGTATCATTCTCTTTTCCACCATTTTCCCTGTAGTTCCCAGCAGATGGTCATGCAGATGACACCATGGCAACTATGTGGCAACGAATGGACAGCAGAAAGGGGAGGTCAACCACCAAGCATCTGCCTGGCCTGGACTGATCCCTGTAAAGGGGCTGTCCAAGAGGCAGCACCAAGAAGCGTCTATCCAACACGTAGGAGGACAGGCATGGGAGCTCTCCAGAGATTGAGGCCGACGAGAACACCTCCACTGAGACTTGATGCATGGGCCCCTAGGAAATCCTGAATCCAGAAGTAGGTTCTCTTTTTGGATTTTGGATGTTATAATGAACAGCACACTTAAATTCCAAAAGGGTCTGTGACCCTTTCAGTTTTGTTGACATTTTGAAAAGTAGCCATTCTGATCAATTAATTAATTCCAAATTATAATGATCATTATACCATCTACTTATGAGCATAAAACACGAATAGACTTAAGCAAAGCGCTTAATTCTAATGGGAAAAAAAACAAATAAAATGGTAAATTTGCAGGCGGTAATACCTTAATAAGGTAGTTACATCATGAACTTTGTACCAAATATGTTACATTTTAATTTGAATACAACATGGGATTGTCAGGTTTTGTCCAATGTACTAAATAATACACTAATATCTTTGTTTCCTAATTCCATTCAGCAACCATATATGCTGTACCTTTCTCCGGAAATATAGAGGATCAGTTGTGCCATTTTCTGAAATGTGTGTATACGTGGTATTGGTGTGGCTATGTTTTTGTTCTCCCGTTATTTTAATAACAAATATGTATTCCACTTTTATACCACTAAAAGTTAATTTTATTGCATCAATGAACCATACAATAATCATTCAAATGTATATATTAACATGGTATATACTGAAAGAGCCAAGATCGTGTTTGTTCCCATTGCCCGAGTATTTAAAGCAATAACCTGTGAATTAATTCTGGAATTGGAGCCACTACATGATGATTTCAAATCAGCATTGTAAAGAATCTTCTGTTCCTCAAGCAGTTTCCTTCCATTCGCTTCCATGCAGTTGCTGTCTTATTGCAGCTATGTCGGCTGGGCTAACGCGACAGCACCCGCCTGCAAGAAACACAAATGCCACTACACCACCAAGCTTAAAGAGACCCATAACCAACTGACTAAATGCATAACTGATGTTTGTGTATGACACTACCCACCAATCCAAGCAGCCCCTTGTCTTCTCCAATTTGCGCTCAGGTCAGCTAAGGACACTTTGTTTTTTGAGGTTTGCCACCTGATAAGGTTGATTGAGGATAACAAAAAAACGAAGGCAGTAAGAACAAGTTGGCCAAGTCGGCATCTCTGCCCGGCAAAAATGGGAACCCTACCTTCGCCGCTGTGGCAGCAGGCTATGACAAAAGTCCAGGTGAGTCGTTGTACCTGGATCTGAAACCAGCTTAAACAGCTTAACTTGGAGGTTTTGGGCATTTTGCAGGTGCTCGTATCCATGTTACACCAGCTTATATGTTCTTCTTGCATGCAATTCAGTTACACAGCAGTGCCTACTTATAACCTGGTTCGCTACACTGCTGCATGGATGCGCAAAACCGCAGTCCATTATAACCAGGAGAGATCCTAAGATTTCAAAAACTTCACAATTTCAAAAACTTCAGATTCACTCATGTCTCGCACAAGCATGCAAAACGGTAACTTGTAAAACAAAAAAACTGTATATCTGATGGTAATTATTATGCCCACCAGAACACCAGATAAGGGTATATTACAATTTGAATGAGGCTTAATGTACTATACCTGCTGTTACACCACCCCACCTCTACTATACCCAGGTGGCAGTGGGCCCGTGAAGGGGGCGGGGACTAAAGCAGAGGCTCCTGGGAAAGTGACCATCCCCCACATGATGTCCATGGAGAGCGATGGCTCTGACAGGTAAGAACACCGTACCCCCACCCCACCTCACCCGGAAATGTGCCTCACGCTGCGCTCTGCTTTCTTCTAGCTCTGGATTATGGAGCCCCATCGACAGTACCAACAGCCCCAACTTCAATTCTGTCAACTCCTTCTCGGCCTTCGGACCCAACAACACCTTCAACCTGACTGGAGGTAAGCAAACGCCACACAGTGGGAGGAGAAGGACAAGGAGAAGGCACACTGTGATGTCATTGTTACATTTCTAGCGATTATTTATAGTCACACCCCACGGTTACATCCAGGCTGTTGTGTGTTCAGTTTTCAGTGATATGACCTTCCCAAAGAGTCAGGAGCCTCAACAGAGCTGGGCTGACTTTAGCCCCCCTCCTCTCCTCCTCCTGGGACCCCCCCCCCCCCCACCCCCCCATGCACTCTGGGCCCAGCACTCGGGTTCCCCAACGGCCCCCACTGCGGTAAGAGTCCCCAACACCCCAACCCCCCCCCCCCGACTATGCTAACATTCCCCAATGCCCCCCCCCCCACTGCGGTAAGAGTCCCCAACGCCCCCCCCGACTATGCTAACATTCCCCAATGCCCCCCCCCCCCCCCCCCACTGCGGTAAGAGTCCCCAACGCCCCCCCCCCCCACCACCCCCACTGCGGTAAGAGTCATCACAAATTTTACATAAAATGTATTCCAGGGAAAATGGGTTGCTTTTTTATTTTTTAAAGTTTGGCTCATATTTTGCTAACTTACTTAATGGTTCTCACTGTGGTGTCCTTGTTCTCCTGATGCCGAGACTGTATGGCGTTAATGCACACTCAGGTTGATGAGTCTTACCTGGACTGAGGGCAGCCTTGACATTAATTATCTACATCCCTCAATCCCTGTGCAGTCCATTCTAGGCAACACCAGTGGCCTCTGGTCCTCTACCACTCCCTTCAGCAGCTCCATATGGTCGACTAGCGGGGACAGCGGCCTGCACTCCTTCACTCCGCCCACCACTGGCCCTCTCGGTGACCTGATTGGCAGTTCTGAGTCCCCGCCCCAACCCAACACGACCCCAACAGAAATTGGCCGTGCCTACAACCCTTGGAGCATGTGGCGCCCCACTCTGAGCAGGAGGAGTTCCGAACCCTGGCCCAGCCCCCCTGACAATGGCAACTGAGGCCACGCCCACCGCATGCTCCTCCCACCTGAACAGGAATTGTATGTCATGGACGGTTTTTTTGTTTCTCTTTTTTAAAAAAAAAAAGAATTTGTACGCAAATACAAATAGTTCTGTTGATGCTTCCTATCACAAAGTGCTGGGCCAAAACACGATACAGTATCCCTGTGGCACACCCTATTTTTGTGTAGGGTGGAGAAAGTTTTGTGCTGCTTTTATTATTTTTGGAAGCCTGATTTAAAACCAGTTTTTAGTTTTTAATTGGCACATAAAAGGAAAATGTTTATAATAAGGAATAATATTGCCCTTATAGGGATTATTTTTCATTTTCAATTTTAAAGTTTACCCTTTTAAGTAATACTGCGTTGTTTTGGTATTGTACGTTACAGTATTACTCCCTAAAGAAGCACTTTGTTAAAGCTCAGACACATTACCTTGGTTTTAAGGGTTGCAATAGCATTAAAGCATATTTTAGCCCAATAGTAAGCGGTTAACGGGTAAACTTTAACTGTTGGTACGGTCATTACCAGACAGTAATTATTATTACTGACTGTGTTTGGAGCATTTGTGACCTTACTATCCTCAATGCATTTTAGCAGCTGTGGAACTGAAACACTCATCACCAAATGTGGAAGACCAGTTTCATGGCATTTATTACTTTAAAAGCCAGATTCTACTCAAAAGGAAAAAGGTATTTTTTTTTAATGGTCTTGGCTGTTTGTTGGATTTTTTTTCAGGAGAGTATTAGATCTAAAATTCCAATAAATCCCTTATTTCTGTCAAGTTCTGAGCGTGATATCAATCACCAGATTCAAATAAAACAATGGACAGATATCATGGTGTAATCTTATTTTGTATAATCTTCCAAATCACTGCCTCACAATTAAAACATTACATATTACTGTATATTTTATATTGTATACAAAGTTCTAATTTGTAGGGGTGAATCATCGATAGTCAGTGTGTTAGATGGGATGTTTGCACTATCAGCCGAAGTCCACTAACATCACAACAAAGAAGGCATTTGGTCACACCGTCGATCAGAGTATGTTTGTTTATTAAAGCTTTTGGCTGCTTATATTTGGTGCTTACAGGGCTGCTTATATTTGGTGCTTACAGGGCTGCCTCAGCGCTGCCATGAGCAGCTGGCTGAACTTGCCGAGGTCGCACTCTTTCATCACAAACACCCGGTGGCGTTTCTTCAGTTTATCGCAAAGGTCCAAACCCATCATTCCCCGGCACAGCGCCCCCTGCAGTTCCACGCGGACGGCGCACTCCACGCTCTCCGTCACCACGCTGCTGTCGATGGCCGCCGCCACGGCGTACGAGTCAAAGGAGACGAAGCCCGGCCCGAAGACCACGTCCTTGTTGTTGATGAGCGTGTCCCTGGAGTACGCCCAACATTTAGATGTGATCTCCTTCATGAACTTCGCAGCGGCCGTGTCCTGATTGATCCACTCGTCAAAGTAGTCCTGTGCCCAAAACCAATAGGTAGAAGATGAGAAACACTTCGGTTACACTAAACGGTAAAATGTAAAATCATTTTTTGGGGGGAGGGGATGCACACAAGGCAGCTGAAGCAACCTTTGTGAACAGGAAGTTGTTTCCTTTGTTTGAGGAAGTGGACTCTTACCCATGAGAGCTTGTTTCTACAGGTGAATTCCCACGATGCAATGTAAGTGGGGCAGAGGAACTCCTCCAGGACAATGTAAGCCGACTCTGGATCCATGACAAAGTTGAACTCTCCGCACACAGCCCAGTTCCCTTTGCCTAAGGGGAACAGTATATCAGGTTGCATTGTTTGCCCCTCTGCACATTCCATATTAGCTCCTTAACACCCCCCCCCCCTCCCCTTATAAACTAGTCCCTCACCTTCCATATTGCCCCCCATTATAAACAGCTTCTTCAGCTTCTCTGGGAAAGAGGGATCCAGCTTTACAGCAAGAGCCAGGTTTGTGAGAGGACCAAGTGCTACAAGAGAGACCTGACAAAAAAAATCCAATGGATTACGTCCACTTTTCACAGTAGCAGTTCAAGGTAATACCACTTAGTTACCACAAGAGGGCATCTGAAAATGTTATTTGAAAATGCACTAACGATGTGAATTTTTATTCTAGACAGTGATACAACTTAATTCAAATCTGAATTAGGATTTATTCACACCCTTATCCTGGAAATCCTTTTGACATTTTATTTATACAATTATTTTCCAAAGGCCCCAACATTAGTCCAGACTGGCTTGCTACCTGTCCTATGTTGTCGGATACCAGTCTGATCATGGCATTGACGGCGTGTTCCGTCTGGATCGGAGTTTTCCACTGCTCCGAGTCTCTGTCCTCAAGCACGCCCCCTAGTCCGTCTGTCCCAAAGTGGCTGATGGGAATGTCAGGGGTCCCCACTAGAGGAGCAGCTGCTCCCCGGAACACCGGGATCTTGAGGGAAACATGACTCTTAGAATCCCAGATCCATATATACTGGTTAAAAGCTATGTCAATTTATGTATTAAGCCCAATGTTGGGTGGATACAAGACGTTCTGGCGACGTGTTAAGCGGCTATGTTCAGGTCCGGTTTCTTAGAAACCACACCGTGGCGCAGATTTGTTTGCATCCTAAAACAATGTATGACAACTTATGCAGAGCCCACCCCCACATGCACACACACACCTGGCTCCTGTCGCACACAGCACATGCGCACACACACCTGGCTCCTGTTGCACACAACACATGCGCACACACCTGGCTCCTGTCACACACAACACATGCACACACACCTGACTCCTGTCGCACACAGCACATGCGCGCACACAGCACATGCACATGCGCGCACACACACCTGTCGCACACAGCACATGCGCACACACACCTGGCTCCTGTCGCACACTGACAGCACGCGCAGCACGTTCTGGCAGACGTCTTCCACAGAGGCGTTCCCAAAGCAGCAGGTGATCCCCAGAACCTTGACTCCTGGAGCGGCCAGGGCCATCATTATGGCCTGTGCGTCATCAATCCCACAGTCTGTGTCAATAAGCAGCAGCTTCTCAGCCATGGTGTGACCTGCACCCCCTGCAAAGACAGACTGAAGCATCTATTAGGTTAGTATCTCGGTACCTTCTAAGCAGCCCATTTAGAGAACCCATCTGTGGTCACCCTCACAAAACCTACAACCAACTCTTAGGATGAAAACAGGAAGGAAATTCCAGATAATAGATAATTCCAGGTAATAGAAAGGTGCTCAAAGGCACATTTTAAACTTTCATACATCTGCAAAACTAAGAATTACTGTTTCAACTCATACAAATGCATATTTTTTTACTCACAATCAATCAATCTTGGTTATCAGGACCAGTTTTGACTGGAATATGCATGCTTATCGAGCTGACATCTAATCACCATAGTAGCCTTGACGCCGTTCCCTTTTCTGACCACTGCGTCTAAAACTAAACTGAATTAAAGGGAAGGGTTAACTTGAAACCCAGCGTTGGGTTAAACATACCAAGAATTTTTCATATTATCTTTTTTAAATACCACCATTTGGTGTGCTTATTTTATATTCAGTCACTTTCCCTAATTTTCTGTCGAGGAAGAGCGTTTTTCAACTACCCAAGAGCTCACAGATGGAATGTAGCTTCGTCCCACTAGTTAACACTGTAATGTAATGTAATGTAACACAAGAGGAAGGATTTATTCAATTAAATGCAATCTTCAAATTAACCTTCAACCGATTCTGACAAGGAGCAGTTATTAAAACACTAATAAAGAAAAAAATAAAAGTTTGTTAAATTCGCTTAGTTAGGTGCACTTACAACACTTAGTTACCTTTAAGTGGTACGTTCGACCTACGTTCAAGCAAAGACGCCGTGTAGCCTATATTGACGACAATGACGAGATGGTGATCTTCTTTTGTTTTCTGTTCGAAATACAGTCCTATTGGAAAAAAGTTATATATACAGTAACTGTGATCCTGTCCACACAGACACTATATGAATTTAGAGGAGCGTCCTATGATTCTCAGAATTTCCTTGACTTTGCATTCGGTTGGACTGAAGCCTCGCGATTTTCGTGACACCTCCACCTGACTGTAGAATTTTAGTAAATACCTCTCGTGCTACCAGCTCTCTAGTTCAATAGACTTCAACATAGCCGTATTGCGTCATTACTGGCGGTTATACCACATTTTCAACATTTATGGCAGGGGTGTCAAACTCATTTTCACCCCGGGCCAAATTAGCATTATGGTTGCCTTCAAAGGGCCGGTTGTAACTGTAAGACTATAAATATAACCATACTTGGGATTTTCGCAGACCTCGATTGTAATTGTTGACTGGGGGGGGGGGGCTTTTTTTATATTTTTTATACAAACTTCATTTAACGTTTTATTTAACGTATGTACCGCGGGTGTGCGTCCGCGTCTGCGTTTGTCTGTAATATCGTAAAAGTAAATCCCCGTTAACCAGTCACGTAGATACACGCGTCAGATACTGAAGTTCTCGTGGGCCGCATAAAATAACGTGGCGGGCCGGATTCCGCGTCAGATAATTAAGTTCTCGCGGGCCACAAAAAATGAGGTGGCGGGCCGGGAGTTTGACACCTATGATTTATGGTGTGGTTATTTCTAGATGACAGGCGCAAGCGAGTGGAGTAGTTAGTTAAATATCCGTGACAGCTCAGACTAGATTGGTTACTACATCTGTGATATATTATTGAGGAAACTCGTAATGTTACTGATTTGCGGAGCACGAGAATTTGTGCGAAAGTTTCTGATTGTGTTACATGTTATTTGGTTTCAGCACGTACAACTAGCCGCATAGTTAAAAATAAGCCTGCTATATTAGTTTACGTTATTTCTTGAATGAAATAAGTAACAGTGATGGTGAGTATTGGATATGTTTGACCTAAATGGCTTTATTAAATCAGTTCCCTGGGCCAATTGCAAATGTTCTAACCTACGTTAGACCCTCAGGAAATTATTAAGCAGCACAAGAGCAGGTTGTAAGGTTATTCTACTGCACGTCACATATGCAAATACTTTTTAAACTTAAGTTACTTAAACTTTAACAATGTAACCCTGCTCTAATAATAAAGTTAATATAATTGAAAAAATTATTTGGTTTTCAGTAGCACTTCTGTCATTTATGGATTGCATGAAGCTGAATTATTCAATAACGTGCTGGATTAGGCGATAGTGAATGGCCTGTTTATGTAGGATCCTTTGTGTGAGGACAGTCATTTAGCATTGACTTAATTTACATTACTAAATGTTTTCATGATTAGAATGATAAAACACATCAGAGACTCAGCTACTTGTCACACACCTCTAAGTATCATTCTCTTTTCCACCATTTTCCCTGTAGTTCCCAGCAGATGGTCATGCAGATGACACCATGGCAACTATGTGGCAACGAATGGACAGCAGAAAGGGGAGGTCAACCGCCAAGCATCTGCCTGGCCTGGACTGATCCCTGTAAAGGGGCTGTCCAAGAGGCAGCACCAAGAAGCGTCTATCCAACACGTAGGAGGACAGGCATGGGAGCTCTCCAGAGAGTGAGGCCGACGAGGACACCTCCACTGAGACTTGATGCATGGGCCCCTAGGAAATCCTGAATCCAGAAGTAGGTTCTCTTTTTGGATTTTGGATGTTATAATGAACAGCACACTTAAATTCCAAAAGGGTCTGTGACCCTTTCAGTTTTGTTGACATTTTGAAAAGTAGCCATTCTGATCAATTAATTAATTCCAAATTATAATGATCATTATACCATCTACTTATGAGCATAAAACACGAATAGACTTAAGCAAAGCGCTTAATTCTAATGGGGAAAAAAACAAATAAAATGGTAAATTTGCAGGCGGTAATACCTTAATAAGGTAGTTACATCATGAACTTTGTACCAAATATGTTAAATTTTAATTTGAATACAACATGGGATTGTCAGGTTTTGTGTACTAAATAATACACTAATATCTTTGTTTCCTAATTCCATTCAGCAACCATATATGCTGTACCTTTCTCCGGAAATATAGAGGATCAGTTGTGCCATTTTCTGAAATGTGTGTATACGTGGTATTGGTGTGGCTATGTTTTTGTTCTCCCGTTATTTTAATAACAAATATGTATTCCACTTTTATACCACTAAAAGTAAATTTTATTGCATCAATGAACCATACAATAATCATTAAAATGTATATATTAACATGGTATATACTGAAAGAGCCAAGATCGTGTTTGTTCCCATTGCCCGAGTATTTAAAGCAATAACCTGTGAATTAATTCTGGAATTGGAGCCACTACATGATGATTTCAAATCAGCATTGTAAAGAATCTTCTGTTCCTCAAGCAGTTTCCTTCCATTCGCTTCCATGCAGTTGCTGTCTTATTGCAGCTATGTCGGCTGGGCTAACGCGACAGCACCCGCCTGCAAGAAACACAAATGCCACTACACCACCAAGCTTAAAGAGACCCATAACCAACTGACTAAATGCATAACTGATGTTTGTGTATGACACTACCCACCAATCCAAGCAGCCCCTTGTCTTCTCCAATTTGCGGTTTGCCACCTGATAAGGTTGATTGAGGATAAAAAAAAACGAAGGCAGTAAGAACAAGTTGGCCAAGTCGGCATCTCTGCCCGGCAAAAATGTGAACCCTACCTTCGCCGCTGTGGCAGCAGGCTATGACAAAAGTCCAGGTGAGTCGTTGTACCTGGATCTGAAACCAGCTTAAACAGCTTAACTTGGAGGTTAGATGTAGATTTTGGGCATTTTGCAGGTGCTCGTATCCATGTTACACCAGCTTATATGTTCTTCTTGCATGCAATTCAGTTACACAGCAGTGCCTACTTATAACCTGGTTCGCTACACTGCTGCATGGATGCGCAAAACCGCAGTCCATTATAACCAGGAGAGATCCTAAGATTTCAAAAACTTCACAATTTCAAAAACTTCAGATTCACTCATGTCTCGCACAAGCATGCAAAACGGTAACTTGTAAAACAAAAAAACTATATCTGATGGTAATTATTATGCCCACCAGAACACCAGATAAGGGTATATTACAATTTGAATGAGGCTTAATGTACTATACCTGCTGTTACACCACCCCACCTCTACTATACCCAGGTGGCAGTGGGCCCGTGAAGGGGGCGGGGACTAAAGCAGAGGCTCCTGGGAAAGTGACCATCCCCCACATGATGTCCATGGAGAGCGATGGCTCTGACAGGTAAGAACACCGTACCCCCGGCCCTGCCCGTCATACCCCACCCCACCTCACCCGGAAATGTGCCTCACGCTGCGCTCTGCTTTCTTCTAGCTCTGGATTATGGAGCCCCATCGACAGTACCAACAGCCCCAACTTCAATTCTGTCAACTCCTTCTCGGCCTTCGGACCCAACAACACCTTCAACCTGTCTGGAGGTAAGCAAACGCCACACAGTGGGAGGAGAAGGACAAGGAGAAGGCACACTGTGATGTCATTGTTACATTTCTAGCGATTATTTATAGTCACACCCCACGGTTACATCCAGGCTGTTGTGTGTTCAGTTTTCAGTGATATGACCTTCCCAAAGAGTCAGGAGCCTCAACAGAGCTGGGCTGACTTTAGCCCTGTGTCCTCCTCCATCTGGGACTCCCCCACCAGTGACCCCATGCACTCCTGGCCCAGCAGCTCCGGTTCCCCAATGGCCCCCACTGCGGTAAGAGTCCCCAACGGCCCCCCCTCCACTGCGGTAAGAGTCCCCCACGCCCCCCCCCACCCAAGAGTCATCACAAATTTTACATAAAATGTATTCCAGGGAAAATGGGTTTTGCTGGATTTATTGCAAATGCTTTTTTATTTTTTAAAGTTTGGCTCATATTTTGCTAACTTACTTAATGGTTCTCACTGTGGTGTCCTTGTTCTCCTGATGCCGAGACTGTATACATGGCGTTAATGCACACTCAGGTTGATGAGTCTTACCTAGACTGAGGGCAGCCTTGACATTAATTATCTACATCCCTCAATCCCTGTGCAGTCCATTCTAGGCAACACCAGTGGCCTCTGGTCCTCTACCACTCCCTTCAGCAGCTCCATATGGTCGACTAGCGGGGACAGCGGCCTGCACTCCTTCACTCCGCCCACCACTGGCCCTCTCGGTGACCTGATTGGCAGTTCTGAGTCCCCGCCCCAACCCAACACTACCCCCACAGAAATTGGCCGTGCCTACAACCCTTGGAGCATGTGGCGCCCCACTCTGAGCAGGAGGAGTTCCGAACCCTGGCCCAGCCCCCCTGACAATGGCAACTGAGGCCACGCCCACCGCATGCTCCTCCCACCTGAACAGGAATTGTATGTCATGGACGTTTTTTTTGTTTCTCTTTTTTTTTTAAAAAAGAATTTGTACGCAAATACAAATAGTTCTGTTGATGCTTCCTATCACAAAGTGCTGGGCCAAAACAAAGTGCTGGGCCGTTAGATCTAAAATTCCAATAAATCCCTTATTTCTGTCAAGTTCTGAGCGTGATATCAATCACCAGATTCAAATAAAACAATGGACAGATATCATGGTGTAATCTTATTTTGTATAATCTTCCAAATCACTGCCTCACAATTAAAACATTACATATTACTGTATATTTTATATTGTATACAAAGTTCTAATTTGTAGGGGTGAATCATCGATAGTCAGTGTGTTAGATGGGATGTTTGCACTATCAGCCGAAGTCCACTAACATCACAACAAAAAAGGCATTTAGTCACACCGTCGATCAGAGTATGTTTGTTTATTAAAGCTTTTGGCTGCTTATATTTGGTGCTTACAGGGCTGCCTCAGCGCTGCCATGAGCAGCTGGCTGAACTTGCCGAGGTCGCACTCTTTCATCACAAACACCCGGTGGCGTTTCTTCAGTTTATCGCAAAGGTCCAAACCCATCATGCCCCGGCACAGTGCCCCCTGCAGTTCCACGCGGACGGCGCACTCCACGCTCTCCGTCACCACGCTGCTATCGATGGCCGCCGCCACGGCGTACGAGTCATAGGAGACGAAGCCCGGCCCGAAGACCACGTCCTTGTTGTTGAGCGTGTCCCTGGAGTACCCCCAACATTTAGATGTGATCTCCTTCATGAACTTCGCAGCGGCCGTGTCCTGATTGATCCACTCGTCAAAGTAGTCCTGTGCCCAAAACCAATAGGTAGAAGACGAGAAACACTTCGGTTACACTAAACGGTAAAATGTAAAATCATTTTTTGGGGGGAGGGGATGCACACAAGGCAGCTGAAGCAACCTTTGTGAACAGGAAGTTGTTTTTGTGAACAGGAAGCGGACTCTTACCCATGAGAGCTTGTTTCTACAGGTGAATTCCCATGATGCAATGTAAGTGGGGCAGAGGAACTCCTCCAGGACAATGTAAGCCGACTCTGGATCCATGACAAAGTTGAACTCTCCGCACACAGTCCGGTTCCCTTTGCCTAAGGGGAACAGTATATCAGGTTGCATTGTTTGCCCCTCTGCACATTCCATATTAGCTCCTTAACACCCCCCCCCCCCCCCTCCCCTTATAAACTAGTCCCTCACCTTCCATATTGCCCCCCATTATAAACAGCTTCTTCAGCTTCTCCGGGAAAGAGGGATCCAGCTTTACAGCAAGAGCCAGGTTTGTGAGAGGACCAAGTGCTACAAGAGAGACCTGACAAAAAAAATCCAATGGGTTACGTCCACTTTTCACAGCGGCAGTTCAAGGTAATACCACTTAGTTACCACAAGAGGGCATCTGCAAAGTTATTTGAAAATGCACTAACGATGTGAATTTTTATTCTAGACAAAGTGAGACAACTTAATTCAAATCTGAATTAGGATTTATTCACACCCTTATCCTGGAAATCCTTTTGACATTTTATTTATACAATTATTTTCCAAAGGCCCCAACATTAGTCCAGACTGGCTTGCTACCTGTCCTATGTAGTCAGACACCAGTCTGATCATGGCATTGACGGCGTGTTCTGTCTGGATCGGAGTTTTCCACTGCTCCGAGTCTCTGTCCTCAAGCACGTCCCCTAGTCCGTCTGTCCCAAAGTGGCTGATGGGAATGTCAGGGGTCCCCACTAGAGGAGCAGCTGCTCCCCGGAACACCGGGATCTTGAGGGAAACATGACTCTTAGAATCCCAGATCCATATATACTGGTTAAAAGCTATGTCAATTTATGTATTAAGCCCAATGTTGGGTGGATACAAGCCGTTCTGGCGACGTGTTAAGCGGCTATGTTCAGGTCCGGTTTCTTAGAAACCACACCGTGGCGCAGATTTGTTTGCATCCTAAAACAATGTATGACAACTTATGCAGAGCCCACCCCCACATGCACACACACACACCTGGCTCCTGTCACACACAGCACATGCACACACACACCTGGCTCCTGTCGCACACAGCACATGCGCACACACACCTGGCTCCTGTCACACACAGCACATGCGCGCACACAGCACATGCACATGCGCACACACACCTGTCTCCTGTCGCACACAGCACATGCGCACACACACCTGTCTCCTGTCGCACACAGCACATGCGCACACACACCTGGCTCCTGTCACACACAGCACATGCACACACACACCTGGCTCCTGTCACACACAACACATGCGCACACACACCTGTCTCCTGTCACACACAGCACATGCGCACACACACCTGGCTCCTGTCGCACACAGCACATGCGCACACACACCTGTCTCCTGTCGCACACACACCTGTCTCCTGTCGCACACAGCACATGCGCACACACACCTGTCTCCTGTCGCACACACACCTGGCTCCTGTCGCACACAGCACGTGCGCACACACACCTGGCTCCTGTCGCACACAGCACATGCGCACACACACCTGTCTCCTGTCGCACACACACCTGGCTCCTGTCGCACACAACACATGCGCACACACCTGGCTCCTGTCGCACACAGCACATGCGCACACACACCTGTCTCCTGTCGCACACAGCACATGCGCACACACCTGGCTCCTGTCGCACACAGCACATGCGCACACACACCTGGCTCCTGTCGCACACAGCACATGCGCACACACACCTGGCTCCTGTCGCACACAGCACATGCGCACACACCTGGCTCCTGTCGCACACAACACATGCGCACACACACCTGGCTCCTGTCGCACACAACACATGCGCACACACACCTGTCTCCTGTCGCACACACACCTGGCTCCTGTCGCACACAGCACGTGCGCACACACACCTGGCTCCTGTCGCACACAGCACATGCACACACACACCTGGCTCCTGTCGCACACAGCACATGCGCACACACACCTGGCTCCTGTCGCACACAGCACATGCGCACACACACCTGGCTCCTGTCGCACACTGACAGCACGCGCAGCACGTTCTGGCAGACGTCTTCCACAGAGGCGTTCCCAAAGCAGCAGGTGATCCCCAGAACCTTGACTCCTGGAGCTGCCAGGGCCATCATTATGGCCTGTGCGTCATCAATCCCACAGTCTGTGTCAATAAGCAGCAGCCTCTCAGCCATGGTGTGACCTGCACCCCCTGCAAAGACAGACTGAAGCATCTATTAGGTTAGTATCTCGGTACCTTCTAAGCAGCCCATTTAGAGAACCCCATCTGTGGTCACCCTCACAAAACCTACAACCCACTCTTAGGATGAAAACAGGAAAGAAATTCCAGATAATAGAAAGGTGCTCAAAGGCACATTTTAAACTTTCATACATCTGCAAAACTAAGAATTACTGTTTCAACTCATACAAATGCATATTTTTTTACTCACAATCAATCAATCTTGGTTATCAGGACCAGTTTTGAATGGAATATGCATGCTTATCGAGCTGACATCTAATCACCAGTAGTAGCCTTGACGCCTTTTCTGACCACTGCGTCTAAAACTAAACTGAATTAAAGGGAAGGGTTAACTTGAAACCCAGCGTTGGGTTAAACATACCAAGAATTTTTCATATTACCTTTTTTAAATACCACCATTTGGTGTGCTTATTTTATATTCAGTCACTTTCCCTAATTTTCTGTCGAGGAAGAGCGTTTTTCAACTACCCAAGAGCTCACAGATGGAATGTAGCTTCTTCCCACTAGTTAACACATTACATTACATTATAGGCATTTAGCAGACGCTCTTATCCAGAGCGACTTACACAGCATTTCTTTTGCATTTATACATAGTATCCATTAATACAGCTGGATATATACTGAAGCAATGCAGGTGAAGTACCTTGCTCAAGGGTACAACGGCAGTGTCCGACCTGGGAATCTAACCTGCAACCTTTCGGTTACAAACCCAGTTCCTTAACCATTATACCACACTGCCACAAGAGGAAAGATTTATTCAATTAAATGCAATCTTCAAATTAACCTTCAACCGATTCTGACAAGGAGCAGTTATTAAAACACTAATAAAGAAAAAAATAAAAGTTTGTTAAATTCGCTTAGTTAGGTGCACTTACAACACTTAGCTACCTTTAAGTGGTACGTTCGACCTACGTTCACGCAAAGACGCCGTGTAGCCTATATTGACGACAATGACGAGATGGTGATCTTCTTTTGTTTTCTGTTCGAAATACAGTCCGATTGGAAAAGTTATATATACAGTAACTGTGATCCTGTCCACACAGACACTATATGAATTTAGAGGAGCGTCCTATGATTCTCACAATTTCCTTGACTTTACATTCGGTTGGACTGAAGCCTCGGGATTTTCGTGACACCTCCACCTGACTGTAGAATTTTAGTAGCTCTCTAGTTCAATAGATTTCAACATAGCCGTATTGCGTCATTGCTGGCGGTTATATAAAGGTACGTATTGCCCTACCACATTTTCAACATTTATGGTGTGGTTATTTCTAGATGACAGGCGCAAGCGAATGGAGTAGTTAGTTAAATATCCGTGACAGCTCAGACTAGATTGGTTACTACATCTGTGATATATTATTGAGGAAACTCGTAATGTTACTGATTTGCGGAGCACGAGAATTTGTGCGAAAGTTTCTGATTGTGTTACATGTTATTTGGTTTCAGCACGTACAACTAGCCGCATAGTTAAAAATAAGCCTGCTATATTAGTTTACGTTATTTCTTGAATGAAATAAGTAACAGTGATGGTGAGTATTGGATATGTTTGACCTAAATGGCTTTATTAAATCAGTTCCCTGGGCCAATTGCAAATGTTCTAACCTACGTTAGACCCTCAGGACATTATTAAGCAGCACAAGAGCAGGTTGTAAGGTTATTCTACTGCACGTCACATATGCAAATACTTTTTAAACTTAAGTTACTTAAACTTTAACAATGTAACCCTGCTCTAATAATAAAGTTAATACAATTCAAAAAAATATTTGGTTTTCAGTAGCACTTGTCATTTATGGATAGCATGAAGCTGAATTATTCAATAACATGTGCTGGATTAGGCGATAGTGAATGGCCTGTTTATGTAGGATCCTTTGTGTGAGGACAGTCATTTAGCATTGACTTAATTTACATTACTAAATGTTTTCATGATTAGAATGATAAAACACATCAGAGACTCAGCTACTTGTCACACACCTCTAAGTATCATTCTCTTTTCCACCATTTTCCCTGTAGTTCCCAGCAGATGGTCATGCAGATGACACCATGGCAACTATGTGGCAACGAATGGACAGCAGAAAGGGGAGGTCAACCGCCAAGCATCTGCCTGGCCTGGACTGATCCCTGTAAAGGGGCTGTCCAAGAGGCAGCACCAAGAAGCGTCTATCCAACACGTAGGAGGACAGGCATGGGAGCTCTCCAGAGAGTGAGGCCGACGAGGACACCTCCACTGAGACTTGATGCATGGGCCCCTAGGAAATCCTGAATCCAGAAGTAGGTTCTCTTTTTGGATTTTGGATGTTATAATGAACTGCACACTTAAATTCCAAAAGGGTCTGTGACCCTTTCAGTTTTGTTGACATTTTGAAAAGTAGCCATTCTGATCAATTAATTAATTCCAAATTATAATGATCATTATACCATCTACTTATGAGCATAAAACACGAATAAACTTAAGCAAAGCGCTTAATTCTAATGGGGGAAAAAAACTACTAAAATGGTAAATTTGCAGGCGGTAATACCTTAATAAGGTAGTTACATCATGAACTTTTAAATTTTAATTTGAATACAACATGGGATTGTCAGGTTTTGTCCAATGTACTAAATAATACACTAATATCTTTGTTTCCTAATTCCATTCAGCAACCATATATGCTGTACCTTTCTCCGGAAATATAGAGGATCAGTTGTGCCATTTTCTGAAATGTGTGTATACGTGGTATTGGTGTGGCTATGTTTTTGTTCTCCCGTTATTTTAATAACAAATATGTATTCCACTTTTATACCACTAAAAGTAAATTTTATTGCATCAATGAACCATACAATAATCATTAAAATGTATATATTAACATGGTATATACTGAAAGAGCCAAGATCATGTTTGTTCCCATTGCCTGAGTATTTAAAGCAATAACCTGTGAATTAATTCTGGAATTGGAGCCACTACATGATGATTTCAAATCAGCATTGTAAAGAATCTTCTGTTCCTCAAGCAGTTTCCTTCCATTCGCTTCCATGCAGTTGCTGTCTTATTGCAGCTATGTCGGCTGGGCTAACGCGACAGCACCCGCCTGCAAGAAACACAAATGCCACGACACCACCAAGCTTAAAGAGACCCATAACCAACTGACTAAATGCATAACTGATGTTTGTGTATGACACTACCCACCAATCCAAGCAGCCCCTTGTCTTCTCCAATTTGCGCTCAGGTCAGCTAAGGACACTTTGTTTTTTGAGGTTTGCCACCTGATAAGGTTGGTTGAGGATTAAAAAAAATCGAATTGCAAAATTACAGCAAGAACATTAAATACATTTTCCAATTAAATGTTAAATATGATCATCCACTGGACCCACCCAATGCCTTTAACCCATTTATCCCCGTTGTCGGGGTAAACGACCCAGCTGAGGTCCGGGCCCTTGTGCGGAGCAGCAGACTCCAGCAGTGGTTCCACCAGTGTCGGCCCACAGCAGTTCACTCCTATGGCTACCAGCTGCTTTGACCTC
This sequence comes from Ilyophis sp. 1 JC-2022, assembly GCA_022702515.1. NCBI lineage: Eukaryota > Metazoa > Chordata > Actinopteri > Anguilliformes > Synaphobranchidae > Ilyophis > Ilyophis sp. 1 JC-2022. The sequence goes on along the minus strand of CM040398.1, from coordinate 9,023,283 downwards.
TTAGCCACCTGGACTGCTTCTGAAAATCTCCTGCCATTAGAAATGCACTGTGCATCCTAAAAGAGGAAAATTCACTCTATCACATCCAAGTAACATCTCCAGCCATTCTGGTTGCAACGTTATATATTTTCCTGTCAATGTATAAAATTTGGATAGTTCAAGTGGCTTAGATGACTCCTGTTATAGCTTGTTAACTGTTTGGCAGCAGGCTCAGCTGATAGAAAGTGTGTAGTACCTTGCAAGAGAAGGACAACCAGGCTTTTGAATTGGGAAACTCCTGGAGCAGCTCCACCAATGCCTCTGCTTCCTTAAGGCTTGGGATGGTTTCCATGGCAATTAGATCAACTCCTGCAGAAACCAAGCATTGGATCTGAGGTCTATGCCAGGCTTTCAGCTCCTGAGGTCAGAGCAGACGTCCATGACTGCAGATTAAAGACCATTCTAGCAGCATTACCACAAAGGAAGAATTGCCAGTAACTTACGTCCTTGCTCATCCATTCGTCATAAGCGCCTGAGTACTCCGAGCCGTCAAGCAGAAAGGCACCATAAGGCCCAACAGATCCAGCCACCAGTGGTATCCTCCTCCCTTCAAAATGGCACACAAAATGCACAGCCATTGGTGTTTTTGCATGGTTCTGTACCATATTATTAACCTAAAATGGCTCACCAAAAATAAAGCCATTCATGTGTTGGCACGTACCAAGGAACCTGCCAGTTGTTCATATATAGATGTAGAAAGAACGCATTTTGTTGTACCAGTCAGTGCTCACTGCTTACCTGGATAAGCACCGTCAGCCATGAAATCCTGCACTGCCTGCTTGGCCAGCTCCACCCCTGACCTCAGCAGCTGACTGGCCTGTTCTGATGTCAGGCCAAGATGCTGGACAAACCCTTCAACACTAGCTTGGTATGTAGCTGTTGTAATAACATCAGCACCACAATGGAGAAATCTATAAGGTACACATTATGTTGCATTTTTCAATGCTCATCAGATTTGATTATTTCAGATATTATCATTTTGTATGATGTGAAGGCCATGTATGCTCAGGATCAGAGTCATGAGATGTAATATGCCTATTCATAGCAAAAACAATTGCATGGTAATAGTATAGATCTCATACTAAATGTGTGTATCTAATATTCATCAATTAGTTTATTCTTACCTGCCATGGACCTCTTTAATAGCCTCTGGATTCGTATGCAAAATCCGAGCACTCCATAATGGGTCACCCTATAAAAAAAAGCAGATGTTTTTGTCAATCCAACAGCTCTCAATGGCATACTGTACATTCACTTTGGTGGAAATGTACTGTGCTTTACCTGTAGCTTTAAACCAGCTGCTTCCAGTTCTGTTGCCAATCCACCATCCAAAATGACTCCGTCCTCAGCCATCCTATGTGATTCACTGAATATACCTTTCCTTAGATTGTCTTCCTACAATCAAGAAAAATCGTTATTAATGAACAATTACCGGTAGTGTTATTCCTAAAGGACTGCCGTTAAGATGTTTGCTTTTGTTAGCCTAACGTTAAATGATGACGATCAAATAACTACAAACAGCATAAGTCAGGTGTTATATACAATGCCTAGCTCCTTACTACCAATTATAATGTAAATGTTTACACCCGTAAAGTTACACCGGAACACCATTCTATGATCCCGGAACAATCATCACCAAGATTTCTCATTCGATTCCAATAACCGTTTTGCTTCCGGCTCACTTCCTTTATTTCAAGAAGCTTTTGTTTATTTTTATTTTTAAACCCTTTATATACTATTCTGATCAGTTACACATACGTTTAAAATCAACTAATAATAATTCTAAGTCATTCGTTTTATTTAATTTTGTCTGCCGTTGGAACGTTACTATGGTAACGAAACTAACACGTTGAGCTGACCGCAACGCCGAAGAAAATATAACGTTAGCTCGTAACTTAGTTGCTGTTGCAGAATATCATCCGAAAAATGGTAAAGTGACCTCACATAATGCATTTTTTTTTTCTTCAATATTATTATATTTTATATAAACGCTGTCAACCCGTTTGTGTCGTTCGGCAAATTCGGTGGCTAACGTTAAGAGTTGGACAAAACTGCAGCTAGCTAACGTTGGCTATAACAAACGTTAGGCTAACGTTACATTAGCTTGGCAGTAGTAACGTTAAACGTTATCCGTTAAATCAGTGGTTCTCAAACTCGGTAGCTTCGTTGTTTGCTAGCTAGCAACTTTACTTTAACTTAACTTATCATACCAGTTGTCTAACGTTAGGTTCTATTGTGACTAACGTTACGTTAGCATTATCCATCTAGCTAAGCAACATTATTAGCTAATGTTAGCTACAGCAACAGTTAGCTTGCAAAATTATCTGCAAAATGATTTAGTGAAGGCACTTGTGTCGCGTTGGTTTGCTAGCTCAGTAGCTAGCTAGTGTTATTGTCGTAAGCATAGCGTTAGCCGCTAACGTTAGACATTTTCAAGCCACCGATTTGGTTCAGTTGCAGGTCTGGTTAACGTTACGTGAGCAAGAATGTTGACTTGCTGTTTTGAACTTGACAAGGGAAAACATGTAAGTTATAAACATGCAATTTGATTTAATGATGGAGCTAGTGAGCTATCTATCTGTCTGGCTGTATAACATTAGGTTAGAAATTAACAGTGTGCACAGCAGCACAAAGGCGGGTTTGGACCTCTACCGTAACGTTTAACATTAATTTACCTTGCCATAATCTCTACTCTGTTAGTCATTTCTATTGTGGCAAGTTGTTGCACAGTAATCAGTTCCTTACGTTAGCATTTTTTCATTTTTAAAACTTGCATTGGCTTTCAGCTGTAATTGAACAAGATGTGAACATTTGAACGTGCAACTGGACAGATTGTATGGTTCTTATGTTATTTTAATATCATAAAATGTTTGATTAACTTACATGAAATGTTATCTAAAATGTATGGTATGTTTTGTTGTGATGTTACCCATCGAAGAAAGGATTATAATAATTATAGAATACGTATAAAAAGGATCTGTCATTGTACGGGATGGAATACCTGTCACCCCAATATTGACTTTTTTTTTTACTTTTCTCATATCCAATCTCCTGTCCAGTAGATGGCAGTATTGTTTTATTTATGACGCTTATGTTGTGATACGTTCCTTTCATTTTCATCGCAATTTCTAGGTAATGTTTAAAAAAAATTTTTTTTTTTTAACTTGGGCCATGCAAAACACCCCTTCATCTGAACTCCACTTTGCTGTTAGTTTTAGTGAATTATAAAGTTGTGTCCGTCGTCTGTGCCCACCATTTTGTCTTTCCTGACATCTACATCCTTGCTTATTGGTGGTTGAATGCATTGCTGAACCATTTGCTCAACACAGAGAATTCTGCATGTGTGAGGAAGACATTCTCTGAAGATAATTCTCTGTCTCTTGTGTTCTATCGCTAGCTAACTGAATGCATCGTGATCACATACTGTCATAACAAGTCCTAGAAATTATGTTCTCAGTCAGAGATTTGCTCTAAGAGACTGTGTAAGAGACCATGTTCTATAAAAGACCATCCTGCCATCCTCTATTATATAAACCTTTACTTTTGGTAAACTTTTACTTTGGGTCATTTATTTGTGAGTTAGTAGAAAGTTAATCTAGTGGCTATGGACTTCTCTCCTGAGTTGTGCTATTTAATTTGTCTTCTGTGGAAGGCAATGACTTATGAATAATGAGGCAATGAAACACTGCTGGCATTGAATAATGACATTTTAAAAATTCATTTAGGCAATGCTTTCTTGTTGTTATGAATAACATTTTTAATTTCAGACTGAGAAGTACTATAGCTTGAATTTATTAGAGATGGATATTTAGTGCATGTAGTTTGTTTACTGGCATACTTGGTGATTTTAATCTTACATTAACAGCCATTACACATGGTCAGTATTGATCTTAGATGTTTTACTCTAAGCCTAATCTCTGATGGATGCTTGTACGTGAGGCATGAATTCATAATGTGGTGAATTTTCCCTGACCAGGAATAAGCGGGTTAGATGATGGATGGATGGATATATGGTGTTGTTGAAATAATATTGCAATAGCTGTAGAAGTAACATGGTAGAATGTTGCTATATGTTGAGAATTAGCTGGGGCTGAATAGTCTACCTGTTGCAATTTTTATTAGGTAGCAATGCCTTAGTTTTGTGGGGTAAAATTTTTTGTTTAGGTTAAGATAAAATGGGAATCTCTACAGCAGCGATTCCCAAACTATGGGCCGCGGCCCCCTGGTGGGCCGCGAGGGTATTGCAAGTGGTCCGCCAAATCATGGAAAATTTATTTATTTATTTATTTATTTTTTTTGAAATTTGTGTTTTTTTCCTTCAAAACCTTCCAAAATGCAAATATTATTATGTGTTTATTCTGCTTAAAATGTGATGATAAAGACTAATAAACGACTTACAATAAGGGATGCCTCTTAACCGCTTCCAGGGCATTTTCCCTGGCTCAGGAAAATAAGTGACGGTTTGATTAAATTGTATTCTTTCTCATTTAAGTTTATTCGTTCTGATATTACATTTATTCGTTTTAATTAGTTTTGAATGAGCCATTCAACTAAGAAAAAAAAATATATATTTTTGATTTAATTTATATAGTCGACTTTTTAGCCATCCCTAGTATGTATGATGATGCATATATATGAAATAGCCAATAAGAATACTGATTGAATTGTACGCGTGCGTAAAATGCCTGTGTGGGCCGCGAATACTTTTGAGATTTTCAAGTGGGCCTTGAGTCCAAAAAGTTTGGGAACCACTGCTCTACAGAGATGGGGCATCCAAATTTAAATGTAAGCTTTTTGCATTCCTTTCTTAGAATTGTTCCTCTTTTCTGTATCGCCCAAATGGGCAATTTTCAAGGTAAACAACATTGATCTGCCTGCAGGGCAACACAAACTGTTTCCAATGATAGCGCAGAGAGACAGCGGGTGTCTGGGAAAATGTGGCCGATGCAGCCCAGCGTCGGCTTCAAATGAGAACCTTCTGTTGCCTGGAGCAGCAGGGAGCTGAAACGGAGAAGTGGCTTTGGGACTGGAGACTGCCTCAATGCCTCCAGGCTCACCACAGGCTCACCACAGGCTCCCTGCTATCACTACTCCTGACTCCTCTGGGTGGAACACCTATCCCATGCTGCACTTCTTCTCTGTCATGCTATGAATATAATCTATACTACTTGAGTAGAAGCATTCGTTTGTAAGTAAAGGTGCATGTTTCTGGAGGTGTTTTTTCTGGCTTAATTATAGGCATAAAGTTGGTTTTGTAAAAATATTAAACTAAAAATATTGAGATATTAAATACGTTTTTCTTGCTTTTCGTTTCTCATTTGGAAAATGTGTTCAGGAAATTATGTACCAGAACTATTTTATAGGCCTTCTTAATAGTAATGAAGTGCTTTTATGCAATGCCTTTCATCTCTTGATTTCAGAGTGCCTCACACTGAGGAGGGAGGACTTACTTCAGCAACAAGCAATGTGTAGCCCCCACCTGAGTGATGCATGGCAGCCATTTTGGGCCAGAATGCTCAACACGCATTGGCTTAGGTGGAGAGGGAGGAATTTATTGAGCCAATTAAACTGGGGCTACCAGGTTGGGAATTTTTCCAGAACACTTAGGGGACGCCCTACTTTTCCTGATAAGTTCAGCGGGGATCTTTAATGACCACAGTGAGTCAGAATGTCAGTTTGAGGTCTCGTTTGGAAGAAAGCGTCTCTGACAGTGCCCACGTCGCCTCACTGAGGTATTGGGGTTTGTTTTATTCAGGGGGAAGACTGACCCCTTCAGACCCTCATCACCACTTCCAGCAGCAACTTGCTTTTACCAGGAAGTCCCCTATCCAAATACTAACCAAGCTCACGTCTGCATTGCCATATGGTATGCGTATGTATTGGTATATGCTACATTTTGGCAGGAGCAGGGTATATGCTGCATTTGACAGGAGTAGGATATATACTACATTTGGCAGGAGCAGGATATATGCTGCATTTGGCAGGAGCAGGATATATGCTACATCTGGCAGGAGCAGGATATATGCTACATTTGGCAGGAGCAGGGTATATGCTGCATTTGGCAGGAGCAGGATATATGCTACATTTGGCAGGAGCAGGGTATATGCTGCATTTTGCAGGAGCAGGGTATATGCTGAATTTGGCAGGAGCAGGGTATATGCTGCATTTGGCAGGAGCAGGATATATGCTGCATTTGGCAGGAGTAGGGTATATGCTGAATTTGGCAGGAGCAGGATATATGCTGCATTTGGCAGGAGCAGGATATATGCTGCATTTGGCAGGAGCAGGATATATGCTGCATTTAGCAGGAGTAGGGTATATGCTGCATTTGGCAGGATATATGCTGCATTTGGCAGGAGCAGGGTATATGCTGAATTTGGCAGGAGCAGGATATATGCTACATTTGGCAGGAGCAGGGTATATGCTACATTTGGCAGGTGTCGGGTATATGCTGAATTTGGCAGGAGCAGGGTATATGCTGCATTTGGCAGGAGTAGGATATACAGGTGCAGCTCAAAAAATTTGAATATCGTGAAAAAGTTCAATATTTTTTGTCACTCATGTCAGAAAGTGAAACTCATATATTATATAGATTCATTACACATAGAGTTAAATATTTCAAGCCTTTATTTCTTGTAATTTTGATGATTATGGCTTACAGCTAATGAAAACCCAAAATCAGTGTCTCAGAAAATTAGAATATTACATAAGATCAATAAAAAAGGATATTTTAAACAGAAATGTCAGCCTTCTGAAAAGTATGTTCATTTCTATGCACTCAATACTTGGTTGCGGCTCCTTTTGCATGAATTACTGCATCAATGCGGCGTGACATGGAGGCGATCAGCCTGTGGCACTGCTGAGGTGTAACGGAAGCCCAGGTTGCTTTGATAGCGGCCTTCAGGTTGTCTGCATTGTTGGGTCTGGTGTCTCATCTTCCTCCTGACAATACCTCATAGATTCTCTGGGGTTCAGGTCAGGCGAGCTTGCTGGCCAATCAAGCACAGTAATACCATGGTCATTGAACCAGCGTTTGGTACTTTTGGCAGTGTGGGCAGGTGGCAAGTCCTGCTGGAAAATGAAATCAGCATCTCCATAAAGCTTGTCAGCAGAAGGAAGCATGAAGTGCTCTAAAATTTCCTGGTAGATGGCTGCGTTGACTGTGGACTTCAGAAAACACAGTGGACCAACACCAGCAGATGACATGGCACCCCAAATCATCACTGACTGTGGAAACTTCACACTGGACTTCAAGCAATGTGGATTCTGTGCCTCTCCACTCTTCCTCCAGACTCTGGGACCTTGATTTCCAAATGAAATGCAAAATTTACTTTCATCTGAAAAGTGGACTTTGGACCACTGAGCAACAGTCTAGTTCTTTTTCTCCTTAGCCCAGGTAAGACGCTTCTGACGTTGTCTCTGGTTCAGGAGTGGCTTGACACGAGGAATGCGACATTTGTAGCCCATGTCCTGGATTCGTCTGTGCGTGGTGGCTCTTGATGCACTGACTCCAGCCTCAGTCCACTCCTTGTGAAGCTCCCCCAAATTCTTGAATTAATTTTGCTTGACAATCCTCTCAAGGCTGCGGTTATCCCTGTTGCTTGTGCACCTTTTCCTACCACACTTTTTCCTTCCACTCAACTTTCTATGAATATGCTTGGATACAGCACTCTGTGAACAACCAGCTTCTTTAGCAATGAACTTTTGTGGCTTACCCTCCTTGTGGAGGGTGTCAATGACTGTCTTCTGGACATCTGTCAAGTCAGCAATCTTCCCCATGATTGTGTAGCCTACTGAACCAGACTGAGAGACCATTTAAAGGCTCAGGAAACCTTTGCAGGTGTTTTGAGTTAACTAGCTGATTAGAGTGTGACACCATGAGTTTCCAATATGGAACTTTTTCACAATATTCTAATTTTCTGAGACACTGAATTTGGGTTTTCATTAGCTGTAAGCCATAATCATCAAAATTACAAAAAGGCTTGAAATATTTCACTCTACGTGTAATGAATCTATATAATATATGAGTTTCACATTCTGAAATGAGTGACAAAAAATATTGAACGTTTTCATGATATTCTAATTTTTTGAGCTGCACCTGTATATATAAGAATCAGAGAGTGTTGCATTCATTTGATAAGCCTTCTCCTGAGCCTGAATATAGTGTAGATTTGAAGGATAGAGTCATATGCAGAGTAAATTATCTTGCATCTCATGTTTCTAAATTCTCATGTATCTCATTTCACTTTCCAAGACTAACATTACAAGATTGCAGGTTTATTAAAGGGATCAGAAAAGCCTCAGAAGTAGATCATTGGCAGAAGTTTCATAATTGTAGGCTGGCAGGCTGCAGCTGTTTGAAGTGTTAGGCTGTGCGTAGAATCAGTGGCTTCCCTTCTTGGAAGTATCACGTGATGTTTTGAGAAGTTTGTGTGCCCTCTGCTAGTCTGCTGCCAGTGGAGAACAGAGAGTGATCCTCTTCAGTTTGCTTAAACATTAATGTTTACTGTGATTACAAAGCTATGAGACTGCCAACAGCCACAGAACACTGCGATTAGGCCATTTGCTTCAGAAAGGCCTGGTCTGAGACCAGCTAAGTGTCAAGACAGTCCTAAGCCAAGGCCAATTCAGAAAGAAGGCTATTTTCTTAACTGAATCGCAAACACATTTTTCACCCCACCAATGGCAAGTTTGCTATTTGGCAAGGCTGCAAGAAAAGTTAGGCTATGCCTTCCACAAATCTGTGTCATCAGTATTGGATGACAGAGAAGGCACAGCGTCTCTTTATAGGCTTGGTTGCACTAAATTGTTGAGCAGCAGTTTTGAATGAGGGTCTGTGGAATAGGGGGCGGGGCTCTAATATCTAAAGTACAAACTGTGAAACACATTCTGGGTTCCCGTCTTTAAGCTCCCAACTGCCGTTTTTGGCGATGTGGCCTCATGATCATAAGTCCAGAGGCATCATCCTCCTCTGTCCAGAGAATCAGAGATGTTTAGGTATTTGAATTATATGAATTGTTCAATGCATTTATAGCCCACAGCAACACTTGTAGTTTCATATCAAAGAATATAATTCCAACATGTTACTCGCACTTTCAATGTTGGGGTTACTGGAAAAGGGGCTCACACAAATGATTTGGCCTTGGCAGGTGGAGGTAATAATTAGGACTTTGAGTCGCTGCTTTCTCGCTCCTCAAGGCTACCGCTATAGTAAGATGAAATTGTAAGAGGACGTCCACGTCATTATATATTCATGGTAAAAGTTAAATAAACCTTTGCACACAACTTTTTCTAATTCTGTGTTTTTGTGATTTTGCTGTTGTGTTTAACAAATTCTCTATGTGAACCATATGCTTGAGTGCATTACCCCCTGAATGCACTGTTGGCATCATGGGGTGGTTTTACAAGGTCCTGTGATTGGCTCACACTACTCGTCCCTAGGGCTCGAACTGAGCTGGGCAAACGCGCCTTTTTTCATCACGCTCCTGCTGCCTGGAACTTATTGCAAAGCACTTTTAAGTTGGACTCTTTAGTTTCCCTCAGTCACTTTAAAACTTTACTGCTAGATAATTTTATTTCCGATTGTACTTGTTTTAATTGACTGATTTATCCTGTTTCTTATTTTCTAGTACCGGTTTTATTGTATGATTTTTGTCATGTTTTTATTTAGTTTTATTTTTGCCTGTTTGTTGTTTCTAAATGCACTGTTTACTCGACATCACTGTAAATGAGGCCTTCACCTCAGCTGATTTTTTTCGAGTCAAAATAAAGGTCAAATGAAAATGAAAAATGGTGAATAAGCCTTATATTTATAATTGTTTTTAAACGAGTGCTCTTTAGCTGCTCTTTGATTTTATTTTAGTGAAATATGTTTTCTCTTGTTCCCCTCAGGAAGAGCGCTTTGCCTTTCTGGCTGAATGGTACGACCCCAGTGCTGCCCTTCTGCGCCGCTACCAGCTACTTTTTTACCCCAAAGACAGCTCTGTTGAAATGGTAAGGTACTGTAGATGGGCCTTTTATACAAGGTTCTGCTCAAACATGAGGTGGACTTGTTTTTCAAGCGGGAGGCCTTCCGATATTGACAGAATGGGCGTGTTCGGCACTCGTTTGGCACAAAAAGCAGCTGATGGGTGCCACCGATTTGCCCGCTAAAAACATTGGGCGAAGTTGGGCGAAGCACTTGTGAATGACATGAAATGTCAACGAGTGGTTCGATGCTGGTTTTTGGATCTTTTGATTTTGTTATGATGCTCGCTGCCGATTAGGGCTCCAGTTTATACTCGGTTCCAGCAGCGAGCTCCTCCCTTGTGATGCGGGATAGCCCGACATGATCAAAACAAGTCCACGCATTATAACCTCACTTTCATGTCGATAGTTTGTGTAGCTGATTTAACAGGAAATGGGAGGAGCCGCTCAGAGAGGGTTTAAAGGAAGGTCCATGTAAAAAGATGTTGAGAGCTTCTACTTTTGTGTTTGCATTGCAATATTGCATTATGGACATTTAGCAGATTAACATCAGTCTAACAATGGATAAGGAATATAATACCAGCCACACATATTTTTATGTCATTTTATGTTGACGTCCTCTAGAATCTATGTACAAGTTACAGTGATTTACTGGCCATAAGGAGCTTGGGAGCAGTGTTCTGTTGTTTCTTGCTATTTGCATTGTTTGTCATTTGTGCCTGTGTGAGATGTATTTTAAAGAGCTGGGGCCTGAAGACTTGAGATGTTACAGCTTTTTGCTCAGCATTTCTCCGCTGAATTAAGTCCAATGAAAACGGATCATCCTTTTTCTCAACATGTAAATTAAGTTATCTGGCTTTATGATAAGATTGTCCATGTTAGTTCAGGCCTGTGTCACAAATGTTAAGGACTAACCAAAAATAAATGAAAGCATAACAGTGTGTTCATTCATAATTCATATTTACCATATAATCATATTTATTATTAAAATGTTCTATTGTTTGATTATGAGTTTGTTGAGTGTGGAATTATGCAGCAGCAGTAGCCGCTGTATATTTAAGCTTTGGTCTATTCCATTAATCACACCCATTCACTCCATTGAAAACTTTCAACTGAAATTGCCTGATCCACATTTTTGCAAGTGGTAGGACCAGAAGTCACACGTTCTGTGGATTTTTAAATTAATTATTTAGATAGCAATGCTAGTTCATTGATTAACTATGAATTCATCAAGTTATTTTGCTTGCGGAATTGGACTAGTACATTCCAATGTGATCATTGATTGATGCCACAAAAAATGTATTATTAAAAGAATTATTATTAATACAGACATTACACATAACACCAAGAGTGCCACAATGATTAAAAAAAAAAAAAAAAAAAGAATAAATAAATAAATGTGGGAATATAAAAATGAATAAATAAAATAATTTGGAAATTAATAAATATGGGCATGAATTTAGAACTGTAAATGTATGTGCAATTAATTAAAGTTATTACATTTATTTAAAAATGTATTTTCGAAAATATTTTTAAATTAATTAATTTATTTCCATATATATTTCCCAATTTATTTCCCTATTTACTTATTTATTTCCATATATATTTACCTATTTCCCAAAGAGCACAATCTGTCAATCAACTTGCTTTGCTCCACCCACTACATTCTCAATGTGAGCAAATACATTAATGGAGAAGTCAATTCCTCACATATTGAGAGAAACAACGGATAAAGAAAGCTAGCTGGCCAGCACAATCTTGTCAACTTGCTTTGGTCTACCCACTAAGTTCAATTGGGCTGGAATACGCCCAATCTGGCAACACTGAACACGTACGTTGGAAGGGTGGGAACGAGGCGAACTGGGTGGAGCAAAGCAAGTTGATTGACAGGTTGTGCTTTTTGGGAAATAACATTAGGTAAAAATATATGGAAATAAATAAGTAACTAGGGATAGATTGGGAAATATATATAGAAATAAATAAATGAATATATTAGAAAAATATTTTAAAATAAATGTAATAACTTAAATTAATTGCGCATACATTTACATTTCTATATTAATTCCCAAATTTATTTATTTATTATTATTCTATTTATTTATTTATCATTGTGGCACTCTCGGTGTTCCATAGTTAACTGCCACTTGGATAAATATAGGTATTTTCAGTACAACCTAAACAAATTATTTTCTGCTGGAGGTCTTTAATGCTGTATGGTATGCCCCAGCGCATTTTTGGCCCACAGAATGTGAAGTGTGCAGTAACAGTAGTTCCTAGTAACTATGGCTTTTACCAATCCCACCTTGAGAACATGGCATGTGTCACTGCACTTAAGACTCATGTTATGTTTAATGTGTCCTGGACACATATTAAGCCACACTGTCTGGTGAATTTGTGTCCTCAGAGTAAGTTTATAAAATGGCGTGACGCATTGCTCGAGCTGAATCAATTTTTCCTCCTGTTCATGCAGTTTGATATGAAAAACCAACGCACGTTCTTAAGACGGACACGATACGAGGAGCTGAAGGAGGAGGATCTCTTCGTGGGCAGCCGGGTGAACGTCTTTTCCAGACAGCTGAGTTTGATTGGGTACGGGGACCAGTACACTGCCAGCAAGCTGGGCTGCAGGAAAGAGAGGTAAACTCCCATTGGCTCCTTCATGTCCCTGTTCATCATCAGCCAATCGCTATCCTCGGTTCAGTGGGGCCTCGAGATCCTTTCATTCTCATAGGCTCTCTGAGTGGATTTTATCTGCATTGGGAAATAACCAGTGAATTATTTAACGTATACAGTATATTGAAAACATATTGTTGAAAATGTAGACTGAGCCTTCAGTAACTGCTTTCTTATGCACCTGCTAAAGCTGTAAGAATACACTGCTCAAAAAACATAAGGGAACACTTAATCATCACAGTATAACACCAAGTCAATTAAACCAAACCGGTCATGCTGGATGATGTTGCAGGCAGCATAACATTCGCCATGGCGTCTCCAGACTCTTTCACGTCTGTCACATGTGCTCAGTGTGAACCTGCTCTCATTTGTGAAGAGAACGGGGCGCCAATGGCGAACCTGCCAATTCTGGTGTTCTCTTGCAAATGCCAATTGAGCTGCACGGCGCTGGGCTGTGAGCACAGGTCCCACTACAGGACGTCGGGCCCTCATGCCACCCTCATGGATTCTGTTTCTGACAGTTTGGTCAGAAACATGCACACGAGTAGCCCGCTGGAGGTCATTTGGAAGGGCTCTGGCAGTGCTCCTCCTGTTCCTCCGCACAAAGGAGCAGATGCCGGTCCTGCCGCTGGGTTGTTGCCCTTCTACGGCCCTGTCCAGCTCTCCTTGTGTAATCTCCTCCACGCTCTTGAGACTGTGCTGGGAGACACAGCAAAACGTCTTGCGACGGCACGTATGGATGTGCCATCCTGGAGGAGCTGGACTACCTGTGCAACCTGAATGGGCTGCAGGCACCGCCTCATGCTACCAGTAGGGACAAGGGCACTAGCGAAATGCAAAACTAGAGAAAAATCTGTCAGGAAGGATAAGGAGAGAGAAATGGACTGTGGCCACCGTACAAAAAACCATTTACTTTTTGGGGGTTGTCTTGCTGTTGCCTCTCCTGTCCATCTGTTGTCACTTTCATTTGCACCAAAGCAGGTGAAATTGATTCACAATAGTTTATGCTTCCTAACTGGACAGATCGATATCCCAGAAGTTTAATTGACTTGGTGTTATACTGTGTTGATTAAGCGTTCCCTTAATTTCTTTGAGCAGTGTATATTCTAGAATGCACCGGCGTGTGGGACTGGCAGGTGAAGCCAGTCAGCAGCCCACCTTCACGTGTTTTCCCTCTGCTCTCGACAGAATGAAGAGGGACACAAGCTTAATTGAGCTCCAGCTCAACTTTTATTTCATCAGCCGAAATGACCTCTCCTAACGCCCGCGGGAGAGCGAGCTGAGGGGGGGGCAGCCAATTTATTTTCCGCCTGGTGAACCTGAGAAACGGACACAAATTGGCGCGCGAGGGTATCGACCTCCTGCCGCTTTTGTTTTCATGCTTTGAGAGTGAAAAGGCTCGGCGCTAGCCCCTGAAAGTTCGTCTTCGTTCGCCTGCCCACAGCGGTAAAACCGTGACGCGAGAGTGAGAGACCTCTATCATTACAGCGTGTTCCTCTTTCTGTTCTCCCCTGCTGAGCGTTAAAGCCCAGACTGTGTGAGCAGGAAGACGTGAGTAACGCTCGGAGAATGCGTGCCAGGGAAACGCTGGGCCCTTTGCCAGTGCCAAACGGCGTCCAAAAATGTGCCATCTAACGGCCTTTAAAAGTTTCCCTGCTTAAGACGTGTCTTCTTGCGGGACTAAAGGAGAGGACTGTCTGTCTTTGAGACCCCTCAGCTCGAAGAGAGAAGGCTAGAAAACTGGAAAAAAAGAGCAGCACATTATGCTTAGGAGAAAAGATTACTAAATATTTATGTCCTGAAGCTTTTCCACTGTAGGAAAAATGTTTGATCTCAGGGGTGCGTATGAATTGAATGGTGATTACACCATCTTGAAGGTGTGTAGCATGGGCAGGCTTCTTCATTGTGAATGGGATTGGGCTCCACACAGTGTAGGAGCTGAGTCCCCTTAAGCCACACACTACTTTTGAAACTCACCACGAGTTTACAGCAGGTGACACACATAATGAAAGATTGCTGTTTATTGGATGCCGGTCGTGTATCCCACCTCCTGATTGGGTGCTTTTGGCAAGGAATTGGTCAGAACTCAAATGTTTAATATCCATTGGCGCCTATTCAAATCTCTGCAGAACAATTATAAGAGCTACATTTGGCCTTAAATTGTGCAGTGTGTACCCACCTTTATTTGTATATATTAAAACCATACACTCAAGCCATCCTGCTTGTTCATGAATACACCTCTATGTTAGTTTCATATAGAGCAGGGGTAGGCAACCCTGGTCCTGGAGTGCTGGTGACGTTTCTGGTTTTTGTTCCATCTGAGCTTGACCATTAATCATTTGATGGATGATTAAAAGTCTGAGCCTGAATATTCTGAATGGTGAACTTCTGAGTGGCTCCAGCACATGGTCACCTGCATTCATTACACCTGATTAATTAAACTTAATCCAGTTATGTAGTTATAGGTTTGGATGGAGCAAAAACCAGGACCGGCTCCGGCATGCCAGGACCAGGGTTGCCTACCCCAGATAGAATTATATGGCAAACACATCTGCCATCGTGGATGAACTTACCTGCTGTTCTCAAAATTGAACCTGTTAACTTCTGGCCTTCAATATACAGTATAGTAAATACCTGCTAAAAGCTCATTCATAAGGCTAATGAAGGTTTAAATGCTGAAATATTTTAAGCACCTTTGTACACAAAATTGTATAAAAAAACCTGCATACACACCGGCCCTCCAAGACCGGAATTGCCCACCCTGGGTTTAGGGCATAGTCTGGATCAGTATCAGAATGAAAATAGAAGGTCATTGGGCCTGGCTCTGGGGATTTGGAAGGATGCTTCTTCATGACGCTAATTGGATTTGGCAATCATTTACTGGATATTGAAGGTGCTGTTTCCATGAAGGTTACTGTGCTGCTTTGTGCAGATACTGATGTTAATTCTCTGTTTATGTGCTGATATCAGTGTGCTGGCAGTCAGGGTCTTCAGCAGAATAATGATGGCATGTGATGGCTATGACAGGGCTTTATTTGTGTTCAGAGCTGCTGTCTGATCACGATGACTCGCCCTCAACTCCACATGTTCCTGCAATGAATACTAAGCACGTGATATCTCTCTTTCTCTCTTTCTCTATCATCTCTTTCTCTTTCTCTTCCTCTTTCCCTTGCTCTCTTACCCCTCTTTTTTTCTCCCCTTTCTCTCTTTTTCTCTCTCTCTCTTGTTCTCTTCCCCCCTCTCTCTCTCTCTCCCCCTTCTTTCCTCTCTCTCTTCTGTACAACGGAGGGATCCAGCCCCCCCCACCACAAACAAATGAATACATAGTACATGCTACACCTCAATCTAGCACAGCATGTTAATCATGTTGCAGTCATTTCAGATACAAATGTGACATATAGCATGAATAAAGAGTGATACTTTTTTCTTATTTTTTTCAGAACCTTCGCTATGATAAAGCCAGATGCTGTGACTCAGATTGGTGACATCATCCAGATGATTTACGGTGAAAACCTGATCGTAACTAAGGCCAAGATGACAAAGCTATCATGGTAAGAAAATTGACGTTTTCAATTTGATTGCTACCAATAAGCTACTAATTTGCTTTCATCTGAATTAAATTGCTTCCAATCAGTAGATAATCATTAATATGTATATTTGTGTTATAACACATACATCAATATCTGTAACAACAACAAACTGTGTTATTGTCACCAGTATTCCCTGTTATGAAGATTATGTTATGAATGTATTTTGGTTATGCATTTGTATTTAAATATCGCTTTAAAATAAATGACTTCTGTATGGGCTATTCAGAAGAGTTGTAGAGTGGTGAACATGGCTGTGGAGTCCATTAGCACACCATCTTCAGCAGTCTAGCCTGCCCTCTGGCCTGCTCTGTGCCCTCTGGCCTGCTCTGTGCCCTCTGGCCTGCTCTGTGCCCTCTGGCCTGCTCTGTGCCCTCTGGCCTGCTCTGTGCCCTCTGGCCTGCTCTGTGCCCTCTGGCCTGCTCTGTGCCCTCTGGCCTGCTCTGTGCCCTCTGGCCTGCTCTGTGCCCTCTGGCCTGCTCTGTGCCCTCTGGCCTGCTCTGTGCCCTCTGGCCTGCTCTGTGCCCTCTGGCCTGCTCTGTGCCCTCTGGCCTGCTCTGTGCCCTCTGGCCTGCTCTGTGCCCTCTGGCCTGCTCTGTGCCCTCTGGCCTGCTCTGTGCCCTCTGGCCTGCTCTGTGCCCTCTGGCCTGCTCTGTGCCCTCTGGCCTGCTCTGTGCCCTCTGGCCTGCTCTGTGCCCTCTGGCCTGCTCTGTGCCCTCGCAGATCGCACATGCTTTGTGCCTCTGAAATACTGGCAGGAGTCAAAGAGCGGCAGTGGAACAGCTCCACACACGCACCCGTCCCTTGGCTCCACGCACTGGGCTGGCAAACCTTGAGCTTGTAAATGGGGCCGTCCTCACGCTAACAGATTCAAGTTGGAGTCGAGTGGAAATTCGGGGTCGTTGCATTGGCTGCCCTGGGCAACTGCACGGCACTGATGGCCCCAAGACCACAGAATCCACTTTTCTAGCTCCACGGCGGAATTACAAGCTGCTTATTTACGGTCCACGTTGAGACGTAATCGGGGGTAATGTTGATTGTTTTGGGCCAAAGCTTTCCGATCTCGTGGCTTTTAATTCTTTTGTACGTTTATGTTTAATTTCATACATTTACAACTCTCTTTGCTAGTCATATCACACGTCCCGTACCTATATTGTCTTTGTTTTTAAGAAAGGTGCCATCGAGGTAATTGCTTTTAAAATTTGAAACAAATGGAGAATAGCCTAGATGTAGTACCCCTGGCCCTGGGGGCATGAGGCAGTCATGCACATTCTCATGATAAGCGCTCGCGGAGCTCTTCATTTTGTTAAACAACACTGGATACTATTAGAGGAAGCATATAATCTACAGCCATCATCAGTACAGATCACACCACTAAAGGGGTTTCATCAGGGTTTCCTGAAAATCAAGCTGCCCTCTGAACAGGGAAGTGAAGCTAAACCTGTCAGAGTTTGCTTACTTAGACATTGTGCAAGTGTGTCTGGGCCTGAGCAGAGTCCCTGTCTGTGGTGACAGCAGATGGGGGCAGCATTGCTCCATGTAGGTTCAAAATGAAAGAGGAAATGCGTCTAGGTCCAGAGAAAGGGATTAGGACCGCGTTTTCTGCGGAACCCAGAGTCACGGCTAGTGTGACGATGTCGGATGGGATCACGTTGTAGGAAGTGCCCGGCGGTTTTAGCGGACGTCCTCGGGGCGAGCCGCTGCGGAAAGGCTCTGAGGCTCCTCTGCTCAGCAAATGGCCTAATCCGTCGTCCTGCAAACAGCGCCCCCTACTGGCTGCTCAGCAGCCACCACAGCGGCAATTTAAAGGCCACAGGGAATGTACACAGTGCATATTTCATACTAACATGAGGAAAATACCAAATGTGTACGTGCTCACAGTGTGTAGAGATACTGTATGTTATTGAGAATGTAGCCTGTTCCGGCTGCATTGGGGAAGTTATTCGTGTGGCTGACTGCTAGGAGAAAAACAGTGACAGCGCAAGATATGGGAAAAATGAAGAATATCAGGTGTCGATATGAGTACAATTCCTAAATGAAATTTTAAATTACATTAGCATAAGCTGCTAGGTCTGAGCAGACAGTACCATGAGATGAGTATTAATAATGAGGCCTGGTGCTTTGTTCAGTTAATAATATAAGTGGGTGCAATTAAAGACGTTTGTCTCCTGAGAAGGCCATTTTGCAGCATACAAAAAATGGAAATTGCTGCTATTGAGTAAATTCTGTCACTTGACCTTCACAATCATAGACTGTAATGTGAAGTGAGTTCTTGTGGGAAGTACTGGATGTGGGGTTAATTAATTATGGCCATTTTCCACGAGTTGATCAGATCTGAGTGAGGTAACGTGTTCTTTTTGATCCAAATGGCAGAATATCAATTCAGTCATGCATTGCATGGAAACTGCTGATTGTAGAAGGGCGATATAGGCTATTTGATCCTCTGTTTGCAGTTAATTTCAGAACAGCTGACGTTAAAGGAGTAACTGGGATGGAATCGACTGATAAATGGAAAATGTCAGTGGTATGCGCCTTTATAGTGTTAATAAGGTCTGATAAGGTTTTGTCTCTGGTATCATCCTCTTATCTGTCTTCAGTCATTCAGTTGTAGGAAATGACAACATTATCACTGTCACAACTTTTTAAGAAAGTAAAATATTTGTGACAGGCCTATTTGGACTCTTCCATGATAATAAGTAGCATTGAGCTTGCGGAGTGAGGTTTAATTTAGTGGGATTACACAGAACACAGTGTGTACAGAAATACAAGGTCAGGCACGATGGCGTTTTCCTTCTCAAGAGGCTTGTTTCATGCAGAATGTATTGTGCGGTAAATTAATGGCTTATTCATAGCCTTCCGTCCAGCTCTGGTGTTTCATTACACAGTGCTGTAGCGTTTGCAGGTCAAACAGTGTTTCAAAGTTTGTTCAGGGGGGAAAAAAAAGTAACCGCAGTGAAGATTTGGAAAATTTGATGTCTGCGATCGTTTCAGGTCTCAGAGCATTTCCTGTTTTAATGTCCCAGAATAAGTTCTACGCTCCACATTATCTGCTACGGGACTTTCTGTCCTGTTAAAGAAAAGGAGCATCATGGAAATGCCTGTGAAATCCTGGGTAATGAAGTGGGCGGAGAGTGGCGCAGTGCTGCTGTCGCGGCTGAAGGTGACTGTCAGCTCACACTCGGGGGAGTCTTACCTCATCACTCATTAACTGCCTTGTGCTCACGGTTCTCTTTCAGGAAACAGGCGGCAGACTTTTACTCCGAACATCAGTCAAAGTCTTTCTTCAAGTGAGTGCTCCCCGCGTAAATGATTGACACGCGTGGACGCTGGAGAAGGGGTCGGAAGGAGGCTCTGAAAATGTCGCCGCTGGCATCAGCACTCCTGTGACATTGATGTGACTTTGCAGCGCCGTCTCATTGAGGGAGAACATAGAGCCTTAGAGAATTACTGCTGTGGGAAAACTGTGCAGTTATGCACCGCCAAAAACACACACACGGCTCTAATGGAGAGAGGGCATCGCTGCATAGTTTATAAACTCTCTTCACTCTCTTTCATATGATCTTTAAATTGTGGCAGCATTATGCGAGACTGAGCTCACAAAGCTTCAGTTTTATACAGTGTGATTGTTTGTAGATATTTCTGTTCGTGGCGTGTTCATAATTTAGGAAATCTGCATCGACTAATATTTTAACTGTGACAAACATACTTGAATTAATGTTTCCGGTTTATGTGGTTTTACCACACTAGATAAATAAAACAACATGTATGTCCTTCATACGGTATTGCTTATTAAGAAATAAATCTTGGCTTGGTCAAAGGTCACTAAGTGGAGAGTAAATGTATCCTATAAGGATTTGTAATGAGTTACACCCGTTAAACACCCTTGACTGAAGCTCAAGTTGAATTTCAGCTCGTTGGCTCCTGAATTTTGAGTGACGTCTCTCTTGTCTGTAGTAACCTTGTGCAGTTTGTGACGTCCGGCCCAATGGTTGCCATGGAGGTCATGGGTGATGAGGCGGTGTCAACCTGGAGGAAAATCCTGGGCCCGACGGACTCCGCTTTGGCACGCAAGGACACCCCGAGCAGCCTGCGGGCCCAATTCGGCACGGACGGCACCAAGAACGCCGCCCACGGGTCTGACTCTTTGGCGTCGGCGGCGAGGGTAGGCGGAGCTCTGGTTGGAGAGTTTGTGGAGAGCTGAATACAGCTTCTGCTCGTAGATCACATTGTTCTGTGCCACTGCCTGGGCGGAGCTCAACATGGCTGAGAGTACTTAACCACACCTTTAAAACTCCAGTCTAAAACACCGTGACATTGAATAGAATTTGCATACCGGTGATGCGTAACCCAGGTTCTGTTTTTCCGTTTTTGTCTACTATTTCAGTTTTTTGCAGCTAAACCCAAGTTCTGTAGAGGACATGACGTCACGCGGTGATATTGCCACAGCAGGCACAATGGAGTTTAATATGAGAGTGCGTCTTTAACTCACTGTAGCACCATTAGATTAGATATGTGTTTCAGCCCATTAGGGCCAGCAAGTCAGGGATTATGCCTTGACTCCCCGCTAATCAACTTTCTGCAAAACTTCTACTGAGAGAAATCAATAATTTATCAAGAGGACGTACCGATTTTTGTCGTGCTAGCAGCCTCTGTAGTCCAGAATGCAACAGCACGGCGTGGCCATGATCTCCGGCTTTGCTTTAAGCTAACGTTTTCACGAAGGGGGATGGCGAAAGATCCGGAAGAAGCCTGACAGGACAGCAAGTCAAAAATTGTGAAATTCGATAAAGTAAAATACATCACACACATCAGATAATAAACCCCGCGATGAATTGTACATGGCTGCAGCGCGGTTACTAACAATATGAGTGTGTTAGCCTGGAGTTTTCTTTAACATTTTCACATGCACAGAAAGCAAAATCAGAGCAAGACTTCTCTGTAAATGTCATACCAAAGCATCTAACAGCACATCACGGAGGAAGATGTCGAGTGGGCGAGGTGTCACTGTTAGACGAAGAGTGGGCTGTAGCTTAAACGCTGGGGTGCATGAGAGGAAAGTACATTTTTGAGAATATAACCTGTTTTAAAATTACCTGCATAAAAACTCATCCAAGGTTGTATAAGAGGTAAGAGGAGGGTGAGAAATGGCCTGAACGGTTATATGCGCGTGTTCCTTTTTATACTGCCAGTGAAGTCCAGTAGTACGTTCTGTGAGCAAGTTGTGTTTTTTAACTTTTATTTCATAGGAGTTGGAGTTTTTCTTTCCCTCCGCCACGGGCAGCGCCCCCCCCAGCACGGCGAAGTGCACAGACTGCACGTGCTGCGTCATCAAGCCGCACGCCATCTCAGAAGGTAAAGCACAGCGCTCAAACCAACGCCCCTCTGTAGGGCTTTTTCTGTTAATTCAGTCTGCGCTTACGAAAAACTCAGGAGACGGCGAGATACAGATCAAGTAATCCCTGTCGCCGTTTTCATTGTGCAGTGATTGTGTCTGTCCGGGCAGAACGGAGGCTGTAATTTTCCACTCGAGTTGAACTCTGCGGTGCTCGCATTAAATCCTGCAGCGCCGGCTCTTCTCCCACTCAAACCGCTTCTTGAAAGGGGGCCATTGTAGGCAGTGATGAATCTGCTGTAATTCGTCGAAGGGAATGAGAGTGTCGATGATGCTGAAGTGTTGTCATCGCGCTACCTTCATTTGCTGTTTTTGTCATTGCCATGATGCTTTTATTTCTTTTGCTCCTTCTCAGATAATTATTGTTTTTTTTGTTTTTTTACAGCTTTGTCTGAACCATGTACATTTTTTCCTGCACATTTTACATGTTCTGCAATGCAGCCAGTTGCTTTTACTTGTACAGACTGTGTATGTAGGCCTTTCATTCCAGGTCTCGTTCATTGGACTGCAGGGTCTTGAGGATGAAAATAAGCAGGGAAGTGGCCTGTATATTAGCAGTGCTTTATCCACCGCCGTCCCTCCTCTATGTGCCTCTCTCTCTCTCTCTGTCTCTCTTCCTCTTCCTCTCTCTATCTGTCTCTCTTCCTCTTCCTCTCTCTCTCTTCCTCTCTCTTCCTCTCTCTCTCTCTCTCTCTCTCTCTCACTAACTCTCTCTTCCTCTCCCCCTCTTTTTTTCTCTAATCCCCTAATAGATATCGTCCTTGTTTTCTATACCTGCTTTCCCCCTCTCTGCTCCTGTCCAGTCCGTGTTGGGCTTCGCGTCTGACGAGCGTGCGTCACTCGCCGAGCCGAAGCGTATTTGTTACTAACTTTCCTTCCGGATTGTTCCCGAATCCCCGGCCTGATCCGCGTTCACAGGGCATGCCGCCGAGTCGCTAGCTCATGAGGCTCTGAGTTAAGTCCACCTCACCTCAGCACAAAGCAGACCTCTGAGAGATTCGCCTCGGACAATAGCTTCACTGGGCGCTGTCCTCCCATAGGGTGTCTCTACCATGAAGAGGTTATATTGGAGTAAGGGCTGGGCCTTCCTCAGAATGGCACACTTTAAAGTGAATGTGCCAAGTGCCGCACGGCCCATTGCACAGCCGTCCTGTGCACAGCTTGTGCAGTTTCATAAAAACGAAACAAGTTTTTATTTTTTCTCTTTTTTTTTTTTCTTTCTTCTTGATTCAGAATCGCTGACAAGGTAGTACATTGAGAGAACATGAAGATACTGTGGTTCTCAGCACATTACAAATCGCCCAGTATTCCACCGTATCCTTGCAGATTCACAAACATCGCAGTCTGCGTTAGAATGCTAATTAGCACAGCTGTAAGAGATTGAGGCATTCATCATATGGCATTGCAAATTACAGTACAAAAATGGTGTTTATTTGTCATCAAGTTACTTCTTTATGTCTTCAAAATGATAGCTTATGCATCCCGTTTTTTCATCAGATTTGGCAGGTGACTTTCAAATGCCACAGCAGGCCGAGTTACCTCACCAGAGTATTTTGTTTCTTGCTGGCAAGTAATTCATCAGGTATTTTGTATTTTGCCTGTCTTAGTGGAATAAGTTGTGCCACAGAGTTTTTCTGCGAGATGCTTTTCATTTCCTGGTTAACTAATCACCTGCAGACACTTGTATGATGGGTTTCTGAATGGCATTTAAAAAATGTTTATATGCCATCTATAAAGAAATCTAGCGATGGGGGGAAAAAGGAACACTTGGCATTAAACTGTTGGGTTTCGCATATTACTGTTGGGTCTTAACTCTTTTCACGTTCGTGGAATCGTCTTCACCTTTCAAGCTTTGTTCAGTTAAATAAAAACAAATTACAATGCCTCTTGTACATAATTGTAACTTCTCTTCTTCTAGCCATGAGGAAGTTTGCAAGTTGAGAGTCTTCATTACCTAAATTGATATCCGAATGAAAAATGATTCTCGTGCGTAACTGCAGTTCTGTAGCAGCCAACTGTTGGGTATTGTTTTGCCGCGTGCAGAAAAGCATTTTAAGGCATTAATGCCACCATCGCCACTACCCGACTTTCTGAGGATGATGTAGCCCACAGGTGTTGAACTCCACTCCTGGAGGGCTGCGGTGTCTGTAGGTTGAACTCCACTCCTGGAGGGCTGCAGTGTCTGTAGGTTGAACTCCACTCCTGGAGGGCTGCAGTGTCTGTAGGTTGAACTCCACTCCTGGAGGGCTGCAGTGTCTGTAGGTTGAACTCCACTCCTGGAGGGCTGCAGTGTCTGTAGGTTGAACTCCACTCCTGGAGGGCTGCAGTGTCTGTAGGTTGAACTCCACTCCTGGAGGGCTGCAGTGTCTGTAGGTTGAACTCCACTCCTGGAGGGCTGCAGTGTCTGTAGGTTGAACTCCACTCCTGGAGGGCTGCGGTGTCTGTAGGTTGAACTCCACTCCTGGAGGGCTGCAGTGTCTGTAGGTTGAACTCCACTCCTGGAGGGCTGCGGTGTCTGTTGGTTGAACTCCACTCCTGGAGGGCTGCAGTGTCTGTAGGTTGAACTCCACTCCTGGAGGGCTGCAGTGTCTGTTGGTTGAACTCCACTCCTGGAGGGCTGCAGTGTCTGTAGGTTGAACTCCACTCCTGGAGGGCTGCAGTGTCTGTAGGTTGAACTCCACTCCTGGAGGGCTGCGGTGTCTGTTGGTTTTCGCGGGGTTCTTGGCATCAGTGAATCAGTTAAGTCGTTGACGAGCTAAAGAATCCACACACCTTGTTCTCAAGGCCTTAATTGGCAGCTGATTGAAAGGAAACCACAAAAACCCACAGACACTGCGGCCCCCTGGGAATTTAGTTGGACTGCCCTAACGTAGACGATGAATGGGCCAATAGAACTGCAGTACAGCTTACATGCCAATCTCATTCTATAGCTAGTGAACTGCTTAGCATCCTGTACCCATGTACTACACATCTTTTGACATTGTGCACAAGTCCACTGTTCATGAACTAGCCCTCACCAGCTGGGTCCCACAGTCATTATGCTGGCGATGAGCAGACACCATGCTTAACTCACTGATGCTGTGGACCCCATATTCAGGTGATAGATGGGTGACCTGGATAAGGGACATGGTCTAGCAGACGGCAGAGCAGGTGTCTTCCAGAATCACCCCTCTGAAGCTTAACAAGGACCCTCCTGCCACTCGCGTCGAATAAACCAAAACTACTGACGGCAAGGCAAGGTTTTCTGATAGGCTGTCTGGAAACAGCCGTGGTTTGGTGCTAGAACCTTCCTGGCTTCAGGTAAAGCTGCCAGCTGCAGCTGAATGAGCATGTAGCTTGCCTGCTCCTTTTGTCTCATGTCACAGCCAGGAAGAGAACTGCTTTGAGTAAGAAGTTTACTCAAAGCTTCTGGTAGATAGAGACTGATAGAGATGGAAGGATTCTGAAGTACTGTGTTGAGGGCCTAAGGCTGAACTTGTTTTAAAGAATAAACGGCATTATTATCCTCAATGTGTGTGTACTTTCAAGAGCTCACACAGACAGAAAACGACACAGTACGTACAGTATAACATGAGAGAAAGGCAATAAGTGTGTGTTGGTTGTGATAGTGAATTATAGTGTAGAGTTACAGATACTTTAAGACAAGTCATTTATTTTTCTTTGACTGCTGATTTCAGCAGTGTTCAGTAGGCCTGAACGCATATAAGCAATAATTTTGTGCCAGTGAAACCTATATCTGTCCAAGGAGATTTTGTCGGGGAGCTGCTTCACTGTGACGTGCCCCTGGATAACATTTCAGTAACGGCGTCGTAGAGGATCTGTCCGAAAGCCTCACATTAAGTAGGTATACAGTATTATTAAAGCTTAGCCTTTGTGCTGGGCCATGCACTTATCATAGTGCGTGGACGTCTTTGCCCCGTGGAGATAAATGTGTTATTGGGTCAAGGGATCATTTGGTTCATGATGTATGAAGGTGATCTCCATTTTCACACTCTTAGCTGAGCTGCTGCTGTGGGGAAAACATGCTCTTGTAATTATAAACAGCTGCTACTACAAGCATCACTAGATGGATTGATATTCACTAGAAAACTTGCTTTGTAATCTTGGCTTCATAACGCTTTATTTCTGCAGAAGCGAGCGTACAGCCAAGTGACCTTGGAGCAAATTTTTCACCTGAAATGACTGAGGTATATACAGTTCCCTGTCTACTTTATAGTTTCTGTGATAGTGATCAGAATTTGACACCGCTCGCCACACCTTTTCTAATAATGGCCGCTTGCAGTATTTCGCAGTAAAGATACCATTTCTTGGGTCAGCATTTCTTTCAGGGGATTCCATGCCAATAAATATCAGGCTTGGTACATTTTTAACTTTGTCATTGGACAAGGTGACCAAGGGTTTCAGACTGGTGTGTAGACCATTCCCAGGAAAAGAAGAAAAATATTTAGTTTGTTGTGTAAATACCAGGACATTTTATACAGAATTTATATGAATGTCTGCAATTGGATTTTTTCCAATATGCAGGCCCTGAATTTATGCTTGGTTCTGATAAATTGTGACCGAGGGACTAAGTGCTTGTGTGTGTTTGTGTCTGTGTGCAGGAGAGGGAGAATAGTGGTATGTACCATTAAAAGTTGAAGTGTGGTAACATATTTTGACCTAAGTCTTTTTTTAACCTTAATACAAGAGGGCAAAGTGTGAACCATTCTGTGAAAACCCAGATAAACCATTACCTGTAGTAGGCTACCTGCTAATCATTTGCTCGAGTAACTACAGTAAGTGTGGTTTTTATTTCATGAACCAGGGTTTTTCTTTTAATAAGAAACCAGAAAGAAACCAAATTTTTGTTCAGTTTTATTAGTTTGAAGTTGTCAGCAGTTGTTTTACTTTGATCTGTTTGTACATTGAAACCTTTACTTGCTTCAAACTGTGGCACCGATTTTAGGCTTTGCAAATTGTCAAAAAACACAAAAAACATGTGTGTTGGCGAAATGTATAAATGCAGTAAGCAGAAGGAGATTTATGTTAAAGAGGTAGTATCCAATTAGTTACACCATTCAGTTGTGTTGCAGTGTACAGGCGAGTCTTGCAGGCACAAAGGCACTGCTTATTAACCTGTTCTCGCCCTGGGGCAAAGTCCCTCATGATTACGCTCCGAGTTGAACCAGTGCAACCGGAACAGTACCTGGCTCCTTTGCGAAGTCCCCTACCGATTGGGGGTCACGTCTGCGTTTATCTGAGAGACAGGAACTGGGGAAACATCTGTTGCTAGGCAGCCGGAACACCATCTCCTAGCAACGGCCCTACCTGCAGTTTTGAGATGACGCAGTGGAGGGAAGGAGGGGGGGTGACGGGCGCTGCAGCTGAGGGACTTCGCCGTCTGTGCGAGGGGCGGACTGAAAGCAGAGGACACACGGAGGTGCGGCCCAAAGATAACCCAGCGGTGACCGGATATGTACCGACTGCATCCTCATGTGTAGGAGAGGGCTGCTGGAAATAGCTGCTTTTATTAATAGCTCCAGCTCCGTGTCTGGAATGTTTAGATCGCTGGGTGTTCATTTACACGTCCAGTGGCTGTTTTATAGAGATGCGTTAGCGGGCGGTTTAAAGTAAGCATTATGTTACAAGCCCATCATTAACTGAGCACACCAAGCATTATGTTACAAGCACATCATTAACTGAGCACACCAAGCATTATGTTACAAGCACATCATTAACTGAGCACACCAAGCATTATGTTACAAGCACATCATTAACTGAGCACACCAAGCATTATGTTACAAGCACGTCATTAACTGAGCACACCATGCATTATGTTACAAGCACATCATTAACTGAGCACACCATGCATTATGTTACAAGCACGTCATTAACTGAGCACACCATGCATTATGTTACAAGCACATCATTAACTGAGCACACCATGCATTATGTTACAAGCACATCATTAACTGAGCACACCAAGCATTATGTTACAAGAACGTCATTAACTGAGCACACCAAGCATTATGTTACAAGAACGTCATTAACTGAGCACACCAAGCATTATGTTACAAGCCCATCATTAACTGAGCACACCACGCATTATGTTACAAGCACATCATTAACTGAGCACACCAAGCATTATGTTACAAGCCCATCATTAACTGAGCACACCAAGCATTATGTTACAAGCACATCATTAACTGAGCACACCAAGCATTATGTTACAAGCCCATCATTAACTGAGCACACCAAGCATTATGTTACAAGCACGTCATTAACTGAGCACACCAAGCATTATGTTACAAGCCCATCATTAACTGAGCACACCAAGCATTATGTTACAAGCACGTCATTAACTGAGCACACCAAGCATTATGTTACAAGCCCATCATTAACTGAGCACACCAAGCATTATGTTACAAGCCCATCATTAACTGAGCACAGCAAGCATTATGTTACAAGCACATCATTAACTGAGCACACCAAGCATTATGTTACAAGCACGTCATTAACTGAGCACACCATGCATTATGTTACAAGCCCATCATTAACTGAGCACACCAAGCATTATGTTACAAGCACGTCATTAACTGAGCACACCAAGCATTATGTTACAAGCACATCATTAACTGAGCACACCAAGCATTATGTTACAAGCACATCATTAACTGAGCACACCATGCATTATGTTACAAGCACATCATTAACTGAGCACACCAAGCATTATGTTACAAGCACATCATTAACTGAGCACACCAAGCATTATGTTACAAGCACATCATTAACTGAGCACACCAAGCATTATGTTACAAGCACATCATTAACTGAGCACACCATGCATTATGTTACAAGCACATCATTAACTGAGCACACCATGCATTATGTTACAAGCACGTCATTAAAGGGGTAGGAAACACTAAAACATATTCTTTGAGATGTTAACTAATATCTAGGCATTGCCTCAGATGGAAGAGAACAATAGTACGCATTGCATCTACAATTTTGGGCAAAATGTTTAATTTCAGTATTTTAGCCGTTACATCGTTTTTCTTGTCCTTCCGAGGTTGAAAAAGAAAAATGTACTATGTCATTGTGTACTTTTGGTACACTTGCACGTAATCAGTTTCGCACTTTGTTACCGCCCCCAATATAAATACATTCCTGAGAAGGCGTGGCCAATGGCTATATCCATTTGACAAGCAATATCGTTGTAGCCTACAGTTAGTCTCTTTCAATGTATTAGCATTTTTCCAATTATGCTAGTTATTAACAATTGTAAGTTAGTTTTTTCAATTCCAATTTCAATTCAATTCAAGAGCATCAGCGGATTAACGTTAACAGTTACACTGCCCAGGTTGAATTGGGGTATGTCAGCCAGAGGAATGCGGAAACGTTACCAAGCCCGACTGATATTTCTGTCCCTCCAAATGCGGTAAATTAAATTAAGTGCAGCCTACGGCGTCTTGTTGGCTTGCTAACGTGATGGTTATCTTGTAGCCTCAAAGATATTTACTTGAGTTGTTTTCGTATGGTTAACCATAGTTAACTGGCCGGTGATATTTCACTGCCTTTTGGGTATAAGCTATAACGTTAGGTTTGATACTGCATTGTCAATCTTACTGGCCTGGGGTCTGCTTCAGGATTGAAGCAGGAGTTACGTTTGATGGATAACCGTTAACTGCACTATCTGGAACCCCCCATGGCTGGAACATGTATTTACTGAAATAAAAATGGTACAAGGTACAAAGTGATAATGCTGTGCTTATGTTAACTTATGTCTTAGTTAAGTTATTTGGATAGCTAGATAGCTAGTAAACGTGCATTTGTAGATGGCTAGGATAACGTAGGTGAAAAAAAATAAAAAAGCCAAAAGACGTTCAGTTTCACTTGACATTCATTAGCCTACGTGTTGTATTTTTTCATGTTTGTATAGTCTGCAGGTAACGTTAGGTCAGAATGAATATTTGCGGACAAACTTTAACTTATTGGGCAGAACATCGATTTGAGCAGACTGTGAAGTCTCCCGTAGCGTAGCCTATATCAGCTAACAGCCGTTTAGTTTCACGGCATTCGTTTACATATTTTATTGTCATGTTCGTGTAGCATAGCTACGTTAGATGTAACGTTATAGATGGCTAAAAAAGCAAGTTAGTTTGAGAATGGAGTGATGGTGTGACGTGATGCTTCGTATTTACAGAGTAACATGAGGTATTAATTACGTATTTTAGTTATTCATTGTTCATTTATTTATTTTATTCCTTAAATAGTTTGTGTACTGGCAGGTTAGACTTCTAATGTGCTAACAATACTGGGCATAACATCGATTTAAGCAGAATGAGATTGTCGAGTTCACAAGTGGGATAAAAGATAATTAGCTAGACTACCACTCAAACTTCTCTCTACGGCTCAAACTGATAGGACTCCGGACCATTTTCTTCTTCATACTCCTGGTCGGTGGAAAGCCCAGAGCATTCAGGAGGGGAGATGTCCTCCACCTCGACGAAGCCATTGACTGATATCACCGAATTAGTCAGCGATTGATACAGACTCAGTTTCACTCGCAATATTTTCCCTAGTGGGCGTGTCTTCAGGTGGCGATAGCCTCTCTCCTCGCTCTCGCCCCTCCCCCTCTGCTGCTGCTTTCCACGCCCATTTAATTGCATTTTTCGAATTTGTGGTGTGGGCGGAGAGAGAATGTAACCGAGGGTTTCATAACCCTTTAACTGAGCACACCATGCATTATGTTACAAGCACATCAATAACTGAGCACACCATGCATTATGTTACAAGCACGTCATTAACTGAGCACACCAAGTATTATGTTACAAGCCCATCATTAACTGGGCACACCAAGCATTCTGTTACAAGCACGTCATTAACTGAGCACACCAAGCATTATGTTACAAGCACGTCATTAACTGAGCACACCATGCATTATGTTACAAGCACGTCATTAACTGAGCACACCAAGCATTATGTTACAAGCCCATCATAAACTGAGCACACCAAGCATTATGTTACAAGCACATCATTCACTGAGCACACCAAGCATTATGTTACAAGCACATCATTCACTGAGCACACCAAGCATTATGTTACAAGCACATCATTAACTGAGCACACCATGCATTATGTTACAAGCACATCATTAACTGAGCACACCAAGCATTATGTTACAAGCACATCATTAACTGAGCACACCATGCATTATGTTACAAGCACATCATTAACTGAGCACACCAAGCATTATGTTACAAGCCCATCATTAACTGAGCACACCATGCATTATGTTACAAGCACATCATTAACTGAGCACACCAAGCATTATGTTACAAGCACATCATTAACTGAGCACACCATGCATTATGTTACAAGCACATCATTAACTGAGCACACCAAGCATTATGTTACAAGCACGTCATTAACTGAGCACACCAAGCATTATGTTACAAGCACATCATTAACTGAGCACACCAAGCATTATGTTACAAGCCCATCATTAACTGAGCACACCAAGCATTATGTTACAAGCCCATCATTAACTGAGCACACCAAGCATTATGTTACAAGCACATCATTAACTGAGCACACCAAGCATTATGTTACAAGCCCATCATTAACTGAGCACACCAAGCATTATGTTACAAGCACATCATTAACTGAGCACACCAAGCATTATGTTACAAGCACATCATTAACTGTGCACACCAAGCATTATGTTACAAGCCCATCATTAACTGAGCACACCAAGCATTATGTTACAAGCCCATCATTAACTGAGCACACCAAGCATTATGTTACAAGCACATCATTAACTGAGCACACCAAGCATTATGTTACAAGCACATCATTAACTGAGCACACCAAGCATTATGTTACAAGCCCATCATTAACTGAGCACACCAAGCATTATGTTACAAGCACATCATTAACTGAGCACACCAAGCATTATGTTACAAGCACATCATTAACTGTGCACACCAAGCATTATGTTACAAGCCCATCATTAACTGAGCACACCAAGCATTATGTTACAAGCACGTCATTAACTGAGCACACCAAGCATTATGTTACAAGCACATCATTAACTGAGCACACCAAGCATTATGTTACAAGCACGTCATTAACTGAGCACAGCAAGCATTATGTTACAAGCACATCATTAACTGAGCACACCAAGCATTATGTTACAAGCACGTCATTAACTGAGCACACCAAGCATTATGTTACAAGCCCATCATTAACTGAGCACACCAAGCATTATGTTACAAGCACATCATTAACTGAGCACACCAAGCATTATGTTACAAGCACGTCATTAACTGAGCACACCAAGCATTATGTTACAAGCACGTCATTAACTGAGCACACCAAGCATTATGTTACAAGCACGTCATTAACTGAGCACACCAAGCATTATGTTACAAGCACATCATTAACTGAGCACACGATGCATTATGTTACAAGCACGTCATTAACTGAGCACACCATGCATTATGTTACAAGCACATCATTAACTGTGCACACCAAGCATTATGTTACAAGCCCATCATTAACTGAGCACACCAAGCATTATGTTACAAGCACGTCATTAACTGAGCACACCAAGCATTATGTTACAAGCACATCATTAACTGAGCACACCAAGCATTATGTTACAAGCACGTCATTAACTGAGCACAGCAAGCATTATGTTACAAGCACATCATTAACTGAGCACACCAAGCATTATGTTACGAGCACGTCATTAACTGAGCACACCAAGCATTATGTTACAAGCCCATCATTAACTGAGCACACCAAGCATTATGTTACAAGCACATCATTAACTGAGCACACCAAGCATTATGTTACAAGCACGTCATTAACTGAGCACACCAAGCATTATGTTACAAGCACGTCATTAACTGAGCACACCAAGCATTATGTTACAAGCACGTCATTAACTGAGCACACCATGCATTATGTTACAAGCACGTCATTAACTGAGCACACCAAGCATTATGTTACAAGCCCATCATAAACTGAGCACACCATGCATTATGTTACAAGCACGTCATTAACTGAGCACACCAAGCATTATGTTACAAGCACATCATTAACTGAGCACACCAAGCATTATGTTACAAGCACATCATTAACTGAGCACACCATGCATTATGTTACAAGCACATCATTAACTGAGCACACCAAGCATTATGTTACAAGCACATCATTAACTGAGCACACCAAGCATTATGTTACACGCACGTCATTAACTGAGCACACCAAGCATTATGTTACACGCACGTCATTAACTGAGCACACCAAGCATTATGTTACAAGCACATCATTAACTGAGCACACCAAGCATTATGTTACAAGCACATCATTAACTGAGCACACCATGCATTATGTTACAAGCACATCATTAACTGAGCACACCAAGCATTATGTTACAAGCGCATCATTAACTGAGCACACCAAGCATTATGTTACAAGCACGTCATTAACTGAGCACACCAAGCATTATGTTACAAGCCCATCATTAACTGAGCACACCAAGCATTATGTTACAAGCACATCATTAACTGAGCACACCAAGCATTATGTTACAAGCACATCATTAACTGAGCACACCATGCATTATGTTACACGCACATCATTAACTGAGCACACCAAGCATTATGTTACAAGCACATCATTAACTGAGCACACCATGCATTATGTTACAAGCCCATCATTAACTGAGCACACCATGCATTATGTTACAAGCCCATCATTAACTGAGCACACCATGCATTATGTTACAAGCACATCATTAACTGAGCACACGATGTAACCACCCTGCTTTGTCCAAGGCTGCTTGGCCATCGCTACTTTGATGGACCGCATTGGCTCAAATTTAGATTAAAAGGTCAGTATTCAAAGGTAAGCTTAAAAAAATGACAGGAAATCATTGTCATCTGTAGCTCTGCACATTTGCTATATGTTCTCAATAAGATTGATGGTAAGGCTCCTATCGGGATACTTTAATCCCTCTGACCCAGTCTGCATTTCCCCTTCCGTGTCTCCCTGCTGTACATGACACCGATGAGGATCGTAATGCAGTTTTGTATGCCTCACGATCTTTGGGTGGAAAAACAAACGCGGTAACGGGACACCACGCTGCATGGGAACATGAACAGCCAGAGCGCTCGCTCGCTCGCACTGCGCCCTGCGCTCCTTTTCCTTCATGAAACATACCTCTATTATTACTGCAACATTCCCAAGCCAGCTCTGCGGGAAATGGGATTATTCTTACTCCCTTCTCTTCATAAAAAAATTTGCAGAAGGGAATATGAATTATGGCACAAATTGTGTGGGGTATAGGAGTTACATTTTAGATTAGACAAAATGTTTTTTTCAAATAAGAAAATGTGTCAAATATGTTTCCAGCTGTAATGAGAAAAATGCTTACTTTTACATCAGATTATTTACATTAGCTTGGTTTCGTTATTTCACGCAAAAACAAAAATACACTTCACGCCTCAGTGTACTGGGATATTCATTATTTTAAGCACAAAGTTACGCACTGAAGATTCTCCTGTAACCTTTAGCGAGGTGTGAAGTTGTGGACCCTTCATGTATGGTGTGTTCGTCTAATCTGCCTTTGCACTTTGCTCTGGAAAGACATTAAGGAGGAGTATTTACTGCTCTGCCTCGGTGATCAAAGGCTGTTTTTTTCTCTCCGATAGACATTATCGCAGCCGGCAGGTCAGACCACTCTTCTCCCTTTTCAAAAGACCTGGCACACATACGCAGCAGAGGGGCAGAATAGGTACCTGCTTGTTGCTCACCTGAGTCACACTCACTGTCCATAAATAATTTCACTTTTGTTTCATGTAATGTGATAATTTATTGCTGTTATCAGCCAATAAAATGTTGCAATCCACACAAACCGATCTGATATTAGATTAATTATATTAGTCTTTTGTTTCTTGTCAGGCCAGTTTATGGTTTGTGTGTAGAAGTACAAGTGTTTTATTGTAGGGCCCCGCCAATATTTATAATCACACTAATAGAAGTGGCAGAGTGACGGCGTTTTCATGCTTACCAAAATCGGTTATCGTCAGGCATGTAATAGTTATTCATTCTTCAGTTTTCTGTTTCCCCTTTGATTGGCCTATTGGTTGTAGTGAATTATTTATTTTAAATAACATTAATTTATTTTGTCAGAAAGAAATACTGGATTATTGATATGTCTGATTTTGGTTCCAAAACACCCGTGTCTGTCGGACTCGACCCGAGTTTGTGTGAGGCAGATTTTTTTTTTTGGGAATTTCGTAGGCACCAAATGGACGACGATAGCTCGGAGCATTATTACAGATATGGGATAAAAATTTTCTGTCACAGTATATTGATGCCTCTGTTCAGTTTTACCACAGTACTTTTTGTAGTTTGATCAGAGCTAGATCCATTAAAGGCATACTAAACTTTGTTTGAACATAATGTTGTATAGCTACCTGGCACTGATATTAGTCATAGTATCCAAGCTCACCTTCCTGACTCGCTCCAGTGGTCAGAAACTCACCAATGAAGAATGACATTTTTTCTCTCTCCATTCACTTCCATTGCAAGGCGAAACAGGTCTCAAAAGCACACTTTTAGGACATAAACTAATGAAAGCAACGCGGATTATGCCGATATAGAAAATCACGACATCCGTAACCGGGTGTTTTAAAAGATAAAAAGCTCCATTCACGATATTTTACACTTTTTCCAAACAAAGGTTTGGAAGAAGATCCGGTCATTAACTTATTAAATTTCTTGTTTTGTTCATGCACCTTAACGGTCCCGCTCACTTCCTGAAGCGTGCGTCATTAAACAAACCGAACAGCAAAGCTCGCAATAGTTGCTAGTTCTTAGGAAATTGTTCAAATCAAATCTATCTCAAAATTGGTTCAAGTTTCAAATGTTCGGTTCTGGATGTCGTCATTTTATATATCGGCATAATCCGCGTTGCTTTCATTAGTTTATGTGTTAAAAGTGTGGTTTTGAGACCTGTTTTGCCTTGCAATGAAAGTGAATGGAGAGAGAAAAAATGTCATTCTTCATTGGTGAGTTTCTGACCACTGGAGCAAGTCAGGAAGGTGAGCTTGGATACTATGACTAATATCAGTGCCAGGTAGCTATACAACATTACATTCAAACAAAGTTCAGTATCCCTTTAAGTACTCTTGCAATTACCTAAATCATTGTTTTATGAGAAACTAAAATGAGCACTTGCTTAAATGCTTCAGTTAAATTAAAGAACAAAGTTTATTGTGGTGAGTGTTCCTGTGGAGCATTGTTTGCTCATAAAGTCTCGTGCACATTGCTTAAACTCTTTCTCAGACTAATTCAGGCCCCAACAGGAGTGGAAATCTGTTCTTTAATCACACCTGCAGATCATTTTATGTTTAATACCCTCTCTTTCTGGTATGTAAGTGGATTCATTACTGTATTTGTACTAGGTAATTCTTGTTTCATGCATTATTCATGAATTTGAATCTTGTAATGTTAAAAATAGCTATTTTATGACGTGTATATATACAAACCCCAATTCCCAAAAAGTTGGGACAGTATGCAAAATGCACATAAAAGCAGAAGGCAGTGATTTGTAATTCAACATGTTCCAAAAAAGTTGGGACTGGGGCAAAAAAAGACGGGGAAGTTAAAAAAAAAACACCTGTTTGGAACAATCCATAGGTAAACAGGTGATGCTATCATGACTGGGTATAAAAGGATATCAAAAGACTCTTGCCAGATAGGCAGTAGATATGGAAAGATCACTTTAAGGATTGTTTCTTCTATCTACTGCATATCTGGCAGCAGAGTGATGGTTTGAGGCTCGTTTGATACCTCAGATCCTTGAAGACTTACAGCCATTTAGCCAACCATGTGTTCCATACTATTCCCGTGTAATTTACAGTATAACTTTCTTTAGTATTGTATTGTAGTATTGTAATTTTGTATAAAAAGAATACCTGCTGCTTTGTGATATACTGGATGTGGAAGTAAAGTAAGTCCATTGGAGACTTTTCATTCATATGTGGTTCATTTTCACATTTTACTGTTAAAATGCCTGTATGCCCAGGGGGTGACTGTCAAAGTAAGACTGATAGTTTTATTATTTTTATAGAAGGAATATTATTCTGTATGACAAATGTAGAACCTACAGCGTTTTTTTTAAAATTGGGCCACCAAAAGGCCATGTATGTGATTCATCGGGAGTGCCAATTTGGGAAATCAGCGTTTCCGGCAGTATTGGTTTTATTAAGGTGAGCTGCCTTAATAACAAATGGTACCGCCTTAACAACAGCCCTGTGATAACATAAAAAAGAAAGCATGTAAAATAAATACACAGCCTCTGGTCACGCCCACTCTCTCCTATACAGAACACAAGCAAATCCCTTACTGGTCTTTACTCTTTACTGCTGAAGTTACTGGTCCTTGCTGGTCCTTACTGCTGAAGTTACTGGTCCTTACTGGTCTTTGCTTCTTACTGCTGAGGTTACTGGTGCTTACTGGTCCTTACTGCTGAAGTTACTGGTCCTTGCTGGCTCTTACTGCTGAAGTTACTGGTCCTTACTGGTCTTTGCTTCTTACTGCTGAGGTTACTGGTGCTTACTGGTCCTTACTGCTGAAGTTACTGGTCCTTGCTGGCTCTTACTGCTGAAGTTACTGGTCCTTACTGGTCTTTGCTTCTTACTGCTGAAGTTACTGGTGCTTACTGGTTTTTGCTCTTTACTGCTGAAGTTACTGGTCCTTACTGGTCTTTGCTTCTTACTGCTGAAGTTACTGGTGCTTACTGGTCTTTGCTACTTACTGCTGAAGTTACTGGTCCTTACTGGTCTTTGCTTCTTACTGCTGAAGTTACTGGTCCTTACTGGTCTTTGCTCTTTACTGCTGAAGTTACTGGTCCTTACTGGTCTTTGCTTCTTACTGCTGAAGTTACTGGTCCTTACTGGTCTTTGCTTCTTACTGCTGAAGTTACTGGTCCTTACTGGTCTTTGCTCTTTACTGCTGAAGTTACTGGTCCTTACTGGTCTTTGCTTCTTACTGCTGAAGTTACTGGTCCTTACTGGTCTTTGCTCTTTACTGCTGAAGTTACTGGTCCTTACTGGTCTTTGCTTCTTACTGCTGAAGTTACTGGTGCTTACTGGTCTTTGCTCTTTACTGCTGAAGTTACTGGTCTTTGCTCTTTACTGCTGAAGTTACTGGTCCTTACTGGTCTTTGCTACTTACTGCTGAAGTTACTGGTCCTTACTGGTCTTTGCTTCTTACTGCTGAAGTTACTGGTCCTTACTGGTCTTTGCTCTTTACTGCTGAAGTTACTGGTCCTTACTGGTCTTTGCTTCTTACTGCTGAAGTTACTGGTCCTTACTGGTCTTTGCTTCTTACTGCTGAAGTTACTGGTCCTTACTGGTCTTTGCTCTTTACTGCTGAAGTTACTGGTCCTTACTGGTCTTTGCTTCTTACTGCTGAAGTTACTGGTCCTTACTGGTCTTTGCTCTTTACTGCTGAAGTTACTGGTCCTTACTGGTCTTTGCTTCTTACTGCTGAAGTTACTGGTGCTTACTGGTCTTTGCTCTTTACTGCTGAAGTTACTGGTCTTTGCTCTTTACTGCTGAAGTTACTGGTCCTTACTGGTCTTTGCTACTTACTGCTGAAGTTACTGGTCCTTACTGGTCTTTGCTTCTTACTGCTGAAGTTACTGGTCCTTACTGGTCTTTGCTCTTTACTGCTGAAGTTACTGGTCCTTACTGGTCTTTGCTTCTTACTGCTGAAGTTACTGGTTCTTACTGGTCTTTGCTTCTTACTGCTGAAGTTACTGGTGCTTACTGGTCTTTGCTTCTTACTGCTGAAGTTACTGGTCCTTACTGGTCTTTGCTTCTTACTGCTGAAGTTACTGGTCCTTACTGGTCTTTGCTTCTTACTGCTGAAGTTACTGGTGCTTACTGGTTCTTTCTCCTTACTGCTGTTACACCAGTGCACTGGACAGTGATGTTCATCATGTTAGGGATGATGCTGGTGCAGTGTAAAAGTTTTGGCCTAAAATGTATTTGGACCACTTATTTTGGTACTTTAGCTTCTGAAGTACAAGAGAACCTGACTGAATGCTCATGGTTTGGCATTTTGTTTTTCTCACAAGGGGAAGTCCGCTGTACCTTTCAGACTGTGCTGTCTGACTAATTGGCTGGATAGGGCGTAATGCATAAGACACGTGGGCCATTTGCATATTTCACTATTGTTTATGAATTATTTATTTAGCACACGCCCTTATCCTGCTTTTACCTCTTGAAATGGAGCATTATCAGACCTAAATAGCTCCTGGTTTTAACTGTGTGCTATTTATAGGGCAGAAAACACAGAACCACTGGCAGGTACAGAGAGGGTCCTTTTACACAACAGCCGACTCATTTCGCCTAATGAAATACTGCAGAGAGGTTATGTGACAGTGAGCTGGGCCTGGTAATCTGATTACAGGCCAGGCTCTTGCTGTGGCCTCGCCTTTATTGCAGGTCTCTTCTCTAAAGGGACGTGCGCTTCGCGCCCCTGTAAACACGAAATGGGCGACGGCAGAGTTGTCAAAATAATTAGCCAAATCGAGCATGGAACGGCATCACTCGATGTCGCCCGTCTCTCCTTGTTTGTGTTTCAGATTGTTGGACGAAAGAAATGGTGTCTGTGTCGCTCTGTCTCGGAGTGAAGAGATTATCTTTTAACCTTTTATCAATAGCCCAAGAGAACAATCCTTGTGTGTCCTATGTCCTTGAACTGAGATAACGGGAGTGTGGTGGTTATCTCAGTGGTTTTAATTGAGCTGGGGGAATG
Organism: Ilyophis sp. 1 JC-2022; assembly: GCA_022702515.1. Classification (NCBI taxonomy): domain Eukaryota; kingdom Metazoa; phylum Chordata; class Actinopteri; order Anguilliformes; family Synaphobranchidae; genus Ilyophis; species Ilyophis sp. 1 JC-2022. The sequence goes on along the minus strand of CM040398.1, from coordinate 8,983,803 downwards.
GACGAGAGTGGTTACAGAGCTCCAGGAGACGGGGGTATGGGCTGATTTGCAGTCTGCGTGTGTCCTGTTGTTTCATCTTGTGTTATGACCTTCTGTATGTGATTACCCCAACTGACGTGTGTGTTTGTTTGTGTTTATGTGTGTGTGTGAGATTGTGTGTGTACTTTCATCTCGTGTTGTGACCTTCTATATGTGATAGCAGAGCGATGAGACCTTTTGATACCTCTTCTGTATGTGATTATATCCTGGCTGACGTGTGTGCTTGTGTTTGTGTTTGTCTGTGAGTGTGCGTGTGTGATTGTGTGTGTTTGTGATTGTGTGTGTGTGTGTGATTGTATGTATGTGTGCATGCGTGTGTGTGTGTGGTGCGAAAAAAATTTACCCTTTCAATTTTAATAGGAAAGGGCTGAAATTCTACCCAGTGACATCTCACCTGCCCATGAAAGGTAGTTAAAATCTAACCGAAACACCTACCTTCCCTTTTTTTGTCACATAAAACCAATCCATTAAGTTCAGCTGCTATCGCTGAATCCCCGTTAGCAAGATTGCCCTCTGCTTACTGAAGCTCAGTAAGAGATACCTTAGCAACAGAACAACACAGTGACAGATTGATTAGAAGTCAGTGTTGTCTCCTGCCTCTCTGGGATTTCTGTGTATCTTCTGTACCCTTTTCCTCTGGTCCGCCTTTCAGCCGAGTATCCATTTGAGCTCCCATGAATACATTTTACCTCCGCTTCAATTTCTATGGGTGAAGAAGAGCAGCACGTAATTTTCGAAGCCACTGAGCACTCCGAAGCATTGACTTTCTATGCATAAGGAATGCAGTGTGTATCAGAATGAATATTGGTATTCTGGAGGAATCTGTATTGATGTAAGAATGATTGTGTGTGTCATCGACAGCAGCAGTCCAGAACTCTCCCTGTCTGAAATGGACTTGGCTTCAGTCCAGAAATATTCAGCTTTGTGCAGAGAAAAACCTACAACATAAAATTAGATCTGGTAGAGTACTTTTTAACTGTAATACAATACATAGTGTCTCTACATAGTGTCCCTAGAGTCGACTTGACATAAGTAATTGTGTTGTGTGGCTGACAGAAATATGGTACTTACAGAACCTGAACAACAGGCAAGTACTCTTCAGCACTCTGTGCCCAAAGAAAAATTGGCATCCTGAACACTGAAATATTGACATATATCAGCGACAATCAGATCAATGCGGTAGATGGGCAGAAATGCAAGAGCTTGCACAGCCATTTCTCTATAGCAGGGATGATTTTATGGCCAGCCATGGATTATATCTGCGCATATAGTGACCCCACTGATTCATTTAGAGCCTGCTTAAAACGCTGCATCGTGTGTGTGCTGTGAGTGTTATCGTAATCGGAAAGTTATGACCTCATTTAATGTGTGGGTGCTGTGAGTGTTAGTGTACTCTGAAAGCTAGGACCTCATTCAACATGTGTGCTATGAGCTTTAGCGTCATCTGAAAGCTATGACCTCATTCAACGTGTGTGCTATGAGCTTTAGCGTCATCTGAAAGCTATGACCTCATTCAACGTGTGTGCTATGAGCGTTAACGACATCTGAAAGCTATGACCTCATTCAACGTGTGTGCTATGAGTGTTAACGACATCTGAAAGCTATGACCTCATTCAACGTGTGTGCTATGAGCGTTAACGACATCTGAAAGCTATGACCTCATTCAACGTGTGTGCTATGAGCGTTAACGACATCTGAAAGCTATGACCTCATTCAACGTGTGTGCTATGAGCGTTAACGACATCTGAAAGCTATGACCTCATTCAACGTGTGTGCTATGAGCGTTAACGACATCTGAAAGCTATGACCTCATTCAACGTGTGTGCTATGAGCGTTAACGACATCTGAAAGCTATGACCTCATTCAACGTGTGTGCTATGAGCGTTAACGACATCTGAAAACCATGCCCTCATTCAACGTGTGTGTGCTTCTTTGTGCGTTGAAACATTGCCTGTTCTACAAAATATATTGTTCACACTTTAATACCGCTTTTGAGAAATGTCACTATATTGAATAAAATGCTGTGGAATATTTAGTGTAATGCACTAGTCAAGTTGATCGAGGCATATTATTTATAATTGAAGTCATCAAGAAGCTTATTGCTTCAGTTTGGATTTTACACGTTATAAAGGTTTGCTTATATTTGTTGCATCAGCTTTAATGTTTGTGCATAAAAATGTAAATCACTGTTCCTAATACAAATATAGAAATATTGGATGATCAGATGGTCACTGGAATTGTCAGTAAACTGTTTAAACTAGGTGTAATTTGATCTACAGGATTGGTTATTGGTCACAAGGCACAAACTTTATGGGTTGGTTTCACAGACATGGATTAGGCCTAGTCCTAGACTAAGATAAAAATTCAATGATCGATCTCCATTGAAAAAGGTTTTTAGTCTAGGACTAGGCTTAATCCATGTCTGGGAAACCAGCCCTATAGGTTTAAATAATGACACTTATGAGACCTGTTTTACACTCGTAACACTGCTCAGAACTGCTGCCCGGTAAACGCATTTACATTACATTACATTCACATGGAATGTACATATAATTACTGTAATCTAATCAACTGAAAATACATTTCACTTAACCAGATGCGCTTATTCAGAGCCAATGTAATGTAATTCTGCAATGCAAGTGAAAATGAGATGAGTATGGGTACATTATATGCACGATGTGAAATCTTTGGGGAGATGTTAAGATGGAAGATTATTATGAAAAGGGTTTAAGCAGTGTACAGTATAAACTGCTGACAGAATGTTGCATTGCATTTAAGACACACACCTGTATTGTTATTGTGATACGTTTTAGGAGAAGCAGAGTGAGTGCTGTACTGTGGTGAAACTGAATGGCTGTGTAATTACATGTCACCACCTCCTCTTTGTTTTCAGCTCTGACTGGGAAGATCCTCACCTCCATCAGTCAAGCAGGTTTTGAGATCTCAGCCCTGCAGATGGTAAGAGCCATGAGTCATTCCTCAATGTGTGTGTGTGTGTGTGTGTGTGTGTGTGTGTGTGTGTGTGTGTGTGTGTGTGTGTGTGTGTTTTTTGTGTTGCAAGATGTGTTGAAAGGAAACCGTGGGTAGGTCTTTTACAAAGGAAGAACATGTGAGAGAGAGAGAGAGAGAGAGAGAGAGAAAGAGAGAGAGAGAGAGAGAGAGAGAGAGAGAGAGAGAGAGAGAGAGAGAGAGAGAGAGAGAGAGAGAGAGAGAGAGAGAGAGAGAGAGAGAGAGAGAGAGAGAGAGAGAGAGAGAGAGAGACGGACGCAGGCTTTGCTGAATTTATTTACTCTCTTTCATGTTAGCCTTTACTCACCCCACTCCTGGCACAGATGCATTTTCCTGCTTTCCCACCTCCTCTTATAACTCATTATGCTGAAGTGTGAAACGAGTTCATGGCTAAAAATATTGGAATACGTGTTCCCCTGGAGACTCTGGCGGGTCATACATGTTCTTTTCCAGACTTAAGCGGGTCATATGTGTGAAAGGGGACTGCTATTCTGAGAAGAAAGTATAAGCAGTTTGCATATTTGTAATATGTTTTTTATTTTTTTTTGCAAATGTAGTTTAATGTATTAATTACTAAAGTTAACATAACATAACTTAATGACGAGAACAGGTCATTCAGGCCAACAATACTCGCCATCTTCCTACTACTAATGGGTACCTAGTGCTCCCCTACAATATAGATAGTATCCAGCACCATATCAAGCCTGGTCTTGAAAACACCCAGAGTTTTTGCCTCTACTACATAACCTGGCAAGTTATTCCACACAGTCACTACTCTCTGTGTGAAGAAGTACTTCCTAATGTCTGTGCGGAGTTTACCTTTTGCTAATTTCCATCTATGCCCCCTCATTCTACTAACGGAACGCAACCTAAAGAATATTCTGTAGTTCACTTTATTAATCCCTTTTATGAATTTGAAAGCGTCTTATCAAATCACCCCTAAGTCTCCTTTTACTAAGCTTAAAGAGATCAAGTATCCCAAGTCTTTCCTCATAACTTTTATCTTTCATACCAGGAACCAACTTAGTTGCCCTTCTTTGGACCTTTTCTAGAGCCTCTATAACCTTTTATCTTGTAATATGGTGCCCAGAACTGCACACAGTACTCGAAGTGTGGTCTGACAAAGGTATTGTATAACATAAGCATAACTTCTTTGGATTTATACTCAATACTATTGGCTATATATCATAGCATCCTATTAGCCTTTTTTACTGCTACAGCCCAATGCCTAGAACCTGCAAGACTTTGATGAACTTCTACTTTCTTTTTCAAATTGAGCTCATTCCAATTTTGTTTCTCCCATAAAGTAGTCTTGCCTTATGTTTTTATTTCCCACATGTAAAATTTTACATTTAGCTGTGTTGAATGCCAGGTTTCTGCCCATTTCTGGATTCTGTTTAAATCTTCTTGAATTACTTTAGTAGCTTGCAAACTGTGAGCTAAATTTCCCAGTTTTGTATCATCAGCACATTTAACTAATGTACTTTTGATGTCCCTGTCAAGATCATTTATATAAATAAGGAAGACCAGAGGCCCCAACACCGATCCTTGTGGGACTCCACTTCCCACAGTACCCTGCTCAGATAAGATCCCCCCTACGACTACTTTTTGTGTTCTACCCTGTAGCCAGTTCCGAACCCATTCTGAAATACTTCCTGTAATTCCTGCTGTCTTCATTTTGATAATGAGTCTCAATGCTTTTTGGAAATCTCGGTATATAATATCATAAGCCTTTTTACATTCAAAACACTTTCTAGCTTCCTGAAAGAATGCCAAAAGTTTTGTCTGGCATGACCTTCCCTGCAAAAATTATGTTGGCTATCTCTTAAGATGTTGTTATGTTCAATAAATAATTCCAATATGTCTCTGATGATAGCTTCCAGTATTTTACATGTGATGCAGGTTAAACTGAGAGGCCTATAGTTTCCTGGATCAGTCTGGTCTCCTTTTTATATATCGGTATTACATCACCTTGCTTCCAGTCATCTGGTATTTCTCCAGTTTCTAAAGACTGTCTAAAATTATCTGCCTGGGGTTTATAGATGATCTCATTTAACTCTGAGTAACCTTGGGTATATACCATCAGGGCCTACTGCCTTATTTGTCTTTAATTGATGTCATTTATCTAGTACTTCTCTATCCCCTATCACAATATCTGCTAAGATACTGAATATTCCTTCCAGCCTATTAGTAACCTCCTCTCTGGTAAATTTCTCAACAAAGTAGCTGTTTAAAGGGGTAGGAAACACTAAAACATATTTTTTGAGATGTTAACTAATATCTAGGCATTGCCTCAGATGGAAGAGAACAATAGTATGCGTTATATCTACAATTTTGGGCAAAATGTTTAATTTCAGTATTTTAGCCGTTACATCGCCTATTCTTGTCCTTCCGGGGTTGAAAATGAAAAATGTACTATGTCATTGAAAATGACATTGAAGTGTACTTTTGGTACACTTGCACGTAATCAGTTTCGCACTTTGTTACCGCCCCCAATATAAATACATTCCTGAGAAGGCGTGGCCAATGGCCATATCCATTTGACAAGCAATATCGTTGTAGCCTACAGTTAGTCTCTTTCAATGTATTAGCTTTTTTCCAATTATGCTTGTTATTAACAATTGTAAGTTTGGTTTTCAATTCCAATAGTTTCAATTTACAAGAAATGACTGATGGGTCGCAAGTGTGCTTTCTCTGGGTGCAAGAGCATCAGCGGATTAACGTTAACAGTTACATCTTTTCCCGAGTGATCCGGAGTGAGCTGTAGATTCTGACTGGGCATTTTGGGTCTGGCGCCAATGATCAGCACTGCTGGCAAGTTTGTGTGCGACAAGCATTTCCCGTAGGACTGTTACGAGAACTATGCCCAGGTTGAATTAGGGTATGCCAGTCAAAGGAATGCGGAATTACCAAGCCCTACCGATATTTATGTCCCTCCAAATGCGGTAAGTTAAATTAAGTGTAACCTACGGCGTCTCGTTGGCTTGCTAACAAGATGGTTATCTTGTAGCCTCAAAGATATTTACTTGAGTTGTTTTCGTATGGTTAACCATAGTTAACTGGCCGGTGATATTTCACTGCCTTTTGCGTATAAGCTATAACGTTAGGTTTGATACTGTGTTGTCAGTCTTACTGGCCTGGGGTCTGCTTCAGGATTGAAGCAGAAGTTACGGAGTTATGTTTGATGGATAACAGTTAACTGCACAATCTGGAACCCCCACGAAATGATGTAAAAACTGAAAAAAAAAATGTACAAGGTACAAAGTGATAATCCCCATGCTGTGATTATGTTAAATAAAAAAAAAAAAAAAAAAAACGTTCAGTTTCACTTGACATTTCATTAGTACGTGTTGTTTTTTTTGTTTGTTGTTGTAATCAGGCAGGTAACGTTTGGGTCAGACTGATTTTGCTGACAAACGTTAAACTACTGGCAGAGACATCGATTTTGAGCGATTGTGAAGTCTCCCCTAGCGTAGCCTATAGCCTTCAGCTAACAGCCGTTTAGTTTCACTTGGCATTCGTTTACATATTTTATTGTCATGTTCGTGTAGCATAGCTACGTTAGATGTAACGTTATAGATGGCTAAAAAAGCGAGTTAGTTTGAGAATGGAGTGATGGTGTGACGTGATGCTTCGTATTTACCGTAACTTAAGGTATTAATTACGTTTTTTAGTTGGTCATTGTTCATTTATTTATTTTATTCATTAAATAGTTTGTGTACGGGTAGGTTAGACTTAAGTGTCTCTGCCAGCGTGTGCACCCCAACTGATGGGTTACTAAGCAAAAATAAGTAGCGGCTAGTGTTAGTGCCTAATGCTACGCTAGTGCCACTAGTGCCATTCCTCGATATAGGCGATATAGGCGGTCGCCTAGGGTGCCAGCATCTGTCCAGGGTGGGGGTGCCAAACAAGTCCACAATTGCTATCTCCAGCGCCCCACCCTGCCGCCCCCCACCCCAACCCAGTCCACAATCTCACCTAGGGCGGCAGAAAGGCTAGATCTAAATCGAGGATAAAGATAACACTAAAATAATAGCCATATTTCACTGTTGATTGATTGGTTTTACAAGTTATACATCCAGTGGTACTAAAAGGGTAAAACATGTTTCTTCAACAGTGTCTGTGGTTTCATGCTATTTCACACACACGCACACGCACACACACACGCACACGCACACGCACACACACAAAATGTGGCACTTCAGAACATAAGGCAATGAAAGAAGTGCAGAAACAAAGCGCTAGCTCCAAAATGAGACGCTGTGCAGCTTCCCGTCCTGGGTGGATCAGATAGTTGCTCGGTTACCGTCTTTGTTGTCCGGTACCTTGCTGTGAGAACAGGCAGCTCGCCGACCTGATTGGCTGGCACTGGGTAAGAGGCATTGCTCAGATTACGCACTCGGCACTGCCCCTACTCACTTCATTAGTGTGTTAGCTGTCTGCCAGCCAGCTTGCCAGTCTGCACGAGCCACTACAGCAGAGACCGAACCAGATAGCTTTATCAAGCCACGGGTTTGCACTGTATGTTGGTTCTGGCAGTCTGATTGTGTTCATTTGCTTTGTATGTTAACTTTTTGAGTTTTGTCCCATGGATAAGCAATGTAAGCATTTTTTAAAGTTTTGTTTTTAAATGATTCTGAGGCAGTTCGTAATTACCTTGAGTCCAGCACCCCTGGTGAATTGATGGTTAAATAAAATTGTAAATTTTGCACGCAAGGTCATAAAAAGGCATTTTGAGTACTTCCAGGTATTTACAATTGTGATATGTATGGTCCCATTACTGGGGACTATTTCTGAAGATAGTGCTGTCAAAGGCTTTTTGTCAACATATTTAGGTTTCCATGTGATGGCAGTTTATCTTTTAGAAGCATGCACAGGGAAACAAACACATCTCCCTTTTTCTTTCCTCAATGCCTGAGAAAATGGAGCTCACTTTCCCATCCCCGGCCTCGCATACTGCTGATGTCACTCTGGTCACATGACCTGAAGGTCTTGTTATGTTGATTTTTTCTGGTCTAAAGCTGGTCTAATTGCAGGGCAGTCATTACTCGGGTCAACGATCCACGCAAATCTCCCGTTTCTCTCATAACATCAGGTTTTGTGTTGTGTTTTCAGATAAAATATGGAATGGGTGTTGAGAGTACTGAAGCATTGTGCTTTGAATTGCATATAGGACAGCAGTGTCGTATGATGTTTTGGGAACTTGGCTTGTAACTCAAAGGGTTCAGGGTTCGATTCCCGGCTGGGGCACTATTGTTTTATTCTTGAGCGAGGACCTCAAACCTGAATTAATTCAGTAAATGACACAGCTGGCAGCTGTGTACATTGATTGAATGTAAAAAAAGATAATTGAATCTGTGGATGTTGTTCTGGATAGATTTCTGCTAAATCCTGAGATGTAATGTAATAGCAGGCTTGGGAGCTGTGGAGGGATGAAGACCAGTGCACTACAGCATGTGCTTGGGCCACTGGGCCATTTTCTTTTTTCTCTTTTTTTCTATTGCTAGCGGCAGAATGCTTGCATGCAGTCACGTTTGCCCCCAGATGGACCACTTAGCACGCTCTGAAGCCCCCCGGGACCCAGATGTTTACGGTTCTCTGGCAGGCTGCTCCTTTGACCTCTTCTCAATGGCATCACTGAAAGTGAGCATATTTGAGGCTCTCCGCTGGCATGCGCAGCTGAAGCACTGGTTCTCAGCGCGTCCAACCAGCAAGTGCTCGCTGTGACTGAGAGTCCCGTGGGGTGAGGCGTAATTGGCCATAATGTCTTCCAGAAAGAAAGGCTTTCGTAACATTTATTCTGCTTCGGCACTGCATGTTCGTAGGACTGGTTCTTCCTGAACCATTTTTTCCCCCCATTTTAATATAATATTATTTTCACTCAGTTGGGTATTTTTTGTAATAGAATTTTTTAATGGACTCTGCATTAGGGCTACAACAACTAATACTTGTACCAGTAATGCTAATAACTAATACAATGATCTTTCTGAAGGAGAGTGAAAACAGGCAGGTAAACAGAAGAAACGGACGCTTTGGTGGTGCTGGGTAGACCTCTATACTACAGTAGAGATGAGTCGTGCCTGTGGCAGTTTAGCGGACTGTCCGAGCAGCCAGCTGCCCTCTGCTTATCAGCATCCAGGGTGCCTGCTGTGTCACATGCTGTGTCTGCCGCCGGTGGAGTGGAGCGGCAGCCTCTATACGCAGAGACAAAGGCCACGATAAGAGCTCAGCCCAGTCGGGCCGTACTAGGCCGGGCCCAAGGTAACACTCACCACGGCTGGCTCACCACGGCTGGCTCACCACGGCTGGCTCACCACGGCTGGCTCAATCTGGCGGCACAGGGAAATGCTGGGTGTTTCGGTTCCTGCTGCGTACAGCAATATACCTATGTTGCAGACTGACACTGGGCCGGATCCGGCCGGATGTACTGCAACTGCTGGCCCGGATCCGTAAAACGGAACTGGCCTGGCTTCAATTTACACAGTGGCCCAAAACCGGGCGCAAAGTTGTTCCGGTTTGAAAAAGGGCCTATTCGGGGCCAGATGCGCGCTCCATATCCGTGTAATGACTCTATACTGGACGTGGCCCGGCTGTGATACAGAGGTGGGGGATGGACATGATCTTCCCAGCTTTCAGTTGTATCCGGGGCGAAGGCGGGCTGCTATGTGGGTAGCCAGACGTGTAGTTCTGTCTGCTTAAGCCCCACTGAGCTGTCCTGCCAAGAACTACACTTTTTATGCAGCCATTTTGTACTCTAGGAGGTCTGGAACATGGTATTCTTGCTTTGTTGGATTCTGACTACACTGCTGTGACCCTTGTGTTTGTTTTTTTCTTTTAATATGCAACTATGGCTGTAAATTTCACCTTAAATGTGTAGAATTGCTTTGTAAAGCAGCTTTATTTGCTTTTCGGTGGCAAAATAAATGGTTTCCAAGGTACATTTACCTCGAAGACATTTTTATTACAGTAAGCTTTGTTTTTTTTATGTGCAGTTACTCATCCACCCTGTTGAATATGTTTGTCTTCACAGTTCAATCTGGATCGAGCCAATGCTGAAGAGTTCTTGGAAATCTACAAAGGAGTTGTGGATGAATATGCTGTAAGTACTGAATTAACAGAAATGCTTCTCAGTCCCATATCATTTATTTGTATTATAAAACTTTTGCTAATTACATAATAATCCTTAAATGTTTAGTCAATGGTGTGGCAGTAGCCAATCAGCATACGTAACACATGGTAATAGCCAATCAGCATACGTAACTCAAAGTGGGATAGAGGTGAGTCTCAAAGGCTGACAAACTGTGGCATCAGTGTCGGATTTAAAGGGGTCGCATAAGTAAATATAAATGAATGAGGTCTGTATCTCTGGAGAATTTGTCTGGTTGTTAGCTTCCATTGTGGCTCAGCCTCTGTCACCTGAGACGTATTTACACACCAAACCTTCAGCTGGAAGACCAGCACGAGATTGTTCTTTCCATGTTCCTCTTTTGTCTCTCTCTTAAACAAAAAAAATTTAAAAAAAGGAGGAAAAAAAGGCAAAACCTTTACCTGTACAAGAAGGGAGATTCCCATAGCGACCCACCTGAACTTTGTTTCAAGCAGTGTCTGATCTGTAATGACGGGCAATCAAATGGAAGCTCCCTGCACAGGACGTGATGTCATACGCCAGGATTCCCAGCTTGACGAAGCTGGATGGCTTACACAGATACAGGTCTTACTGGCCTTGTGAGCCACGGCTGAGGGAGGCTGCACAGACGTCTGCTTGAATACAAATGCAGGGGTGTCAGGGGACCCCTGCTAGCTCTCTGCATCGGGCTGAGCTGGCTTGTTGCCATGGCGCTAGGTTAACGCTGGGAATTTTACAAATAGGCTGACACCGTCAACGGCAATGTGCAGTGCGCAAGTGCCCATCATTTCTTATCCTAGAACACACACACACACAGATACACAGATACACCGATACACAGAGCTGCATTTGAGATGCATTTAATCTCCTCTGAAGACATTTTTTCTGTTGAGTTGCCTGATCTGATTTGTAATGAAAACTAGGCTCCTGCTTCAAATGGCTGCTGCAGAGGAGCACAGCCTAAAAGGTCTAACGGAGCCTATCAGGCAGACAGATTAAAACTTTCAATTTCTCCCTGTACCCAAAATGGCATATTAATGAGGATGAGGTTAAGTCTTTTCTATAAAGGCCCCCCCGGCTGGTATTTAAATGTTCCTGTGAAGTCAATCAGAACTCATCTGTTCACTATATGAGCGACTCTTACCTCACCTCAACCCCAGAGAAAATGTGCCATGCTAATGTTTGATCTTACCCTTTATCACCGCGAGTACTGTAGCAGATATAGACCCTTAATACTGCCTGTGAATGATTGATTGTCCTTGGTTATTAGTAGTTTATATGGTGATTTTATGTTTCTATCACTCATGTAGCTGATAAGGTTAGCCTACTCAGGTATAAAGTCCTGCCTCTATAGCTCTTTGGTGGATTGTTCTGTATTGCAAAAACACTGTGTCTCTTGGTAACATGCAAAACGACCCCTGTTTACAACGTGAGCTCTTGACCCCACAAATCCAAGACCTTGCCCTCTCGCTCGACATGATAACTGCCCTGAAGCCATAGGTGGCCTTACGTTTAACATTGGATGTTGTGTGAATCTGGTGACTTAATGTGGCTCCTTTGGAGATTTAGGGCTTTTGTTGCTCAGTCGCTCCTCTCCAGTAATTAAAGCATTTATGCAGCGTTGAGTTAAAACTGGAATGTCTCTAGATCCTGCGAACAGCAGTGAAGTTGAGTCTTGGAGCATGCTGCTCGAGGCAATCACCTGACCGCTCTCGTCATGAGGCGAAGGTTCCCATAACCCTGCTCCTGAGCCGTGACTGGTTGGTCTGCCCCACATATGAGGGGGAGGGGCTTTTCGGTCTCCAAGGAGATCACACAGCTGCGCTCGCTCCAGAGAAGCTCCTGTTCATTTCATCCCTTACATAAGACCCGTTCTCCTCCAGTTACCTGCCCAGGAAACCTCTGAGCTCTTTCTGCATCGCTCGGCATGTCTTTGTCCTCTCTGGCTTGGTGATGAGGGATCAGTCACCCCTCCAGATTATCACACGACTGGATCTCCCTCCCCGCTGTTTCTTTTGTACTGCTCAGCCCAAACGACCTGCAGTCCTCCGTCCTGTACACTGATGTCTAATTTGTTCAAATCGGTCCAATCCGAGACAGCACTTGCACCCTGACTGGTCTATTTCACAACTGGATATTCAAAATGCATTGCACTTATGAATTTACCAAATTACACTGTTAAAACTTGTAAGTTATATTTTTAGGGCTTTTTCAGCTTTATTGGACAGCGCGGTGTAGAGAGACAGGAGCCGATGTGGACAGTGCTCTTACAGGCTACAGCACCGAGACACCCCAACACCATTAAAACTGATTTCAGCTCAGTTCAAAAAGCATCGTTATTATCAACTTTATGTTCCCTGCTACATGTGTTGCTTGCATTGTGTGAAGTAAGGAAACATTTGAACCTAAGCTGCTTATATTTACTCAGCACTGCAAAGAAGAGAGTAAGAGGGCTGCTCCACTGCCTCCTGGGGTGTTTATTTTGTTTAACTTGCTCATAGTGCTGTTTGTCCTGCTCACGCTGAGTTAATTCAATAAAGGCCTGTTTGGGTCAGCGTTGGGCCAGTCTGTCCTGTTGCATCATAAACATTTTTATTTGTTTTTTTTAGGGGGGGCGGGGGTCAGTGGTGGCTCTTGGCCTATAAATGACCCGATGTGTAGGGGGCTTAAGTTAGAGTAAGTATGACAGGACGGGTCTTACTGCTCTATTATTGTGTATCATTTTGCTCGCAGAATATGCTTATCACTGTTGATGTGGTGGAGGACCATGAGGACCTTTATCAGAATGTGCTTTTTGAGTGTAATCTACCACTGCCCTTTTTTTTTGTGCTACAGCACATTGTAATGCCGCAGTGGGGAGAGACTATCCCATGTAGTCCCAGATAATTATCCACTGGAAGGGTAATCTTATTTAAAATGTCATTTAGGAGCCGTAATGGCGGTCTGAGCACAATGGAGACAATTGTTTCCTCTCTTCTCTTTTTTTAACATTTTTTTTTTTTAAACAAGCCTGGAACCTGAAGCGTGCAAAAAGCCACAGAGCGGGGCTTAGTTAGTGTTACTGTTGTCTGCTTCCTGGAACAATGGGCCTCTTCATTGTCATGGGCTGCCTACTGAAAATAAATAAATAAATAATAAAAATATTTTTGCTTCCTGGCAGAGTCTGGTGTCTGAGCTCTGCACTGGGCCCTGCATGGTACTGGAGATCCGTGGAGCCGAGGCCCCAAAGACTTTTAGGGAATTCTGCGGCCCAGCGGACCCTGTGAGTTATTAACCACAACCTCTGTTTAAAGTGTGTGTGACTTTGGTAAAGTGCATAACTCACAGTACAAAGTAACCTACAAAGTTCACAGGTGTGTATACTTTGCTCATACCCCCATGTGTGCGCATGCATGTGTGTGTACTGGCTGATCATATAAATTAAACTAGCTGTTAAATTTACCCAGAACTACACATTCAAAATCACAAATTTAGTTTGCTTTTTTAGATTTTTACTTTCCTATGAGATAAAATTGTACTTGGACACCTTGATAATCTTTGTGGGTGCTTGGATAAGGGAATTAATCTGCATATCAATAAATAACTCCCACACACCGAATCTTGCAATAATCTGTTTCTTAAGGCCTAAGACTTTGACGAAGGTCCTTGGACAGAAATGTCAGCTTTGAATAAAATGCGGGATTATTAAAGCTGTTATATGACATTAGTTTTCCATTTTCATCTTTTAAGTTATTCAAAAAATAAATGCCCCTATTACTCATTTGTTGCCATATAAATGGTTGTCCATTTATTGTGATATTTGAGTTAAACCAAATTATTTGCTGTAAAATTCCTTCCGTATGATCTGGGGGGTGGTACTGGAAGCTCAACCATGCCTTTATGGACTTCTTCAGAAAGACCAATGTATCAGGGATCACTCCTCTATAAATAGAGTGATTCAGTGTGTGCGGGAGTTCTTTACTTATATGCAGATTTTTACTTTTCCTAAAAATCGCTAATAAGGCCGGAAAACCTTGTCAGTCACTTGCATATTTGTGCCACACGATAAATGTTAGAATAGTTTGCAGACGTGTGAATGTAGCTGTAGATGTTATCCTGAACCTTCCATTGTGGGGTTGCCAGATCCTCTATACAGTACTCAGCAGGGCTGCATCTGCAGTCATGATTCACACAGAAGGGTTGAGCAGCAAGGGCAACCGCACATCACCACTCCTGCCCAGTATCCAGCAGAGCTTCCTCAAGGCTCTGCACTGTCCAGCCGAAACACCTACATGTCCTCATTGCCAGATAAGCTCCTGTACAGTAATGTGTGGCTCCAGGCTGAAGAACCATCCAATAGGCCCCTGACTGCACAGTTGCTCAATCCCCTATCCCCACAGGATGAAAATAATGCGTCATATTTATGGATGAAAACAGACAAAGTCTGCTGTGGACAAATGTGCCAGCAATGGACTTGGGCACCATATTCAGTCAACACAAAGACCCTAAAAGTAATCAGTGCCATGCCTAGTTTGAGTATAGCAGAAAATAGTGGAAATATGAGGTACTGAAATTGTCCATTGAAAAAATTGACACTCTGTCATGTTTCACTGCCTTTTATTTGTATGTGGTTATCTAAATAGCATAAGCACCCCTGCCATTAGGGGCTGTCAGTGTCTGGCTAGGCAAAAATACTTTAAGTTGTTGGGACAACATGGAGATTTGAGGATCTGTAAATATAGCCACCCAACCAGTAATTATGTTAGTACTGCCATTGATGTCATCCTGCGGGTCAAAATAGAGCCGTTGTTGACAACTAGACTATCTGTAGCTAATGGAGCCTATGTTGTGTTCCATCCCTCAAAGGTATGCCATAGCGATAAAGACCTAAAATCTCTCTGTATATGATTCCAGTTTATGAGTGTGAATATGTGTGTGAGCTGAGGCTAATTATACAACACGGGCAAAGTGTTTTTTTTGTTGTTTTGTTTTTAAAAGATTTTCAATAAACAGTGTGAACTGGATTTGGTCCCACACTGGATTAACCCCTCCCCCTCCCCTCAGGCAAAGATGATGAGTCATCTCGGTTTGTTTCCCTGTGATGAGAATAGTCCTCCTTGTGAAAACTCGCTTTGTTAGCCACTTGGACTGTCTGAAACTGGAGCTTGAGTTCCTTCTAAAAGCATGCGAGCTATGTCAGTTTCTGATTGGACCTCACTGTGTAATATCGCAGAGGAGCTTGGCTAATCCTTTATGGAGTGCATAGGAACTGTCACTGGATCTTTTTTTTTTTTTTCCTCCTGGCTTTCCATAGTAATGCCCAAGCCAGCGCATTATACTGTACAAGGTGCAGGGCTCACATCAGTAATGTGCGCCGTTACATTAGATAACAATATTAAAGGAGTCTTTGAGAACCTTGGTTCATTGCCCTCCCAAACGGTACAAAAGACAGCTCTGATAATGGAAGGGACTTTGTCCTTATGAAGTGGACAGCGTTCTTTAGGCGCTTTGTGATTGAACCTGCATTGTTTAAAAGTGTGCCTTTTTTTTCTTTTTTTATTCTGCCATTAACTCGGGCAATGTGACATTCTGTCTTGTTAATCATTTGTTGCTGTGTTTTTAGTTAACGATAAGCTACTGATGTTTTTTTAGTTTTTTTTACCGTGCACTGGGTGTTTCTGCAGTTCCAAAGTTTCAAAATATTTGTACTTGATCAGTATCAGTATTTGTATCTGATCCGATCAGTACTGCGCCAATGTGAGCAAACCAAAATCATAAGTGTTAAATGAACATGGTAACAACCTCTAGAGCAACGTATGTTTATTACATTTTACATGCTGTACCTTGCATATCAGTATTCACACTCCTTGAGTAGTTTTCACATTGTTTTCTTGAGAACTTCAAAGCAACACACTATTTGGCACTTTCATATAGGAATTCATATTTCCAATCTACACAGCCCACTTTTCCCTTGATAGTGTGGAGTGTTGTGTTGAGCAGAAATATTAATTATTTGATTAGTTTGCTTCAGCCATGTTGGATGTTGCGATATACCGGTCACAGTGCTTCATTATGATCTTTTACTGACAGTTGCACTCATTTTATTAGTGGATTTGTATGCAGTTGCATGGAAGAAGATGCCTGTTTATTCAAGAAAAACATATACCATGTATTTAAAAAGAATGTATGTAATCAGTCAAACCCTTCTTCCTCAGCACCAGTACCCCAGTGTGCATTGCACATACGTACATTAAGCATTTTAAATATGTAGAGTTAGGCTTTGACACAATTCTCAGCCTTTTGTGAAATGCACAGAGAAAAGACTAAAAATGGCTCCAGCCTGCCATACACTTGAGACCTGGATCTGGTCTCTTACCCAAGGTCGTATGGGATTGCCCAATCATGGTGCTGATTAGTGAGTGGATCTCTTCTTAGGTGCAGTAAAGTGCTGGCCAGCACAGCGGGCTCTAGCCTGAAACAGCTTCCCTACGCGTCAGAGCCAGGAGAGCTGGAATTGCATGCTAATGCTAATGGGCTGTCACACTGAAAAGAGCACTTCATACTTTTCTATGCTTCTCTCTTTCTGCCTCTCTCTCTCTCTGCTTCTCTGTCGTAGAGGTCTGATTAATCTCTGTGTGTGTGTGTGTGTGTGTGTGTGTGTGTGTGTGTGTGCGTGCGCGTGGTTAAGTTATCAACACCCTTCCATACTGTTGAGTATGCTTATTGAGTACACTGAATGAGAAAGTTAAGTAGGCGTAAGTAGTCAAGTAAGTATCACTTGCTGCTCATTACTCATTTATATTCACATTCATATAATACTGGAATCTCACTAGCGGTCTCAAATCCTGTCTGACAACAAAGCAACTGCCGTAGTATTGAGAGGCAATCCAACACTAATATGACAAAGAATCATCCATTTAAAAGTTTATCATCTGTGCTCGCTGCAATGTTTGCATTATAACAATGAACTCGATTCCCCAATCAGACTTCAATATTGCAACTGCAGGTCTCTCTCAATGAGCAAATTATGGTAATATTAATGAGATATCAGAATCTTATATAGAACAGGCCAGATTCTCATATATGGTAAATTGGGGTAGAAAATTGTCAGGTGGACAGATTTCCGCTTCTGAATATAAATCTGAGAAAACATAGAAGAATACGTCCTTGTGAGGTGTGGTAACGAACTAGACTATGGGTGCATTTTGAATAAAAGCTAAACACAGTTGGTCGAACCTGCTGGGTGACTTCACAAAAACAAAAATCATTATAATTATTTTGAGCAACAGAATGAGCATTCAGGACCTGGCTTCTCTTCTTTGATCTTTCACCAACACTCATCTCTAAATGTAGCGTACTTCATATCCCTGCATGATATACTTATTTCCGGGTTTTCGCTGATAATAGTATGGGGGATATTTTTGCGCATGCTGCATGCCACGTACTGAACAGTATGCAGTAAACGCTATACAGTATGCTAGCACACAGGACGCAGTAGATAGGGCTCTGATTTGGACACAGCCCTGGACTTTTACAGATTGAATTTTTTTTAAACATGGAATCACAGTGGATTTAATTATGTTTTTTTGCCATTGATCAACAGGAAAATAGTCAATAATGTGAAAAATTTCAACACGTTGATCTAAATTCATTTCAAATATTAAACAATTACAAATTTTAATCAGTTGTCCTTGATATATCAGTGCCGTTTGCTCAGAAAAAAACGACAGTAATAATTGACCTGCAGGTCATAGTAATCCATAGCGGACTGCTGCGATTAGCAGAATTGGTTGGTTGTAGAATCATGTTCAATTTGAAAGCTTTTCAAATGTATTTTTCCAGGGATCAATACCCCATGAAATTATGAAACATAGATGCAAAGTTCCTCTCTGTACCAAATTTAAATGCAGGTATTATCTATCCAGTGCATATCTCAAGTTTGTTTTTATTGGTTTTGTTATTTAGTTCAGAAGCTAAGGATGTACTCTGTAGATCAATTACATTGAAAGAAAACAATTGTTTTTGAGCAAGGAGATCAAAGTGATGAGTGTTGGTGAAAGATCAAAGAAGAGAAGCCAGGTCCTGAATGCTCATTCTGCTCAAAATAATTATAATGATTTTTGTTTTTGTGAAGTCACCCAGCAGGTTCGACCAACTGTGTTTAGCTTTTATTCAAAATGAATCCATAGTCTAGTTCGTTACCACACCTCACAAGGACGTATTCTTCTATGTTTTCTCAGATTTATATTCAGAAGCGGAAATCTGTCCACCTGATTTTCTACCCCAACTTACCATATATGAGAATCTGGCCTGTCCTATATAAGATTCTGATGTCTCATTAATATTACCATAATTTGCTCATTGAGAGAGACCTGCAGTTGCAATATTGAAGTCTGATTGGGGAATCGAGTTCATTGTTATAATGCAAACATTGCAGCGAGCACAGATGATAAACTTTTAAATGGATGATTCTTTGTCATATTAGTGTTGGATTGCCTCTCAATACTACGGCAGTTGCTTTGTTGTCAGACAGGATTTGAGACCGCTAGTGAGATTCCAGTATTATATGAATGTGAATATAAATGAGTAATGAGCAGCGAGTGATACGATAGTTATGGCCACTATCTGGCCGTCTTACCATTTGAACCATCTGAGGTGTAACACTGTTCAGTGCACAGCAGGTATCCACCCTTATAAACATTGCATGTGAATGTGTGACGGCAGCTTTTATGGGGTTTTTTTCCCCCCTCAGCGAAGCCTTTGATTTCTCAATTATGTGCTGCTTGTCTCGGGACTAGTGCAACTGAATGGCATCTAATCATATTGTAAACTTACTTAGAAGCAAATAAATAAATAAAAACATCACATTCGTTGGGCATGTAGCCTGTAACCCACATAAGTGATAGAAAATTCAATAAGGCTTGCCAGCAAGGCGCTGAAACCAGCCAGTGCATAATGGAAAATATTGGCAAAACACTTTATAGTCTGAGCTCATATAAAGACCTTCTGAATAGAGCTGTGCACGCCTCGTGAATCTGAAATATTTTGGTTTTGAACTTCACGTTTCCAAAATGTAATTTTATTTGAATAACCTGCCACCAGTCATTTTAGCATCCCATTTCATTTTCATTGCTTTTTCTAAGTAAGGTTGACATGAATTGGCACCTCTTTTTCCTGGTTGTTTTAGCTTGCTTTTACACAACAGTATGTTTGGAAATTACACAGAAACTGCGATCTCACTACGGTAATGACTGAAAGGGATAGGACCAGTCAGCGGGTAGGCCCAGTCAGCGGGTAGGCCCAGTCAGCGGGTAGGCCCAGTCAGCAAGTAGGCCCAGTCAGCAAGTAGGCCCAGACAGCGGGTAGGCTTATACAGCAGGTCGGCCCAGTCAGCGGGTAGGCCCAGTCAGTGGGTAGGCTTATACAGCAGGTAGGCCCAGACAGCAGGTAGGCCCAGTCAGTTGGTAGGCTTATACAGCGGGTAGGCCCAGTCAGCGCGTAGGCCCAGACAGTGGGTAGGCTTATACAGCAGGTAGGCCCAGTCAGTGGGTAGGCTTATACAGCGGGTAGGCCCAGTCAGCGCGTAGGCCCAGACAGTGGGTAGACTTATACAGCAGGTAGGCACAGTCAGTGGGTAGGCTTATACAGCGGGTAGGCCCAGTCAGCGCGTAGGCCCAGACAGTGGGTAGGCTTATACAGCAGGTAGGCCCAGTCAGTGGGTAGGCTTATACAGCGGGTAGGCCCAGTCAGCGCGTAGGCCCAGTCAGTGGGTAGACTTATACAGCAGGTAGGCCCAGTCAGTGGGTAGGCTTATACAGCGGGTAGGCCCAGTCAGCGCGTAGGCCCAGACAGTGGGTAGGCTCATACAGTGGCGTGGTCTCACAGAAGAGGAGGCAGCTGTTTGCGAGCAGGGCCCACTGTGACTGCTTCCCTACTCAATATAGACCTCAGAGGAGCAGTGGACTCTAAAGACGTTATCCAAACACACAGAGGACCTTCTGTCAGGATGGCATTATGTTCTGGATCAGCGAGTTTTTCATCTGTTAAGAACAGGCAGTGGTACCCTGAAATACGTAGCGTCTGTAACCCCTGGAAAGACTCCCGTCTGAGCATTAATGCCCTTACATTTTTCAATTAAGCAAACTGGCAGTGTGTTCAGCATTTCCACTCGTTTTATATTTGATTTACTCTTCTGTTTGCCACTAATGGTAACTCTGAAAGAAGTACCTGGAGTTGATTTAATTCTGTAAGACCTATTACAGTTCACAATGTACTGTTTTGTCATTTAGCAGGTGCTTTTAGCCAGGGCGACTTACAAAAGCACATTTAATATGATAAGTAAATGCAGCAAGAGCTTGTTGTGTAACAAGGCAAAGTTGCAGTAGTCAAGTGCCACAGTCAAGGTGAATGCCTAAACACCTGTGAGACAAAGGGAGAGAAGGTTCTTTTTTCTTTCTTTAAAAAAAAAAATTAAACATTGAGGCGTAGTCTGAAAAGACGAGTTTTCAGACTTTCGCAGAAAACAGCCAGTGAATCTCTCTTCCTGATTGATTGGGGAAGGGTAGAGTAGAGCTTCTTTTTCTCCAAATTCGATTGGAAGTGGGATTAGTAGCACCCCATCACTGCAGCAACCTCCATCAATTCAGACGTGCCGCTTAATTTAAATGCTCAATCCACCAGCTGCCAATGGCAGCGTTCATACGAGTCTGGAAACACCAGCTGCCAATGGCAGCGTTCATACAAGTCTGGAAACACCAGCTGCCAATGGCAGCGTTCATACGAGTCTGGAAACACCAGCTGCCAATGGCAGCGTTCATATGAGTCTGGAAACACCAGCTGCCAATGGCAGCGTTCATATGAGTCTGGAAACACCAGCTGCCAATGGCAGCGTTCATATGAGTCTGGAAACACCAGCTGCCAATGGCAGCGTTCATATGAGTCTGGAAACACCAGCTGCCAATGGCAGCGTTCATATGAGTCTGGAAACACCAGCTGCCAATGGCAGCGTTCATATGAGTCTGGAAACACCAGCTGCCAATGGCAGCGTTCATATGAGTCTGGAAACACCAGCTGCCAATGGCAGCGTTCATATGAGTCTGGAAATGAAACAACAGTGCACATTATGTGCTCCTTTACTTTGTAAGGCAAACTGAAATGCTCCTCCTTAAATTCTTACATGGGAAATATAATTCTTTGCTGAAATTAAAAGTTGTTAAAATAATTAAATGTGCTATGCAAATTGAAGGACAGTTAAAGGAATTGTGGGTATATTGAATCTGGGCCAACCTTATCGATTGGCACCATCTTCTTGGGTCAGCCAAAATGGCAGAATGACAGGAATATTCCATTTTAAATTAAACCTTTCAAGGGTACCTGGGCTGGTAAAATATTTTCTGCTGCATAACCGTAACGAAAGAGCAATATTTTGTGATCCAATCAGTTTAAGACTAAAAGGTTTTTATTAAACTTTTTTTTTTAAAAGAACCGAGTGAACTTCACTTGTTTATCTTACTTGGTGACGTAACATTCCACATTAATGGCAGTGTTTTCCCTGTTAAAAGAATATATATATATTACCCCTACTGGTACCCTTTAAAGGAACATGCCAACATTGGCTTATTTGCCATCTTTCCCAGAGTTGGACAAGAAGATGAATACCCTTTTTTTCTGTGTGCGTGCAGTAAGAAGCATAGAGACCCACACCGTTAGCCTAGCTTAGCCGCAATCACTGGAAGTGGGTTAGATTAGTGTGCCTACTTCCCTCAAAAGTGATGAAATGCACTTTCCAACAACTCCATAACTTTCTTATTTACATGTTGTGATTTTCGAAGCAGCTGAACTATTTTCTTTAGCTAGCTGATGATATTCACTTCACTGAGCGTGTGTTACCTGTCAAACAGGTACTGCGTGCAATCACTGCGCCCAGGCAGCGGTGGTTTACTAGCGGTGGTTGGGCAAGAAGAAAATAGTTAATGAAGGGAATGTATCTGCTTCGAAAATTACAATGTCTCATTTTACATTGTTATTTCTACACGTGGTACATACACAAGTCACAACATGTAAATAAAAAAGTTTTGGAGTTGTTGGAAAGTGTATTTCGCCAATTTAAATAAGCCAATTTCACGAAATGTTGGCGTGTTCCTTTAACCATCTTGGACTTCCATCGGAAATTGTTGGCCAGTCGAGTGGCATCATCCTTTGTCTTGGGTTTTTCTGTTCTATTCATTCCAGCTTTGGATAGTCTCCACATCTGCAATGTGTATTTATTTAAATTTTTTTAGCTTTAATGGACAGCACAGTGTTGAGAGAGAGGAAGATTAGCAGAAAGAAAGAGGGAGAGACATGCATCAAAGGTCGCGCGGCCGGATTCCAACCGCTGACGTTGCAGCTCGCAATGAGCGTGTGGACTGGCGCTCTTTACAGGCTATGCCACCGAGACACTCCCACATCTGCACTGTTTTTAGGCCGTCAGACCTCATGCTGTTCTGACAGTACTTAAAACTCACAGCCACATGTAGCTCTGTGTGAAAGCGGATACTGTGCAAATGTGTAAAATGTGAACACCCCAGTGGATCGGATTATCTCCTGACAGCTTCAGGCGTGAATAATTAATTACACAGGCAGGTGCCAAAGATTAGCCAAATTCTTCACACCTACTGCCCTATGGTTCTGTTCTCCAAACAGAGCTGCTTTCTCGTTGATCTGCAACCACAGTGGTGCAGCGGCAGACATTTGTTTACATGCCAGGAGTGTTGCCTGTTGTTTTCGAGGGATATCTGTGGAGCCTTTGATGTACACAGTGGTATTAGTAAAGTGAAGTGAAAGAGTATTTTCTAGATGTAAATGGTAACAAACTTGTGGAAAAGGTGGCTGTTGCACGTCTGAGAGCAGAAGGCACCTAGAGGTCTACTGGCTGTGGGTTCGAGCCGCCACTTCTCCGCCTGTCACTGCAGTCAGTCAGGCTCCAGCCCACCCCAGGCCCAGGCCCACCCCAGTCACGGGACAGTCCGCAGTCTCGTGATGTGTCCTGACACGAGGGCGGAAACAAAATGCCACTGTTAGCCTTGGCCACTTCCCCCCCCCCGCTCTGGCTGCTGACTGCAGATACAGGAACAGGATTCAGTGACCGTTTTGCAGAGTAAAACTAATTCAGGCAGGAAATGCTAAGCCTCCATGGCGTGGGAGCCGTCACACATTGGACGTCAACTCCCGTGCCATTCATGAAAAACACTCTAAAACACAGCCAGACAGCCATACAGCCAGATGTATGAGAGTATGGTTAATGTCTAATGCGTCACGACACTTTTACTCAACACCATTTGCCATGAAGGTGAACATCAACACAATCACATAATGATAAGATGCACTCAGTCGTTCTCTCATTCTTTCAGCTTGGGTCCATCCACATTGCTATTTGCAGGAAGAAGTCATGGCTTCTCGCTAAAGAAAGGGCGGAGACTGAGTCTCTTATTTTGCCTCCTGCACTAACTGTCTAGTAGCATGTTACACACAACTGTTGAGTGGGTATCTATCAAACAGCCATGAATTTTTAAAGGATAACTAGGATTATTTTTTGGCATGATTTTCAATAGAAACTGAGTGCACATAACACATTTATTTATAAGTGAATACAGTACCAGTTGTACCTCCATTACTTATTTTGGAAATAACATTGAAAAGACTTTCTGTTCCTACTTGCTACGTAATGACAGCAATAATTTTGCACCGTGGAGTTTGCTTGGCAGTGCAGACTGAGGTTTACAAGTGAAAGACTATGAGCTGTTTCACCTTGTTCTAGATTTTATTACAGCAGTTATCTGACCCCTCCTTAGTAAATATGAGTACATTTTCGCCTCTTTGATGTAATTCCCTAGCATTTTACGCAGTTTTAACACCTGATTAATTCTGATTATTTGCTGTAATTAATTGAATATCATTTAACATGGCACGGTGGTGCAACGGATAACACTGTCACCTCATAGCAAGAAGGTCCTGTCTAGGGCCTTCTGAGTTTGCACACTACACCTCTGTTGGGTTACTGTGTTGTGTTCACTACATCTCTGTTGGGTTACTGTGTTGTATTCACTACACCTCTGTTGGGTTACTGTGTTGTGTTTACTACATCTATGTGGGTTAGTGAGCTGTGTTCATGAAACCTTGTTGGGTTAGTGAGCTGTGTTCACAAAACCTTGTTGGGTTAGTGAGCTGTGTTCATGAAACCTTGTTGGGTTAGTGAGCTGTGTTCACAAAACCTTGTTGGGTTAGTGAGCTGTGTTCACAAAACCTTGTTGGGTTAGTGAGCTGTGTTCATGAAACCTTGTTGGGTTAGTGAGCTGTGTTCACTGAACCTATGTTGGGTTAGTGTGCTGTGTTCATGAAACCTTGTTGGGTTAGTGAGCTGTGTTCACTGAACCTATGTTGGGTTAGTGTGCTGTGTTCACTACACCTCTAGATGCCTGCAGAGCCAGAGAGAACACTTTCACAGTCGGTTTATTTTACGAGTTGACTGATTCATTAATTAACAGTGAAAGTAGCTGATGATCCGACAGCCATTCCCGGCAGGTACATCCACGAGGGGTACCTCTGCCCTCGTTGCTTCAAACAGAGTCGCAGGTCCGAAAGAGAGAGAGAGAGTGGGAGAGTGTGTGAGAGAGAGAGAGAGAGACTGCAGAAATGTGCCCGTCGGAGCTGTTGTTTGGCTGCGTCACAGACATGGCATTGGGATAGCGCTCAGATAGTCGGCAAACAGTGGGTAAGGAGCTGTTTGTTCCCCTCTCTGTGGCCTGACTGACGTCAGTGTGTCATCGGTATTGACGTTCTATCTGCAATTTGAAGGGCCAGTGAGGTGAAAGGATCAGAGGCCATAGCAGTTGAATGACGATGTGTAAATGCCGTTTTGCTTTGACTGCTTGGCTGGGTTTATGAATGACTGGCCATTGAGTGAAAATTAAATTAAACTCTATGATGAGGGTATTATAATTCTTTCAGTGCATTACAAACAAGTAAAATATTTTTTGACATTTTTGTTGGCAAAATATGCGTCAACTACTTTTTTGCACTACACGTTATCTGCTCAATGTGAGTACTTTTCTTTGTTTCGTGACCTGTAAACATGTCTGTGGAACTAAAGTGACTTCTAATGGTTTCCGTGCAATATGTATAATGAAAAGTCATAAGGCCACTCCTGTTTTTGTTGAGCTTAAAGTATCCTCTCATTTTTTCCAAATAAAGAGAAAATCAGAGACATGTCCTTCACAGTCATATAAAAAACATAACTGATTTTAATGATCAGCTAGATGTCACAAGACCACGCAAAGAACGTTGTGTCTGAACCAGTTGTAACAGGATCACATTGTATCACAGAAATAAAATGTATTACCAACACTGACCATAAATGACCAAATATTGACAAAAATATGGACACAATGATCTAGAGCATAATATTTCATTGAATCATTTAAAATGCAGTGATAAGCAGGCAACACTGATGAGTGTAACTTAAAGAAAAGCACCTAGCCTAGAGACTTGGGAAAGCATGTATTTTACATGGAATGACCTATCACTGTTTGGCAGGTAATAGAACAGTTAATTGCTGTTTTTGTCACATCAAGGAAAGGGAAATGGTTGGGACTGTACCAAGCAGGTTCAAAGAACGGGGGTCTGAAGTTTCTGGTCTGGATTTGTCAAGGATCTACCGGTATTCCAGTAATCCCCCCCCCCCCCCCAGGACAAAGGAGCCAGACGTGGGATCCTATGGCAGAGCGTTTAATGAGCAGGCTTCGCAGGACTAATGCAGATGGGTGTGGAAGGAAGGGGAGGGGGCTGTTTATTTCCAACAAAGGCAGATGGATCTGGTGTGTGCTCCTCCAGGCTCATTCAAATTAAATTTAGCTCTCCGGCATCAGGTCATCTTTGGGTGACTAATGCAATTACAGAGAAACGGCTTATTTTCACCTCTCGGCTTCCTCTGCTCTGGATACCACTGCAAACGGCAGCCGGTGACTCCACCCAGTCCAGGTACAGCGAATGCCTGTATACCTGTATTTATTTTGCATAAGTTTTAAATAAGTTGACTGGTGTACTCCATTTTACATTACCAGTTTTTCCCAGCTCAGTGTGAAATACGACTCCTTGACTTTGAAGCTTAGAGGACAACAGGGGGGTGTTTCACAAAGCAGGATTGGTGAGTTAGCTGGATAACTGCTCTGAGTGAAACTCTGAACCCTCCCAAATCTGAAACATCCGTTCCGGATTTTACTCAGTGCAGTTATTCAGCTAACTCGGTAATCCTGCTTTGTGAAACAGGGCCCAGGCTGGCTTAGTACATTAACCAGTTTGATTAAAATGTTTAGTTGTGCGCCCGCTCCAAATCTGTGGCCATCTGAGTGTGTTAGGCAGAGAGTTGGAGGCGTGTTCTCATAGTGAGTGTCATAAACCAAGGCAAGCGCAAATCACAAATAGGATGTTGGAGGGATGAGGTTTCTCTCTCAGCCCTACCACCATAATACAAATACTCTGGCTCAACCTCATGTTTTGAATCAAAATCTAAAACGACTCTGTTCTTACTAGAAAACATAATCCTCCCACACATTCCTCTGCCAGTCCCTCTAACAATGGCAGAGAAGGCACCTTTTTGTACTTCTGATCATGGGAACACTGGGAGTTGCAGATAGACATGGATACGTTAGCGCCAAGGGCCTTGTAACGGCCTTGTAATGTTCAGTGCATTCTCCATTGTTGAGTGCTAGCACGGTGGCAAGGGAAACATCTTACCCGTCAGCTAAAGAAGTGATCGCCACCGCATAATTACACGGTTCCTAGCGAAGCTGCGGTATGAAAGTCAGTGTTTTTGGTGCGTTAAGGTATAATCCGTGCACCTTTTCAAGCTCCTCAGACTCTAAACAGTATTTTGAAATAATTGCGGCGGGCAGCACAGGTGGGATTTCTCAGAGTGAGGTGTGGCCTCCCCATGGTTTACCACGGCGTTGTTGTGTGTGGGCCCCTCTTGGGTAAGCAGCTCAGAGCCCCTGAGTGACTTGCTTTGTCATTACTGTCATTTCCACGCTTGGGTGTGTTTTGCATGTACAATGGCTGGGGGAGGAGCTGCTTTTTCTATTTATTATGTAATTTTTTATAAACGGTTGTGACCTTTTGCGTTTGACCCAGGGCACAGAGTGAACAGGCCCCACCCCCACCCCCACCCCCCACTATGCCTGCCGGCAGGATCAGATTTCCATGCCCATCTGTCTTTGTCTCTTAGCAGGACACGCAGGGAACAGTAAAAGGTTGAAGTACTTCCCTTCGGCTTCAGCTTCTCACCATGCGACTGAATGCGACTGAGCGAGATCAAAAAGGCAGGGTGGTGATCAGCAAGGCTGCCCTTTCATGCTCCTCCCTCGTTGGGAGTACTGCCGAAAGAGCATTGCGCAATATGACTATACCCTAGACCGCAGGGTATAGTCAACCTGACAGCATCTAAACAAACAGCCTGTCCCAAGTCACTTGATTGGCATAAATAAATGCATTTGGGTCCTGCTGTTCTCTGTAGATAATCACTGTGAATGCCCAAACTGTGAAAGAGGGGGTTTCTTCTTGCACACCTTCATCACTGCTGCCGTTGTCGGGACACAGAATGCTCTCACCTCTTATTTTGTTCTATTAGTCCTTCCGCTCTGTGTAAAACAAAGGCTCCAAAAGCAGATGATTTTTTGATTTACCTTAAGATTTATCTAAGCATTATTTTACTGATACATCAGAGCCCCCCCCCCCCACACACACACACACAACCGTCTTCTTGCATTTTACTGCATAAAAACATGAACAGAATTTTTAGTAGTCAGTTGTGCCGGTCTGTCACGACGCTGCCGGAGTAATTGATTCTCTGGGGCAGGCTTTTGGAAGCTAAAGCACTCTACATATTTCAGCATCCTATTTCCACATACTGGAGTAAGCTGCCCCAGTAAATGGGGGACATGATAGCACACGACTAATTGTAATAATAAGCACCATACGTAAAATTCCCTCGTTGATATCCATTATGTTTTAAACAGGAACTTGCACGACATCTCCGCCCTGCCACCTTACGCGCCCAGTTTGGCAAAAACAAAGTCCAGAACGCCGTCCACTGTACAGACCTGCCTGAAGACGGAGTATTGGAGGTAATGCCAGATATATTACTTATTTCATACTCCACTCAACTTCACTTTCATTGCATGTAAATTTATGTTGTATTGTTTTGGAGTTTCCTTCATAGACTTGTTGTTCGATCATAGACTAGCTGCTTGTATTTACAATGCCTCCAACTTAAGCGTTATATTATTGCACGATACTGATATTGGTCTCTGATAAGAATTTCTCAGGCCACGATAGTCAGCGTTAGACACGCTGACACCAGACAGTCCAAAAGCAACTAATCAATATGTATGATCCAATATGTCAGAATTGCTTGCAAAATTGAGGGTAGTAAAGATTGAATGAGTTATTTTTAAATGTGCTATAAAGTAAGTTGGGGTGTGAGGGAAGCGAATGCTTCCACTTCCTGGTTAGATTATGCGCTTCTATTCCACCAGTCTTGTCCAGTTCACTCTACCTATATAAGTAGTTACAATCCATGTCAAACCAAGCATAAAGATCTCAATGCCTGTTCAGTTCAGATGCTGATAAACGGCACTGTTACTTGATGTCGGTCATCTGATTCAATGTTTTTGAGGGGGGGCACAAAAACTCAAGTAAAACCATTGTAGCGCTCGGAGTGGGTCTGACCTGCCGAGCGTCATTGTTCCAGCGAGCTGGTGACCTCCTCAGCCAATAGCAAAGCGGCTCTATGTTAGCGGAGGAGCCGCAGTTCTGCAGTGAGATTCGGGTCACGCTCACAGGCTCGGACAGACAGGGCCGTGCTAGACTCATCCCCCCCTCAACAGTCTCTACGAAACCAGCTTGTAGCAAATCACAATACAGAATCCACTGGTGTTTGTTTCCCTTTATAAGTAAAAACATCATGCTTTTGTGAGTAAATCTGTTCTTTACATGGAGAAAGCACCACCTACCTTAGTATATTCACATTTAAGGTATGTTTAACATTGTGTAGGTTTAAATATTTTGTACAGAAAATATTTGACTTCCAATTATACTTTTCTCATTACAGGTACAGTATTTCTTCAAGATATTGGATGAATGAATTTTTTTGTGCATATAAATAAAATGCCAATGACAAAAGGACTGTAGTTTCTCCATTTTATTTTTGTTTAAGTCTTACCCGGATTAAATAAATGACTCATAGATGAACTCCTGATAAGTTTACTGATGTTTTAACATTGACTTTTGCATTTTTTTAACACCAACAAAACATCCTATTACACAGGGCACTGCATTGCTTCTGATAACCCTTGACCAGTGACTTTGGTATTGTATTTATACATTACACTTTTTTCTGCATAAAGAAAAATGTACAACTGCATAAATATAAAATTCTTCCACCATGAAAATGGCTAAAACATTCATTAGAAAGTTACACCACATCATGTGATGTCTCCAGCAAAACAATTGGTTTTTAAAAGCACTGCGTTAACACCATTACCAGTCAGGTAACAGGCTTACTGGCTGGACACGCAAACTCAACGTTGTACTTAAGCATAAAAGGAAGCAAAAGCCTCAAACAGAGCGTGTAATAAACCCCTTATCCCACATTTAAAAGTGATCAAAAAGAAGAGAACAAGTGATGTAAAAATTTAGTCTCCCACAATCATTGACTTTAAAAGACAGACATACAGACAGAGAAAGTAAAGAATTTCACGGAGTGCAGCCATTTTCCTCACTCACGGACCTAGAGGCAGTCAGAGCGTACCACGACAGAATTTTCACTTAGTATGCATACATTTTGTGTGTGTATCTGTGTGTGTGTGTGTGTGTTTGTTGTGTGTTTCTGTGTGTTTCTGTGTGTGTGTGTGTGTGTGTGTATAAAACATATACACCCATATGTGTGCGTGTGTATACATATACATACACACATGCAAACAAACATGCACATGTGCACACATACACACCTTGGACCGCAAAAGCTTGCTCATGTAAAACAGGAATTACAACATGGTTTGGGAAGGACCCTTGTATGCGACTACTGTACTGTACACTCCAAAAATATATATAAACCACACAAGGCAGCAATACTTAGGGGACAGAAACACTGCTCGCTACATCCGTAGTGGAATTATAATTTACAGTAATAAATGAACATGTCCCATGGCTCAAGGAATATTCTCATTTACAGTAGAATAAATACTTTATGCTATTGCTACTCTCTCTGTAATTTACATTCTAACCCTAGATAAATGCAGAAAAGCTAGTGTGAAGCATACCGATGAAGTGTAGGTCCCGTTACGTTATGAGAGTTTCTTCAAGACTAGTTGTGCTTTTACTTAAATTTTTTTTTTTAATTCTCATTTTTCTAAATTATTGAAATGGGGGCAGAGAAAGTGCTACTTCCATAGCTGAGGTCATGAATCACTGACGGAGATTTTAATGTCAAAGCGTCCCTGGTAACGGTCCTTTTCGCTGTAACCAATGTTCTCTCCGAAGACCTTGCACTCGACGCGCACCTCAGTGTTCAGTGTGAAGTTAGTGAACTGGATGGCTACCAGGGGCTGGAGGTATTGTGGGTGCAGCAGCTTGCCGTAGTAGGGGTAGTACTGTAGGGGGAAACCGTTGCCAATGCCGTAGTATTTTATCTCTTGAAGCTTCCCAGCATCCTCCTCTCTCTGCAAACAAAATGTTGAGATGATTATCACAGAGGTCTATCAAAAGGTTAAAAGTAATACAGTACATAATTCGGTCAGTATGTTTGACGCACTGTGTTAACTCTTGATCTACACCAAAGTGACTATGATGGATCTGTTGCATCATTCTGTATTCAATGTACCTACCTTGTTGGTGCAGTGGATGGGGATCACGTTAGGTTGCACCTTGACCTGGACATCCTCTGGGATGGTGTCATTGTTACGAGGAGGCTAGAGGAAAAAAACGTTTAGAGTCAATGACATGTGGCCTTCTTACAATAAGAAATGGGTTTGGAGATGGAAAACCTATGGCAATAGCTGCAGATGTCTCCAGACATATCTACAGTAGAACCTCAGAGGTTCAGACCTCAGGTACAGACTTGAGTGGTCAATCCAATGCCAAGCACTGAACAATGAAAAAGGCTACCAATTCCAAGCAAGGGTTGAAATATTCTTAAAATATATATATATATATATATATTTTTTTTTTACATCACATTGTGAACAAGCCTTCAGTCTCAGGCTCTATTGTATTTATGTAGCACACACCTGAGCAAGTGGTTATCTTGGCAAAGATTCAGTGTCAGGTTCACCTATTCAGTAAGCATCGTTAATGGCTGAAAATGTAATGGACTGGAGACAAAACTGATTTCAGAACAGGCTTACCCTTGGTCTGAAGTTGACAAGCCTGTTGAGCTTGACGATTACGCAGGGCTTTCCCTCTTTGAAACCAAATTCTCTGTCTTCAAGGCCAGAGCAAATTCCCAACCAAGATCTCTTGAATCGGCAGGCCTTCCTGACTCCCACGTCACTGTCCAAGTCTCCCCTGTTCTTGTATTCTCCCGGGGTCTCTGTCAACAGCAGGTCACAACACATCAATTAAGATGGAACATTTTGCATAGTTTATTTTTTTTTTTTACCCCAGTAGTGACTGCTATTGCAGTTATCTAGCTATGGATATCTTGCAACAAATGAGCTGAAATAAATTGTTAAGCTGCTAGCTGCCCCTGCTTCTTCTACATTATGGATTTTCCAATAGAACTTCCTTGGCCCTGGATTATCCTTACCCCAGACTAAGGCTAAGTCTAATTTACTGCCCTTTCACATATTCACATTTATTAACCCAGGTCAAAGATTTAGCCCAGGTTTAAGGATGCACACCTGCACCCTGAGGCCCTGGGCTAACGTCTGTTTGACAAATGCTACATGAGACCATCGTATACATTCACCTTATCCTGAATGAGTTACTAAATGCTTGCTTGAGAAACCTGGGACTTCAGTTAGCTGGATTAGTGATTATATATTGGAGAACAATTGCATTGCCAGGGAAAGTGAACTACACTTACTATCTGATATAGATACTGATACACCAGTTCACTCACCTATAACACATCCTTTTAAGTAATTTCAGGGAAGATCACAGAGGGAATAAAGTAACTATACTTGCTGGCAATAATTCTCCTGAAGAATTTGACTGGAGTAGTCAGCTAGCTAGCTTCCACATGGCTGGTTGGGTCTAAGAATTATAAACTGGCTTTGTATTGTAACCGTATCAATTTAATTTTATGTAATTATCAGAAGAAACAGAAAAAGAATTAACAATAAAGTAATTAACATTAGGTGTGTCGATATCAACGGTTTGGTACATTATTGTTAAGAAGCAAGAACACACTGGTGAGTGCAGGAATTGCAAACGACCTGGCAGACCACGGAAGACCAGTGTAGTGGATGACAGAAGAATACTTGGAATGGTGAAGGAAAAACCCCCTTTCATATCAACATATCTAGGTTATTTCACACTATTTTAGCACTGTATTTTTCCTGATTTCATCAGCTAGACCTGGGAGTGGGTGCGAACCCTGTTTGAGAGCAGGCCCAACTAAGCACTGGACTAAGACTGGTGGTTTCTTTGACGGTGCAAGTGTGAAACCTGGTTAAGCCCTGGTTTCGTTGTGTGGTAGTGCAACAACGTTCATGTGGCCATTTGCTAGTTAAGGTTTGTTAAATTAATGTTCCATCACCTTGAAAACAAGTAAGAATAGATACAGCAACATAAATTGAATTCCTGCCTAACGTGGCAGGGTACGCACTTCTACTATTTTCAGTGAAATGAATATCATCCTCATTGCTGATAGAAAGGTCATTGCTTTGAATAAAATACTGTAAAACATCTTATTATATAGTAAATTCTACAGGATAATTATAAACTAGGGATATCTTAAAATGAACATATATTTAGTAAATTTTCCTAGAACTGCCAAGTATATTTCCTCTAAACTATATTGAAATGCCATTCTGGAGCAGTTACTGCTCGTCCCTCAGTTCTAAGTATGTTATGCTGCATGCTAGGAGGATAACAAAAACACTTTCCAAGGTATAGAAGAAATAAGAGTGGCAGCAGTATATTATAATGGTTAGGGAACTAGGCTTGTAACTCAAAGGTTGTGGATTTAATGAATGGATTGTGTGTAAGGGAACTAGGCTTGTAACTCAAAGGTTGTGGATTTAATGAATGGATTGTGTGTAAAAATAAATAAGTAATTAATTATTATTATTTTTATTATTTTAAGTAATCTGTAAATCCTTTAGATAAGGGTTTCTGATAAATGCTGAAATGACGAGTGGCCTGTACAGATGGAACACAATGCGTTTTTCTTCATATTCCACTTTTTAAAAATCAGCTGCTATTTTTAAAAAGGTGGCTAAACATGCAGTTTGTCCCTGAGGACTAGTCATTACTACTCTATATCCCAAAAAAAGACCAAAGACCGCCCTCCTGTGAATCCGCCTGGAATTAAATCCACACGCGTGAGCTGGCTAGACCCGTCCTGCCACTTAGATAATATGCATTGCCTTTATGTTTCGGAGACTGCTGCAAAATGAAGAGGAAATGGCTGCATGTTGAACAAAGCACCTAGGTTCCAAAAGGCAGAGCAAAGTGTTGGCTTGGTAATCTGTGGTCTCCACAGCCGATGGTTCCCTGAGTTAGGCTATATTATCAGTTTCAAGTTCACAGGGGTATACACAGAGTGTAGGTCACAGGAATTGCATGGGCAAGTTTAACAATTTGTGAAATGACAGCAAAAATCCATGAGATGGGAATTACTCAATTCTAATCCCCCACCAGTTTTTATGAACCTGTGTGGAGTTTCCACACTGACAGTGACATCAGATCTAAGCTTTCCGTAGAGATCCTCCTACAAGCAGCCCCACACTTTTCCCACAGTTTTCCATCTTTTGAGAAGTGAGCAGGAATGGAGAGTGGCTCTTACCTCCACAGTCCTCGTACTTCATCTGGTCCAGCTGATTGTCGTCATTGTAGATTTCCAGCAGCTCCCGCAGCCCTTTGGTGTACTTCATGTAAGTCTCCACCTCGTTCTTGTTGAAGCTGAATTCTGATTTCTCTGTGCGTGGTGTGTGTGATAAACCTGAGGTAAGAAGACAGCAGCCACAATGTGAAAGGGATATTTTTAAAGAAAATACAGTCATCATGCATTTTGAACAACCTTCCTTTTGCGAAAGTTTTGTTGAGCAACATTTCAGTTTTTTTTTATTCACTGTACATTTTCTGAAAATACTAAATTCTTGATCTTAATATATATATAAATTTGTACACAGACTGGCAGTAATTTTCCACAGCGGTCCACATGCATACGGCTAGAGCTAAGTGTCGTATGAATAATAGCATGGAAAAACAGCAGAGATATCATTGTTCCTTAGGTTGGAGAACAGACGGGTCAGGAAATGAATCTTTGAAAAGAGAAAGACTTGCTGTACTTTATTTAATTGAATCTGAACTGCTAGAGATCAAGTTTAGTGGGCACCATTCTTATAAATTTGTTTTAAAAAAACTAGCAGTCGGATTTCATAAAAATTCTTTTTAATGTTTTCAATAAGGTAGTCTGAGGGCAGTGAAAGTAAAAAAAAAGAATGACTTTGTAATTTCACTTCCAGTGTACGCTTCCAAGACTCCCTGCCTCACGTGCTTTTACTTCACAATGGAAACTTTCAGAGAGAGAGAGAGAGAGAGAGAGAGAGAGAGAGAGAGAGAGAGAGAGAGAGAGAGAGAGAGAGAGAGAGAGAGAGAGAGAGAGAGAGAGAGAGAGAGAGAGAGAGAGAGAGAGAGAGAGAGAGAGAGAGAGATCGATCGATCCTCTGGTGCTGACCATGCAGCCCTGATCCTAAGAACACAGCATTAAATGGCTGCACTGTTTCAATTCTGCCCAGTCTCCCATCTTTATTTTCTTTCACAAAATAAGCTTAGAAATAGTTTTGCATATTTTTTTTTTTACAAATCTGTGGAGCCGTGCAGGTGCATTAATCGCAGACATATTTTCTCATTAACAACGCACACGGTCAGAAAATTCCTTGCCTGGAATTCACGACTGGTGCCGTAAATGAGGCGACTAAAATGGGAAGCAAGACCAGAGAGGCCAAGAGACGTCTCAAAACCAAAATATTCCTTACTGGACACAGTCTTAAACATGCGACGGACATTGCCATGAATGACTGCAATGCTCTCCCTGGATGCCAGAAGCAAACGCTGGCAAGCAGGAAACAAGATGGCTGCAAGGTTTCCATACAAACAAACCCTCAGTAGGGAGCCTTCAGGAGGAAGTTCCCAAGAGACGACAGCTTTAAGTATGCAACTGAAAACACGGTAAGACCATCACAGCTACATCCACATAGCGATCTGCACATGCTCAGCCGAGATAATGTAGCGTCTCAAAGCTAGCACGTGCCCTCCTCTCTGTGTTCAGTAGTCTAAACAATGTAGGCCTCGTGTCTTGAGTCCAGCAGCCAATTCAAAGATACTCATTCCTGCATTTCACTGACTGATTTATGTGGACTGGGGGATGGCCATTTTGTGGAAGCCTCAGTAAACCCTCTGTTTCTGGGAAATGTCAGTGCATTCAGATGATGAAAATATAAATCACGCTAATTATAATCATTGTTAAAGAACAATGTGAAACAATGCATTTCTTCAATTAGCATTATGTGTCAAGTGACTTCAATGTAATGTGTAATACAGAAATGCTAGGTCTAGTTTCAATTCATCCAAATAATCCCGTAGCAGGTGGATAAATCTGTAATCTGGACGCCATGGGACTATCGTTATTGTGTTCTGGACTACCTAATTGTGACGCTTCAAAGCCCTGGAACTATCAATACATTCTCTTCTTTTTTTCTTTAATGAATTTTTAAAAAGTAAAAATTTGTCTGATATTACTCATCCTTTTTGCAGGGTAAACTTAGTTTTATCTTGAGTAAACTGGTAGTTGCAGGGTAAACTTAGTTTTCCCTTGAGTAAACTGGTAGGTCCAGGGTAAACTGAGTTTTCCTTGAGTAAACTGGTAGGTGCAGGGTAAACTTAGTTTTATCTTGAGTAAACTGGTAGGTGCAGGGTAAACTTAGTTTTCCTTGAGTAAACTGGTAGGTGCAGGGTAAACTTAGTTTTCCTTGAGTAAACTGGTAGGTGCAGGGTAAACTTAGTTTTATCTTGAGTAAACTGGTAGGTGCAGGGTAAACTTAGTATTCCCTTGAGTAAACTGGTAGGTCCAGGGTAAACTTAGTTTTCCTTGAGTAAACTGGTAGGTGCAGGGTAAACTTAGTTTTTCCTTGAGTAAACTGGTAGGTGCAGGGTAAACTTAGTTTTCCTTGAGTAAACTGGTAGGTGCAGGGTAAACTTAGTTTCCCTTGAGTAAACTGGTAGGTGCAAGTTCCTCACTGCACAAAAACCTAATCAGTATTTTATCATTTCTGCAGTTCGCCAGCGGACTGTGTCCTGCCGCATGGTCATCTCTTCATTAGCGAGTCCACAAAACAATGATGATTAGCATGAAGGCAAGAGAAAGCACTTTTTTTCCAAAACTAACGCACTATATTCATTTTTAAAAACATTCTTACCAACTTAAATGACCTCATAAAAATCTTAAGTAATGCAAGGTTATAATGCTGGATGTGGTGGTATCTAGCCTAATTTTAACCAGCAGGCGAGGTTCATTTTCATAATGTAGCTAGCTAGCATGTTTAAGATCCAAAATAAATGTTAGACTTAGCTAACCAAACATTGCCAAACGTATAATACTGATGAGGTGGAGTGCAAGTAATACTAGTACTACAGAGTGTTTATTCGTACTGTGTGGCATTCATACTAACTTGCCTACCAGTGTGCAGCTGCTTATTTTGAGTCTAATTTTATGATCGTTGAGAGAACTGCTCAATTTTTGTATTACTCATTATAACTGGTCAATTAGCTACCTAGCAAATAAGAATTTAAGATTTTTTTTTTTTTTTTGCAGTAGTCAATTATTATTAAATTCGTCAGTTGCATTAAAATTAATTCCTAACTTTCCTATGATGTCTGCTATAAGAGAATGTAGAGCTTTATAATGTAGTGGAAGGTGCAATAATTATAACAGAAAGGGTACGTCCAATTCTTGTACATTTAAATTTCACCGGAAAGCACTACATTTTAGGCTAACCGCACTACAGTAAGTGTGCAGTTGCAGAAAACAACTTTTGTATTAGTGCATAATTTACTTCTCCTCATTTCAGTTTACATGATTACAATCATTCACAATGTAGAAATGTATAAGTACAGGCCCCACACTCTTTATGAATGCCCTTCATGCTACACACCTATAAATTACAGTTACAAACATCACTAGTTATGTCAGTGTGGTTTCTTCTAACTGCTTTTGTGTTCACTGGTTATTACAGTCCAACTAGAGGAGATGACACGGACAAACTCCTGAAAAGAAGGGAAACCTTTTGGATTTTGAGACAGAGGTGGAAAGTCCAGGGGTGAGAAGTCCTGCCATGTCTTTCTTCCACCCATGAACTCAGCCAGCTGATTTCACTAATTAGTTCCACCTCCTGGCTGAAGAATTGTGCTAATTAGCAAATCCAGGTGATTGGAACAAAATATTGGGAGGACTGTTACTTTCTGAACCTAGATTTTCCACCTCTGATTTCAGGGACTGTTAGACGAATTTAACAAAGAGGAAGACTCTGCTCTGCCTTCATCTGGGCTTTTACCTGGAGGGGCCACTCTGTCCTGGTACGTGGGCTTGTAGTTGCTCAGGGTCAGTAGCAAGGCCTGGATGGTGCCGATGAATATTCCAGCCAAGCATCCGTAGAAGATCAGGTAAAACAGTAGGATCTTAACTGCAAGAGAGGGGAACAGGATTCAGTTGGCAACTGATTGAACAGATGGCACATGCCTTCTATTCTATTTAATCAAACATAACAAAAAAGAATGTGTGAGAAGTAGAAAGCAGTCATGTTTGAAGAATTAGGCCTACCCAAGCTATACATTTCCTGTCACAGAGTTGAGGGTGTTGTTTTGCTATGGAACGGCCCAATATTTGCATACCGTGTGAATTCCCCTGGGTGGGGGGCGGGGGGTGGGGGATAAGCTATAGACTTGAAGGGGATGATTGACTGCTTCTCCACCCATCTAGCTCTCTGAAACAATGGGTAGTTAACAGCAGGGGTGGGGGGTACATTTTTAAAAAGGCTGGTAACAGAATCACCCACTTTTACCAAAGTACTGATCCTGAGGGTAATCATTGGTCCAGCTTTTGTCTTTAACTAGCCCAAACAATCAGTGTTGCTGCCAGACGTGCAAATTACACGTGTGGGCTCCAGCCCACCACTGAGTTTCCCCTGAATTTTTTGCACTTTGTGGTTGAAGGAGGACGATATGCTAAATCTGAAACTAAATTTTAATCAGCAAAATAACCTGAAGCCAAGTGAGTTTTATGCCAACATGCCTAGATTTTGACAAGACAAATGCATTATGAACATGATACATTTAGCAAAGGTCCCTACACCAGGTGGGGCCAGTAGTCAGATTGCTGATTTGTGTTTACCTCTTTTACTTAACCTATGTGGATCAGCCAGAGCAGGACAAACATTAAAATTAAAAAGATTATAGATTAGTATTATGACTGCTTCCAGCTGGAAACACTGTCCTTAATGTTCACTTGCATAAGATGTCCCAGAGCAGTACAACATATACATTCCAAAAACACTGCCTCACCTTATATATATTCTTCAACAACATGTGGGCGAAACTTATCTGACAAAATCTGACTTCAGACACTTAAATTGGTGTTTTGTGCAATGTTGAAATCAGGTTGGCTTCCCTGCAATGTCATTACAAAACAAAGGTGAGCACAGCCTTGACCTCTGTAGTATTTTCACTGAAAGGTAGTCTGTACTCCAAAGACCATGCTCTGCTCCCCAGTGTGAATAACAACACACACACACACACACACACACACACAAAAACAAATCTTTGGCAGTAGCTGGAGGTATGACTTCCTCTGCTCTGCGCTAAACCCTATCACGTGTTCCCTGATGATGACAGCGCAGGAGTCATTCCGCACATTACTGGAAGTCAGTCAGTACGTTACACTCACAACCCGTGCCCTAAAGTTAAAATGTCCCTATAAACCGAAAGGGCCCCAACCCCTCCCCCGACAGCGTTTCTATGGTCCCCGTTCCCTTCCCATCTTCAAACTGAATGAACTCCCCCGCCCTAATCCTAGGAACTAAATGGTCTGTATTTATCTTCAGTGCCAGCATCTTCCAGAGAAAAACGCATGCTCAGTCATTGTTCATTCATAACTACAGCGTTGAACAGACGGGGCTGTGACTGCGGAACTTGAGCAAAACATGTTAACGTTCCTATGTTACACACGCTGGGATTTTCCCCCTGAACACATGACAGTGACCATTCACAGCTCAAGTTCCACAATCCTGTGATTGAGCTCCTCAAGCCTACATACATATCAGTCCAAGCATGCCGAGGCCAACATGAATGAAGGTAAACAAATCCAAACTGTCCATAATGTCAACGTTCCTTGGACTAAAAACAGCCTTTACAAAATTCAGTATTTACCAATCTTTCTCTAGAAAAGTGTTGTTTATTTTAATTCACAAAAACACATTCAACATTACTATGATGCATTGCTGCAGCGGTCTCTGTTATAACCACAGGAGAGCTGTGATCACAAAGCTTCTTTCCTATTTTGGAATCCAATTCTTTCCATGCCATTTATGATTTTATAGTTAACGTAGATCAAAAAACGATTAAAATCAAATACCTACAATGTCTCACCAGTACACCAGAGAACAAAAACCAAGTTTGGAAATTGGCCAATAAGTAACAATTTCTGAGTGTCTTTCAAATTGTTCCGTTCTTAATTTCATAGTGTTCCTGATTGTGTTTTTATTTTATTTGTAAGAAAAAGACATGGCTGCTCTATGTTCTGCATAGGTGTACCAATGGTGCAGAAAACAATGACAAAAGGTCACAGCCACCCTGTAGTCATCTTGAGCACAAATGGGAATTTCATGTATACACAGGCATTGTGGGCAATAATGCAACTATACCTAGCTATTAAATATTATGATATGTTGCGTCTACTTTGTTAAATGTAGTCACACCACCACATTACCATTTTACCACGACTGTTTCAAGGCAATTAATCAGGTCTTTTCTAAAGAAAAATGCAAAGAAAGTATGATTTCCCACAAGATTGTATTATAAAATGCTGATGGCCACTAACATTACTCCTTGGGTTCAAGTAGCTAGCTATATCATAGTTATTAAGGCTTTATACAAATGGATCTGTTGAGGCAGATTCTGTTTACAAATAAGGGATAATCGCTGCAAGCACAAAACGTGTTGAAGAACTATGAAAGGCTATTTGAAAATCGACGTGCTTATAATCTATACCAGGGCAGCTTTACCGACTGATAGTTAAGATTTGAACACGGTTAGCAGGGGAAATAGTCCCATGTGTACGCAAACCGTATTTACAAAGATTGCGCAGCAGAAGCATGTCTTCAGCTCTGGGGGTGGCACTCGGACAAGACGTTAGCTAGTTATTCTGGCGCTTCTGAATGTCATAATCGCTGCTGAAAAACATACATTCGACCGCCTATTTATCTAGCTACCTCAAATTGTAAAGCACGGGCTTCTTGGCAGGCCATTGATATTTAGAGAATGTCTCACATCCTCATATGCTGGTAAGAAGTCTGCGATGTGAAATTACAGACAAATTCTTCAAATGAAACTATTCTCGCGTCCTTAAAATACACGAAAATGCCAACAATCCCAAGAGGCGACACTGCAGATGTAGCCTTGGTAACAACAGGAAGGGAAACACTGCTTAATCAATTTCCATTGTTAACGTTAACTACGTTGACATCAGATCCCTTTTGGTAGTAACACTAGATGTGCAGTGTCCTCTTCTGGGTCCAAATAAAACAGGCCTGATCACCTTGACTCACCTTGGACTGTTGCATTTTTAACCCTGTATTCCTTAGTCAGGTATTACCACCAAGACAACTGCAGGAGCTAAAGGTTTAACATGAAATGACAGCATAATCATTGACGCGTTTCGGTGGTCAGGGGAAACCTACGTTACAAGCTCTGCGTTTCTCCCCCAGTTACTAACCTCCCTTTCTAACGTACCATAACAGCGTATGCAGTGACATACCTAGCTAGTAAATTTACTGTAACCTTGTCAGAGAGATAATTAGTTAGCTGATAAATGATAAACACCCTTCAAGACAAATTAATCACAACCAATGTCCTTCAACGTGACCTCTTTCATATGATACCCTATCCAAATACAGATGTGACAGCAAAATAATGCCAACAATATCGTTAGCTAGCTAACGTTACATGACACTATCGCGTTAAAACTTATCGATTTAAAATTAGTATTACTACTGATAAAGCCATACCACTTCACATTTTGGTTATGGAAACTTAAATTCTTCAAATGACCATTCATTTTAAGCACACATAGGCTAGCAAGCTCGCAAATTATTTGAAACCAATTCGCAAGCTAACATAACGATAACGTTATACTGCGAGTGTGAAGTAACGTTAAACCTTTCGTTCATCAAATATAACCTCTCAATACCCACAATTTCGTAATCGTAAGAAAATGAGTGTCGTGCGAGTTAACCGCCGCGAAGGATCAAACAGGTGCTGAATGTTCCCGTCAGTGGGAAAAACAGGAGTAACGTCAAACATCACAGTTTATAGCTAGGATAGCTACCGAAGTCTTCAGAACTCAACATTAACGTTTAACATATTAAACATTAAGCTTAACCCGTTAGTAACGTTCATTTCTAGCAACGTGAAGGTATGGGCGGATTAGCTAACGTTACACTTAGGTAACATTAGCCACCCTGCTACTTCACGTATTGCCTGCTCGTAACTAACGTTAGCCTATAAGAAAATCCATACTCACACCAACTGCCTCCAGTGCGTCCTAAGAATTCCTTCTTTTCTGAATTCCAGATAAACGACTTCCATCCTCCATCACCAGCTTTATTTGCAGCCATTTTTGTGTTTTAGTTCCCTTTTTTCAAGTATTTTTGTTGTTGTTGTTGTTTCTTTGTTTTAAGTAGCCTCCGTTACACTGCTGACTACAACCCCCCCCTCCTGCTCCAAATTCCAAAAAGGACAAAGTTGTACCCGGCTTGCCGTAATGTACCCCACACAATATATCCCCCTCGGCATCCGACTCCGCCCTCAAACTCTTTTAATAAGTTACCTACGAAGAGGGAGTGCCAAGTCTGACCAATCACAAACCTA
Organism: Ilyophis sp. 1 JC-2022; assembly: GCA_022702515.1. Classification (NCBI taxonomy): domain Eukaryota; kingdom Metazoa; phylum Chordata; class Actinopteri; order Anguilliformes; family Synaphobranchidae; genus Ilyophis; species Ilyophis sp. 1 JC-2022. The sequence goes on along the minus strand of CM040398.1, from coordinate 8,941,250 downwards.
CATTCTTTTGCGTAGCACACCCCGTACGCGTAAGGAAAAAAACACAGCTCCGCCCAAATCCTCTGCAAAATATAATACACGTATAGTCGCAGTTTGTAGTCTTGTTGTCGCCTACTGTGAGTGGCAAATTTGACGGTTGTAGCCAACTAACTTAATATGCTCCAAAAAAAATCCCCGGTCACTTTCATTACACGTGCCTCTCTTTCACAGAAACCAAACTTTTTTTAAACGAGACTGCTCAGAAAATGCTTTGTTCGTTTACCATGGCTCAAACTAATATATTTTGCGGTCTCATTTTTAAGTTAGTTTATCTGAATAAATCGTAGAAGGGCTCACTGAGCTAAATACCAGATGGCGCTGTAACTCAGAATTTGTGGTTTGTGATTTGTGGTTATATCCTTATAGGCTTTATTTTCAATACATTCAGGAGCACTATTTTTAAGATCAGGTGAACCAATAAACTGATTTAAAACTGAGGATTATTACATATAGTTGTATGAAAACTTAAACAATCTATATAACCAATCTATAGCAACCATCATCGTTATTATTGAGTTCCTGGCCTTAAAGGTCATCCCAAAGACATTGCTACAACATACATGGTATGAGAAGGGCAGCTAAAATACGTTTTTTGTAGTAAAGGTAAGTGGTAATCTAATTTTTAATCAACTGGTTTAAAACCACATGTGTATGTTCAGTTATAATGATATACACATTGTGATGTAAATAATGACTGACTGGAATCTTAATCATTACATGGGAAATTACTGTCTAAATATAGTCAGTTTGATACTGTTGCTGATGTAAAGGCATGATAAAAAAGTGGGTTGACACACCTGAGGACATTGTCATATTTAACAAAGATTAATTGAAAGTAGTACAAGAGTTTTCTCAGTTCAGGCTGAAATGTTCTGACAAATATTCATATTTGCACACTCAATCCTGGCCATCTAACCATCCCCAAATTTAATTTAGTAAATTAATTTAACAAACTCTACTAAGTGATGATTAGATGGCCAAAATGCAGTTAGCAAGTATGATCATTTGGTCAGATCACAGAACATTTGCCCTGCCTCATGAGTTACATTGAATTCAAGTCATGATGAATAAGAACATGCATCTCTAGCATTGAAAGATGTTGGGAGTTGCAGAAAAAAAAACCCTGTGTATAAACCTCCAGTAAAATATTAAATAAATGTAAGATTTGTAAATATCAATTCAGCTTTTAGCATACAAGAACGACATACATAACTGATTGAGTTCAACAAGGTGGATTTCCAGTTACTTTAAAGTGTCCCTTCATGCAGACAGCCACGAAGGTGCAGAGCCATATTTCTCAGTTAAAATATTTATTGCTCAAAGGCAGTAGTAATCATCTGGCTGCACTTTATATCTTGTGTAAAATGTTAATGCCTTTTTCACAGGACCGTGCTGTTGCAGGACAATATGTGATTTGTCATATCATGCTCAAGGTCAACAGTGGCAGCAAAGACCTGTATAGTAAATCTTCATGCACACTTCAAGCTGGAACTAGAAGGTCGCTGTAATACGGAACCCTCTGTGGTCACGTGACAGGGAGCCGAAGTCTCAGCTGAGGGCGTGCCTCTATGCTTCAGCAGGTAAATCAAGAAAACTGGTGTTCTACAAGGACAATAAGTCAAAGTTGAACTGCTTTGTAGAGTGCATTTCTTCAAGGAACACAGAAAAAATGAAGATATGAAATGTCTTTATTGAGATTATTGTAGATGTAAGATGTCTGTCTCATACTATAATATAAGTGTAGGTGACCCAGTCTGATTTTACACCCTTGAGCTTTGCCCTGTGTGAATAGAATAACAGGTTTTCTTGCTGTGGAGCATGGCATAAAGTCACTGCAGGTGATTAGAAGTCCTGTTTCAAACAATATTATGTCCTTTGTTCAAGTTGCGTGTTTCGACCTCTGTGTCAGACCAGTATCAAAGCATGCACGATATTTCTTTAGTGACAAAATCCCTACCAACTTCCTGGAAATGGTAAGACTAACAAATCTCTTGATCATGTTGCTGGTGCGTGTTGCTTAACATTGGGTCAAAGTGGGCATTGTGAAATCCAATATAGTCGTGTCTACCTGTGTGCTTGTTTATGTAAACAACTGTGTCTTTCAGCCCAACACCCCAACACTCCAAATTCCTTTGCACAACGGTGCATAATCCCAGATTCTGAATATCATCCACCCGCAATGGAGATGGACACAATCTGGCATGCTAGACCTTGATTGCCTTGAAACAGAACTCCAGATAATCTCAAAAGAGTAGAATTATGAGTATAATTATGAAACCAGTTTAAGAAGAGACCATTCAAATGTAATAGCTTCACAATACTGGTATTGTCTCGGGTCTCATGGAGAAGAACTAAAAATATTGAAGCCTATAAACGCATGTTTCTTATCTATTACAAAAACGACAAATTATGCAATAGTTTTACTTGTGTTGGGTTAGTTTTTTAATCATCTTCTCCGCACAGTCCCTCTGAACACAACTACGTTTGTAACAGCCATATGTACTTACGCTTTTATAGATTCAGATGATCATATGAATCCACAGAGAGATTTTTCCATGGCCTTTTCCACAGGAACATGCTTGAGAACATGTACATACTTTGAATTTTGTTATGAATAATAAATTCCAGGAATAAATTAAAGGGAACCTCAGGCTATGTTTTGAAAAAATAATCAGGTGGTCACCATAAAGTTTAAAAATAACACACACACACACACATTCACCACTCAACATTAAAAATGAATACATATTTTTTTATTGAAATGTTCTGTGAAAGCCCACTTGAGTTCATAATTTGAATATAAACTTCAGTGACAGGGTTTAGCTGGTAGTTGGATGTCACAAGGGCAAGCTAAGCATGCCTGCTTGGGAGGACTGCGTCCGTGTGCCGACTCCGCAGTCAAACAGGCTGGACTGATGGTCCATGTTGGGAGGTGCAGCATTCCATGATGGGTTGTATTCCATGATATGTGCCATAACTGCTGGGCCCTTGCTTGCCCAGTGTGGCATTCCTATCCGCTGGTGTGGAAAGATGACATCTTCCCAGAACAGGACATCTAGACAGCATTGCGCATTCCCAGACTCTCCGCTGAGTAAACTCTCGCATTTCATTTGAGTTCAAAACAAACTCCCCATACAGCCAGAGTTGTAAGGGGCTGGGGGTTGGTCTTATGTATTCATGTCCTAAAAAGCTTTGGCAACACTGACATACAGTCAAGCCAGAAAGTCTGAATACCCCTTTCACCTTCTCCACGTTTTATTACATTACAGACATATTCTACAATAGATTGAGTTCATTTTTTGTTGCAAAATTCTACACAAAATAGCCCATAATGACAAAGTGAAAACATGTTTTTAGAAATTTTTGCAAATGTATTAAAAATCGAAAACTGAAATCTCTCATTTACATAAGTATTCATACCCTTTGCTTTAACATATTTTTAAAGTATCATATTTAATATTTGGTCGCATATCCTTTGCATGCTGTTACTTTCTGAAGTCTGTGACCCATCAACATCCAACGACTCTCGATATCTTATTTACTGTTACAAGCGATACTATAAGCTCTCTGCATTTGAATGGATCTCTATGGGAATTGGGGGGTGAGACTAGATTCAGCTGTAAATTACACTGGTACAGTATGGAACACATGGTTGGCTAAATGGCTATAAGTCATCAAGGGTCTGAGCTATCGAACGAGCCCAAAAGCATCACTCTGTTGCCAGATATGAAGTAGATGTGGATGGATCACTGCAAGGGTTATTTCTCCTGACTCATTTTCCTATAGAACTCTATGGGGAAAACAGTCAGGAGAAACAACCCTTAAAGGGATCCATCCACATCTACTCCATATCTGGCCGCAGAGTGATGGTTTGGGGCTCGTTTGATACCTTAGACCCTTGATGACGTACAGCCATTTCGCCAGTCATGTGTTCCATACTGTACCAGCGTAATTTACAGCTGAATCTAGTCTCACCCCCCAATTCTCATAGAGATCAGTTCAAATGCAGAGAGGTTATAGTATCGCTTGTAACAGTTACTGGAAATAAGATATCGAGAGTTTTTTATGTTGATTGGTCACAGACTTCAGGAAGTAACAGCATGCAAAGGATATGCGACCAAATATTAAATATGATACTTTAAAAACATGTTAAAGCAAAGGGTATGAATACTTATTTAAATGAGAGATTTCAGTTTTCGATTTTTAATACATTTGCAAAAATTTCTAAAAACATGTTTTCACTTTGTCATTATGGGCTATTTTGTGTAGAATTCTGAGACAGAACTCAATCTATTGTAGAATATGTCTGTAATGTAATAAAACGTGGAGAAGGTGAAAGTGGTGGGCAGACTTTCCGGCTTGACTGTATAACCCCAGTAATGCTAATAAAGGTTTGAATCTTGAAACTTTGAATTTGTTAAATCCTTGAGTGGGAGAAAGACAGAAGTGTGGGGCGCTTAAAGGGGAGAAGTGTGGGACTTCCGAGCCAGGACTATTCTCATGGAGCTGAGGAGTTATTGTGGGTCACCCTTTCTCTCCTTGCCCTAACCACAAGTTGTGATTTGTTATGGGTTTCGTTTATGTGGAACACTAATTAATGTAATCCAATTAAAGGAAGTAATATTCCGCTCTACAGTTTCTTAATTGGTGCTAGCTGTTTATGTCATAATAAGTATGAAGAGGGTTATCTTTTCCATCTCTTAGGTCTGTTTCGGCTTGTAAACAGCTTTGCACTTTTCCTAATACTTTCTGAAAACATGGAAACCATTTAACCCCTGTTGATACTGGCCTCACAGAGGCAGTTAGAAAAGCTTGTAATGAATGAGTGTGCTTGAGGTCTTCAATAATTGTGCAGACATACAGCTGTTTAGATGACATTCAGTCCTACACGTCATTATAAAATATAAAACTTGTAAGATTCTAAGTTGATGTGAACCACTGAAATCTCAAACATTGGCAATGCAACCATGCCTGCTGCCCAGATAGTTTCGGCCAACTTATAACTACACATGAACTTAAAATCTTTTCAAACTGTTGTGTAAATCATGGCACAAAGACACCAAATAAATATTGTTTCTTAGATTAATATTAGAATTGGCATTGAAGTCAACTCTTTGTCTTGAATATCTGCAGTACTCTGTAACATCTAGAGAAAGAGGTGATTTAAGTTATCCCCCAATTAATTGCTCCAATTATGTGATTAATACATACAAGAGTTGAATGAAATTTTTTGAAACACCATTTTTTGAGACGAGGTAAAAAATAAAAAAAAGAATCTGACAGCTAATTGATAGTGTCATGACCTCAGTTAACCCCTGTCCCGTCTCCTTACCTTCAGTAATGCAACATAAATATTGTTAACGAAAGACAATGTATGATGGTTCTGCCATTCCAGTATACTATACACCCATTCAGTAGTGGTTCCTAGTGGTGTTCCAGTTGTGCTTTTTTACCTGTCCTGCTTAGTAATGTTTCTACTTAGCATATGTGCGTGAGCCCTGCAAATTTGTTTCGACTGAGTTTCTGAGTAAGTACTTTCCTTCATGTTCAGAAAATTAATGTTGACGGAATTGTTTACACCTTTTTCTGAATGTGTTCAAGTCCACTTCATATTGAAAGCAGATGTATTCTCTAGTAGTATCCTTCTGCTCTCTGAAAATCTCTCTTATAATTTATAGATTCTGAATGTGCCATGAGAGACGGCTACAGATTATGTCTGAGAAGTACAAACTTGTGTAATGAAAGAGATGGCTCCAGATCTTGTCTGTGAAGAACAAACTTTGGTGGCTCACTAGGTGCTTTTTTTCTGAACAGACCTTCTCATAATCTATAGTTGACTAGATGTGGGAAGGCCTTTAAACATCATCTCTTTGACTTGGCCTGAAATCACTTGCTACTATTTTGGTATGAACATAAATGGCAAACTGCAGGCATTCATTAATAAATGTCATCTCAGAAGTTTGTAGTTTTTTTGGTTTTGGTACCCTGTAGGGTCAGGCATAACAGGATCCAGGGGGATGTGCACTATGCACTGCCACACATATTTTCTCAGATCTCAGGGCAAGAGGAAGATCTGTGCTTCTGAGATTTCTGTGTTTTCATTGGCTGATGATGTTTGATTGAGTGGAGCTTCAGACCCATGTTGACCATTTACACCACCTTCCTGTGATGTGTACGTAGCACCAGCCCTCTAGTATGTGCACTCGCACAAACAAGGCTTTGCTGCTTTGGTTCAGATGAATAGGGTTGACCTGAAAAACCTCGTATGGCAGAGCCCAGAGAAGGACTCCACTCCATGTTTTTCTTAACTCCTCCAGACAGTTCTGGGCCGTCACTGTTTACCTCCTCACGCTTCGTAATGTGAAAACCTTGTTTCCCCTTTAGGCAATGGAAACACCTTTTTCCATATCCAGTCGGTTTACACATGTACAACACAGAAAGAAACAACCGCACAGCACAAGACATGTTTAGCTCTGGTTTAGGTGTCTGGCTCAATGTTCTTTAAGCTAGTGTTTGTCTTTAAAAGAGATTATATGAAAAGAATTGACACTATGAAATCTACGTCAAGAGGCCTGCAAGCTGAGTCAATTCAGACAAACCTTTAAAGAGACGGTGACAGACCTTCCCCAAGTTCTCCACGCACTCTACGCTTGTTGCGGTTCAGCTGTACTTGAAATCTGTCTAATTGTATTTGTATGGTGAGTACAATACAATTAGAGCTTGTTCCATGTTTGTGTGGCGTCTTGCTGCTCATAATGAGGTTCTGTGAATGAGGGTTGGCAGACAGCAGAACGTTGAGGTTCTGTGAATGAGGGTTGGCAGACAGCAGAACGTTGAGGTTCTGTGAATGAGGGTTGGCAGACAGCAGAACGTTGAGGTTCTGTGAATGAGGGTTGGCAGACAGCAGAACGTTGAGGTTCTGTGAATGAGGGTTGGCAGACAGCAGAACGTTGAGGTTCTGTGAATGATGGTTGGCAGACAGCAGAACGTTGAGGTTCTGTGAATGAGGGTTGACAGACAGCAGAACATTGAGGTTCTGTGAATGAGGGTTGGCAGACAGCAGAACGTTGAGGTTCTGTGAATGAGGGTTGGCAGACAGCAGAACGTTGAGGTTCTGTGAATGAGGGTTGGCAGACAGCAGAACGTTGAGGTTCTGTGAATGAGGGTTAGCAGACAGCAGAACATTGAGGTTCTGTGAATGAGGGTTGGCAGACAGCAGAACGTTGAGGTTCTGTGAATGAGGGTTGACAGACAGCAGAACGTTGAGGTTCTGTGAATGAGGGTTGGCAGACTGCTGAACGTTTTGTCCCTTGGAGACTTACTTAATCAGGGTGAAAAGTAGAAAGTAATAAGAGCTCAGCCCAGCCAGGCTTCAGTTTATTAGTACTGCCTTTTCTCTGCATTACAATAGGGAATAGGAGTGTACACTTGCTGAGGGTCTATGCCCCATTCATAAGCGCAGTGATCAGCTCATAACGTCCTTCCACTGGTTGCGACAGTCAAATTACCTCAATGTGGCTGCTTTGGTTCAGTCATATTCTCTAAACAGGTATTCCCAAAGAAATTATTTTGGCAAAACAGACATAGTTTGTTTCTCCTATTTGCTGTTGTCCTTCACATGAACTGAAGAATATTGGACAATGTTGATGTGTTTTCTGGTTTTTCAAAATGTATCTTTATTGATGTCCTGTGCTATTGCTAATTACATTTGTGTTGTGATGTGGAGGACTAATTCCAGTCTTGTTCTTCTTTACCTGTTTATGGATGACATTGAAGTCCCATGAATGTAAAGTCACCTTCCTCAGTCAATTTCCTTTGTCAGCAGCCAGGTTAGAATAGTGGTGCAACATACAGGATTCAATGTGAGGGATGTGTTTGCCTTCACAACTCGTAGAATTTGTGCTTCAAGCTCATAATTAGCTGTTAACTGTATTTCAATGAGTCAGCCTTGTTGTTGGTTTGGAATAAAATAATTTAAGAGTGACCATATAAATTTAGATGTCACTATAACACAGTAGCCCATTATTGCAAGGGTACAGGCTCTCCAGTTGATTCTTCAATATGAAAGGTCATGTGTCAGGTGTGGTTAATGATAATTGTTTACAATATATCAATATCAATATCATCAGTTTTATCATCAGATAGCTTCTTGGAGAGACAGAGGTTCACAGAATTATGCAGGCCCGTGCTCAGCCTGTGTCCGCACTGCTTTGTTGAAACAGGAGGTGTGAGTACATCACTGCAGTGCTTCGGTCGTGAGCCGAAACCCGCAGACGTGCCTGCTGCATATTACCTGCTGCAGCACCGTGCCCAGTTTTTCACTCAGCAGAGCAAGGAGCCATACAGAGGGAGCGAAAGCAGCTCCTGCTGTACCTCCTGGCACCTCCTCATCTGAGAACAGCTGCCAAGCCAAGCCAGGAAATCAATCAGAATAGATTGTTTTAAAAAGATTTTTGTAATGCATCTGTTTATTTCTCTGAAAGGCCTAATATGTGATATGTTGGGCTCCTGCCTCTTGTCATGTTTGACCGTTCCTGTGAGTGTGCTTCCGTGCCTTGCGCACGCATACGTAAGCGTGTCTGCGTGTACATTTACATGTACTGTTAGGGCTTGGATGCTGCTAAACCGTGCACTCGGTGACCTCCAGATGGGTCTGTTCTCTGTGAACATTGTTCTGACATTTACCGTAACAGTCATCCTTTAACATGTCATTGACAATGACATAAATTGGATCAAAATTTTAGGTTTCCTGCAAAAGTTCCACGCAGTTTTAGGGAATGTATTTAATGGAATGTGTCGATAACGAACCAAATCTGTGTGCTTTTTTTTTGCGTGAAAAAACACTAATAGCCATAGTTGCCACCTTGCCTCGCGTTTCGTGGTGAGGGATTGTTAGGCATGCACGGCTCTCCAACAAAAAACCTCTGAACCTTTCACCTCTAGTCCACTGGTATTTGAACCACTGACCCTATGGTGCTGAGCTCTTAAAAGCCTTTATTAATCCAATGAGCCACACAGCCCACCACAGGGAGATCTTTGTGAGGAGGAGAACCTCTCTGCTAAGAAGCCAAAGTTGGGGAAAAGCATGCTGAGTGAGTGAGAGGCATTTTGAGACAAACAGGGTGGACTGACTGTTCAGTGGTTTTGCAGTTGCTCCTTCACAATGCAAGGCACGGAATTAACTCTTTCACTCACTTGTGGCTTGTGGATTCAAAAAATCACCCGCCATTTTTAACATTTTACCAGTCACATTACCTTTTAAAATATAACACAAAGTTACTTGCCAAAGTGGCTGCTGGAGTAGAAAGTCTTACCAGCCACAATCAAAATTTTACCAGCATTTGCCTGGTGGCGGGTGTTAATTTCATGCCGTGCAATGCGTTTGTAAAACAAAACTGGGCCGTGATAGTCATAGGGGAACAGCAAGAGAAGCTGACAGGCTCAGAGAGACACTGCAAAACCTGAAGGCTGTGTGGAGCAGCCAGGCACCTGGTCTGAGCTCTGTGTCCCGCTCATAACTGAGCTCTGTGTCCCGCTCATAACTGCAAAAATCACTCCGGCTGGCCAGGCATCATGATATTTTCCATAGTGTCATTTCAGTTTATGATGAGTGCACACAGGGTTACTCCAAAGAGCGTGCGCACCTCAAACCTCTCGCTCAAGTCACTGTGTACAGCACCACCAGAAAAATGCTCGCTGAACGATCATCAGGAACATCAAAAACTTCATAATCATGAACGTTATATTTCCAGCTTCTGTTGAAGATGTGACCTGTCATGCAGATTTGTTTTGGTGTGCAGGGAGACTCTCTCAGCAATATCCGTAGACCTGGGGCCTGTTTCACCAAGCAGGATTACTGAATTAGTTTAGACCTGGGGCCTGTTTCACCAAGCAGGATTACTGAATTAGTTTAGACCTGGGGCCTGTTTCACGAAGCAGGATTACTGAATTAGTTTAGACCTGGGGCCTGTTTCACCAAGCAGGATTACTGAATTAGTTTAGACCTGGGGCCTGTTTCACCAAGCAGGATTACTGAATTAGTTTAGACCTGGGGCCTGTTTCACCAAGCAGGATTACTGAATTAGTTTAGACCTGGGGCCTGTTTCACCAAGCAGGATTACTGAATTAGTTTAGACCTGGGGCCTGTTTCACCAAGCAGGATTACTGAATTAGTTTAGACCTGGGGCCTGTTTCACCAAGCAGGATTACTGAATTAGTTTAGACCTGGGGCCTGTTTCACCAAGCAGGATTACTGAATTAGTTTAGACCTGGGGCCTGTTTCACGAAGCAGGATTACTGAATTAGTTTAGACCTGGGGCCTGTTTCACGAAGCAGGATTACTGAATTAGTTGGATAACTGCACTAGAGTAAAACCCGGAACCCTCCCAAATCTGGAACAAGTAAAAACAGCTGGATTTTACTCAGTGCAGTTATCCAGCTAACTCAGCAATCCTGCTTCTCTTACTCAGTGCAGTTATCCAGCTCACAAAGTAATCCTGCTTCTCTTACTCAGTGCAGTTATCCAGCTCACAAAGTAATCCTGCTTCTCTTACTCAGTGCAGTTATCCAGCTCACAAAGTAATCCTGCTTCTCTTACTCAGTGCAGTTATCCAGCTAACTCAGCAATTGTGGTTTGTGAAATACCCCCCTGGGCTTGTGTGGCCAGTATGGGAAAATCTTGCATCATGGCTGAATCTTTAAAGGTGGCTTAGTCCCCAGGGAGATACCCGCCAACAGCCTCTTATCTCCAACCTCCCTGATCTAAAGACTTCAGGATTCCTCATATAATGTTAGCCTCTTTACTGGGCCATGCCCTTAATGCAGATTAGAAATCAATACGTATTGATTATCTTAAGGGATAAATCAAGGCTCGAGTCTCTCCCTGTCACACTGTAGCAAGTAATGATCAACAGAGGACAGAAATGAGGTCAAATGAAGGGCTAGGGATATCAAAGCTGAACACTCAATCGGAAATAACGGCCACAAAAAAAAGAGAGAAACTGAGAACAGAAACCAGCTCTGTCCTCTTTTTTACTTGTTCAGGTTGCTTGACAACGTTGTGCTGAGAGAGTCATGGTCAATATTGTCTTTTCTGTGGAGGAGGCCCTTTGATTGGTCCACACCCAAAAACACATACCTCGCTCTGATGTTTGTTTAAACCATAGTACGGTACCCACTCACTCGTGTGAAATATTTATGACAGAAAAGCTCGCTAAAGGTCGGCCAGGCAGAAGAAGTCACGAGGTTGTACTAATCCACGTAAAAAAACCACAAAAAAAAACGCATCAGACCCTTGTCTGACAATGGACACCTCATTAAACATTAATTTAGTGTGTAATTGCAGCACACTATTTTTGACTTTTCTACAGAATACTGATAATATTTCAGACAAAAAATGGTGCTTGCTCCTCCTGACGTTAAAAGGAACTTGGGCTTGTTCACCGAAACATCTTCAGTTGTTTGCTTTACAGTTATGGTCACCACATATATCGATTTACACCTTCAAAATAATAATCATTTTGCTCAAAGAATTAAAAAAAGTAAACTAACCCCATAGTAATTTTTAAGACAATGACATTTTTTTTTACAATTTTTGCTACTGAATACATTTTCTAGATGTTGCTATCATTTTACCCCCCCCCCAAACAAAAATATGGCAGGTTTAAATTTCTCTCACGTTGAACAAACACGCAAAATCTCCTTCAATGAAACTAGCATCCCACTATCTCAGCTCAATGTTAAACATTGCGTAAGGAATTTATTGTCTCGTTCATTATCTCTCACAAGCAGCCTGGACTTATTTTTTAAAAAGTTTCAAAAAATGTTTTTAATACGATTTCTTTTTATATGTTGGCCAATGATTTACTGCTATTTATAGTCCCTTGTGGTCTCTGCTCACAGTTATTTTAATCTCACTGGATGCTGTGAGGAATCCTGCCGGAATGGAATGAACTTATAAAAGCTTTGGGAAGATTTGGCTTTGACAAAGAATTCATCACTAGGATCAGGTTACTATATTCGCCCCCACTGTACTCATTCATATAAATAACACTTCACTCATTCCCTGGGATTCAGGCAGGGCTGTCCCATTATTTGAAAAATAATACAGACTTTCAGTGTCTGTCTTCCCTTGCTCTGCTTCGTTGTTCAGACCAGTTTATAGTGTAATAGTGTGAGTTTATAGAATCAGTTTGGGAAGATTTTTGGTGCAATCTGTAGTGCAGGGGTGGCCAATTCCAGGCCTCGCGGGCCGGTGTGTATGCAGGTTTTTGCTGCCGCCAGTTAACAATTATTTAATTAGCCCAATCGTTTACACGATCTGATATTTGAATCTACATATCCGCGATATGAAAAGCAGCTGATGAATGTTCTTGTGCCGGTATGCGTCAATGCGTGTATTGTAGCATTTTATCGTTCTGTAATTTACAAGTGAATCGGTGATTGTGTGTATGACTAATTAGCTGATTGAACCGTGGTAACTGGTGGCAGTAAAAACCTGCATACACACCGGCCCGCGAGGCCTGGAATTGGCCACCCCTGCTGTAGTGTGTCCGACTGTTAAGCCATATACCAACACCTCCCTGCCTCAGCAATTTGACTGACAGATTTCAACATCTTTTCAAACATAATCTAATGTTTAGCCCTCTCATCTGATGGCCTTAATTCCACTTTTATTGCATCCATGTTGCTATAGGTCAGGGGTCGGCAACCCTGGTCCTGGAGTGCCGGTGACGTTTCTGGTTTTTGTTCCATCCAAGAGTTTGATGGATAATTACAAATCCAAGTATGAATATTGAATATTCTGAATGGTGAAATGCTCCTTCAGCACATGGTTACCTGCATTCATTATAACCGAATGCAGGTAACCATTAATTTATTATAAATTAATTCAAATTAATCCAGTTATGTAGCTATAGGTTTGGCTGGAGCAAAAACCAGGACTGTCTCCGGCACTCCAGGACCAGGGTTGCCTATACCCCTGGGTTAGGTGCACGCAGGTATGAATTCTCTTTTTCATCTTTCATCACCACCAGTGATGAGAAAAAAAGCTATGTTTTTTTTAATCTTTATTGCAGAATCATTACATTTGGTATGTCCATCCTATGTCCAGTTTATTCTAAGTATAATCTCCCCTAAGTTCCATAATGGAAATAAGTAGCCTAAACAAGATAAGATCTCAGACCCTGTAAGAGAGACAGCCTTTGGGTGGGTCAATGTGGGATTATAGTGGAGCATTTATTTATATGACCACAGTGAAACTGTTTTCCTCACAGCGATAGGTCTTTATCGTCCTGTGTACATAACGTAGCAGCAGGCTGCGGCGCTCTTCTGGCCATTGTTATGGGAAGCAGGGCGGGGGTGTTTCGGTCACACCCTTCTTTTGGTCACATCAGACACCTGTGTGATAGTGAGAAATGTTTCCTGAGACCTCCTCCCTAGGCTCAGCATTTAGGGGGGGGGGGGGGGGGGCAGGTGGTCACTTGTACCAAGACCATGCCTTAGAGGAAAATTACATCAGACCTTATTAGACATTCTGTATCAAGTGTTTCACAAATATTAGGGAATACATGTCATTTTTCCCCCCCCATGTCATTTCTCTCTTGAAGACAGTAACAAAAATGCCTTTTGCAAAAAAAATTATTGTCCTAAAATGACTGCCTATATTTTACAATTTAGTAGCATCATACTGGCTGGCATAATGTTTATATCCAGGTATCTAATACACCTGGCTGGAGCATTTTTGATAATAACCAGTCAGGCAGTCGGTACACTGGTTGGATTGGCTTTATAGTTTGAAAGTAGCGTCGTTAAGATACAGATGTTCTTACTTTTGTAACTGCTGGCTGTACTCCCAGCTTTACACAACACCCCAATATTACACAACAGTGTCTACCACGGAATGCCCCGATTTACATGTGTTCTATCACGCTAGCTTGCATGTGGCAGAAAAGAAACCTGCTTGCTGTCACACCTGGATGAGCTGACTAAATGCTTGCGCTCCTAGGGGGTCTGAATCACAGTGAGCAGTGAGTTGGGTTCCAGGTTTATGAATTTTGTCAAGCTCCCACAATCGTCTTTTTCCACAGCCAGGTTCTGTATGTGTAATTTGTGTCATATGCACATCTGGGCCTTTATATTGCGATTTCAGCCAAGTCTAGCACACTCTAAACTTATATCCCTTGACTGAGTTAACGACCCTGAGAACAAAGCCTGCAGTGAAGCTATGTTCAGATATTTCAATGAACGCACTACCGGAAACCATGGGGAGATTTAATTTCTGGATTCTCCTTTTAAAATCGCTAAATCAGCTCCGCATTGTTGTTCTGTATGTAATAAAATCCACGTATTGCCATTTATATCACTTCAAAAGTTCACGTTGGGTAGATGCTACTTTGGCTTTTTTCATACGTTTTCACTTCACCCACATTTCCTTGTAAGGATTTTATTGTTTTTAGAATGTTTCAATTATCACCCATCTTAATGTAAATATCATCTGTTTACCATGGCTCCACTTGAACCTTTTGTGGTAAATCATGGAGTCTTATGTATTATTAATGCTGAGATTAGGGTTAGGAAAAGGGTAAATGTTGAGGCAGGGTTTGGGTTTTTGCACCTTTTGACGATAACACTGTAGGCTTATGTATATTGAATTTTCTTGCGTAAAATGACTTTTGCCATGACTTATTCTTCACCTTTTGACAGTAAGCCTAATAGTCTAATACATTATTAATGCTGAAATTAAGGTTAGAGTTATGAAAACAGTAAAGGGTGGAGGCAGTATTTGGGTTATGTTCAGGAAGTAGTGGTGTTACTTTTAAGGTTGTTTTCCATGTTCCTTCTAGGTGTTGCTGGTTCCAGTCCTACAGAAAGGAGGGCCTGCCACAGAGTTCTGGTCCTGCAGATATCTATCTCTATCTCTCTCACATTCTCTCTCTCACATACTCTCACACTCTCACGTCCTCATTGGTCTGAGGTAGGGAGCAGTGGAGGTTCCAGTACCAGCTGGACTGTGAGTCAGGATTTTAAGCCATATTCTTGTAGAATGTGGTTTTGGGGTCCATTCCTTTGCGTTTGGGGTTTTCCTTTTTATATTTGCAGGGTTTTTTCAGCTTTATTAAACAGCACATTATAGGGAGATGGAAAGAATGGGGAGCGAAAGAGAGGGAGAGACATGCAACAAAAGTTGCGCGGTCGGATTCGATCCACCGACGTCACGGCTCACAAAAAGCATGGGGATAGTGGTCTACAGGCTACGCCACTGAGACGCCCTTGGGTTAATGTTTCTGTTCATGCGCTTAATTTCTCATTGATATTTTGGTTTCTGTGTATTTATGTACAATGCATAGCCCTACATTGTCATGTTATATTTATTGTGAGGCTGTATATTGTTTGGTTTGTATCATGTACATTTAACTATTTATTAATGAAAGTTCAATTTTAACATTAGTGTTTTGGGAGATCCTGGGGAGAATAAGCCTGCTTGTTTGGCCTTAATTTTTTGATCATTTTGCCACAAAACACACTTTTCATCATAAATATTTCAAAACGTATTATTTTTCACTTATTTCAACGCAGTCATGAAGGAAATATGATTTTCTATCCATCGGAATCAAAAAATCGCATTTTTATCATTTTGACCATTTTCCCAAAAACACACTTTTCATCATAAATATCTCAAAACGTATTATTTTTCACTTATTTCAACGCAGAAAAATCATATTTCCTTCATAACTGCGTTGAAATAAGTGAAAAATAATACGTTTTGAGATATTTATGATGAAAAGTGTGTTTTTGGGAAAATAAAAAACATAAGCCTATAGCCTTATGTCCAAACAGTGGAAAAATGGTCAAAATGATAAAAATGCGATTTTTTGATTCCGATGGATAGAAAATCATATTTCCTTCATAACTGCGTAGAAATAAGTGAAAAATAATACGTTTTGAGATATTTATGATGAAAAGTGTGTTTTTGTGGAAAATAAAATAGCCTTATGTCCAAACAGTGGAAAAATGGTCAAAATTATAAAAATGCGATTTTTTGATTCCGATGGATAGAAAATCATATTTCCTTCATAACTGCGTTGAAATAAGTGAAAAATAATGTTTTGAGATATTTATGATGAAAAGTGTGTTTTTGGGAAAATAAAAAACATAAGCCTATAGTCCAAACAGTGGAAAAATGGTCAAAATGATAAAAATGCGATTTTTTGATTCCGATGGATAGAAAATCATATTTCCTTCATAACTGCGTTGAAATAAGTGAAAAATAATACGTTTTGAGATATTTATGATGAAAAGTGTGTTTTGTGGCAAAATGGTCAAAATGATAAAAATGCGATTTTTTGATTCCGATGGATAGAAAATCATATTTCCTTCATAACTGCGTTGAAATAAGTGAAAAATAATACGTTTTGAGATATTTATGATGAAAAGTGTGTTTTGGGGGAAAATAAAAAACATAAGCCTATATAGCCTTATGTCCAAACAGTGGAAAAATGGTCAAAATGATAAAAATGCGATTTTTTGATTCCGATGGATAGAAAATCATATTTCCTTCATAACTGCGTTGAAATAAGTGAAAAATAATACGTTTTGAGATATTTATGATGAAAAGTGTGTTTTTGGGAAAATAAAAAACATAAGCCTATATAGCCTTATGTCCAAACAGTGGAAAAATGGTCAAAATGATAAAAATGCGATTTTTTGATTCCGATGGATAGAAAATCATATTTCCTTCATAACTGCGTTGAAATAAGTGAAAAATAATACGTTTTGAGATATTTATGATGAAAAGTGTGTTTTGGGGAAAATAAAAAACATAAGCCTATATAGCCTTATGTCCAAACAGTGGAAAATGGTCAAAATGATAAAAATGCGATATTTTGATTCCGATGGATAGAAAATCATATTTCCTTCATAACTGCGTTGAAATAAGTGAAAAATAATACGTTTTGAGATATTTATGATGAAAAGTGTGTTTTGTGGCAAAATGGTCAAAATGATAAAAATGCGATTTTTTGATTCCGATGGATAGAAAATCATATTTCCTTCATAACTGCGTAGAAATAAGTGAAAAATAATACGTTTTGAGATATTTATGATGAAAAGTGTGTTTTGTGGCAAAATGGTCAAAATGATAAAAATGCGATTTTTTGATTCCGATGGATAGAAAATCATATTTCCTTCATAACTGCGTTGAAATAAGTGAAAAATAATACGTTTTGAGAAATGTATGATGAAAAGTGTGTTTTGTGGAAAAATGGTCAAAATGATAAAAATGCGATTTTTTGATTCCGATGGATAGAAAATCATATTTCCTTCATAACTGCGTTGAAATAAGTGAAAAATAATACGTTTTGAGATATTTATGATGAAAAGTGTGTTTTTGGGGAAATAAAAAACATAAGCATATAGCCTTATGTCCAAACAGTGGAAAAATGGTCAAAATGATAAAAATGCGATTTTTTGATTCCGATGGATAGAAAATCATATTTCCTTCATAACTGCGTTGAAATAAGTGAAAAATAATACGTTTTGAGATATTTATGATGAAAAGTGTGTTTTTGGGGAAATAAAAAACATAAGCCTATATAGCCTTATGTCCAAACAGTGGAAAAATGGTCAAAATGATAAAAATGCGATTTTTTGATTCCGATGGATAGAAAATCATATTTCCTTCATAACTGCGTTGAAATAAGTGAAAAATAATACGTTTTGAGATATTTATGATGAAAAGTGTGTTTTGTGGCAAAATGGTCAAAATGATAAAAATGCGATTTTTTGATTCCGATGGATAGAAAATCATATTTCCTTCATAACTGCGTTGAAATAAGTGAAAAATAATACGTTTTGAGATATTTATGATGAAAAGTGTGTTTTTGGGAAAATAAAAAACATAAGCCTATATAGCCTTATGTCCAAACAGTGGAAAAATGGTCAAAATGATAAAAATGCGATTTTTTGATTCCGATGGATAGAAAATCATATTTCCTTCATAACTGCGTTGAAATAAGTGAAAAATAATACGTTTTGAGATATTTATGATGAAAAGTGTGTTTTTGGGAAAATAAAAAACATAAGCCTATAGCCTTATGTCCAAACAGTGGAAAAATGGTCAAAATGATAAAAATGCGATTTTTTGATTCCGATGGATAGAAAATCATATTTCCTTCATAACTGCGTTGAAATAAGTGAAAAATAATACGTTTTGAGATATTTATGATGAAAAGTGTGTTTTTGGGAAAATAAAAAACATAAGCCTATATAGCCTTATGTCCAAACAGTGGAAAAATGGTCAAAATGATAAAAATGCGATTTTTTGATTCCGATGGATAGAAAATCATATTTCCTCCATAACTGCGTTGAAATAAGTGAAAAATAATACGTTTTGAGATATTTATGATGAAAAGTGTGTTTTGGTGGCAAAATGGTCAAAATGATAAAAATGCGATTTTTGGATTCCGATGGATAGAAAATCATATTTCCTTCATAACTGCGTTGAAATAAGTGAAAAATAATACGTTTTGAGATATTTATGATGAAAAGTGTGTTTTTGGGAAAATAAAAAACATAAGCCTATAGCCTTATGTCCAAACAGTGGAAAAATGGTCAAAATGATAAAAATGCGATTTTTTGATTCCGATGGATAGAAAATCATATTTCCTTCATAACTGCGTTGAAATAAGTGAAAAATAATACGTTTTGAGATATTTATGATGAAAAGTGTGTTTTTTGGGAAATAAAAAACAGAAGCATATAGCCTTATGTCCAAACAGTGGCAAAATGGTCAAAATGATAAAAATGCGATTTTTTGATTCCGATGGATAGAAAATCATATTTCCTTCATAACTGCGTTGAAATAAGTGAAAAATAATACGTTTTGAGATATTTATGATGAAAAGTGTGTTTTTGGGAAAATAAAAAACATAAGCCTATATAGCCTTATGTCCAAACAGTGGAAAAATGGTCAAAATGATAAAAATGCGATTTTTTGATTCCGATGGATAGAAAATCATATTTCCTTCATAACTGCGTTGAAATAAGTGAAAAATAATACGTTTTGAGATATTTATGATGAAAAGTGTGTTTTAGAAAATAAAAAATATAGTCCAAAAATATAGCCTTATGTCCAACAGTGGCAAAATGGTCAAAATGATAAAAATGCGATTTTTTGATTCCGATGGATAGAAAATCATATTTCCTTCATAACTGCGTTGAAATAAGTGAAAAATAATACGTTTTGAGATATTTATGATGAAAAGTGTGTTTTGGGGAAAATAAAAAACATAAGCCTATAGCCTTATGTCCAAACAGTGGAAAAATGGTCAAAATGATAAAAATGCGATTTTTTGATTCCGATGGATAGAAAATCATATTTCCTTCATAACTGCGTTGAAATAAGTGAAAAATAATACGTTTTGAGATATTTATGATGAAAAGTGTGTTTTTGGGAAAATAAAAAACATAAGCCTATAATAGCCTTATGTCCAAACAGTGGAAAAATGGTCAAAATGATAAAAATGATATTTTTTGATTCCGATGGATAGAAAATCATATTTCCTTCATAACTGTGTTGAAATAAGTGAAAAATAATACGTTTTGAGATATTTATGATGAAAAGTGTGTTTTGGTGAAAATATAAAACATAAGCCTATAGCCTTATAGCCTTATGTCCAAACAGTGGAAAAATGGTCAAAATGATAAAAATGCGATTTTTTGATTCCGATGGATAGAAAATCATATTTCCTTCATAACTGCGTTGAAATAAGTGAAAAATAATACGTTTTGAGATATTTATGATGAAAAGTGTGTTTTGTGGAAAATTTGTCAAAATGATAAAAATGCGATTTTTTGATTCCGATGGATAGAAAATCATATTTCCTTCATAACTGCGTTGAAATAAGTGAAAAATAATAAGTTTTGAGATATTTATGATGAAAAGTGTGTTTTGGGGAAAATAAAAAACATAAGCCTATATAGCCTTATGTCCAAACAGTGGAAAAATGGTCAAAATGATAAAAATGCGATTTTTTGATTCCGATGGATAGAAAATCATATTTCCTTCATAACTGCGTTGAAATAAGTGAAAAATAATACGTTTTGAGATATTTATGATGAAAAGTGTGTTTTTGGGAAAATAAAAAACATAAGCCTATAGCCTTATGTCCAAACAGTGGAAAAATGGTCAAAATGATAAAAATGCGATTTTTTGATTCCGATGGATAGAAAATCATATTTCCTTCATAACTGCGTTGAAATAAGTGAAAAATAATACGTTTTGAGATATTTATGATGAAAAGTGTGTTTTTGGGAAAATAAAAAACATAAGCCTATAGCCTTATGTCCAAACAGTGGAAAAATGGTCAAAATGATAAAAATGCGATTTTTTGATTCCGATGGATAGAAAATCATATTTCCTTCATAACTGCGTTGAAATAAGTGAAAAATAATACGTTTTGAGATATTTATGATGAAAAGTGTGTTTTTGGGAAAATAAAAAACATAAGCCAAAATATAGCCTTATGTCCAAACAGTGGAAAAATGGTCAAAATGATAAAAATGCGATTTTTTGATTCCGATGGATAGAAAATCATATTTCCTTCATAACTGCGTTGAAATAAGTGAAAAATAATACGTTTTGAGATATTTATGATGAAAAGTGTGTTTTGTGGCAAAATGGTCAAAATGATAAAAATGCGATTTTTTGATTCCGATGGATAGAAAATCATATTTCCTTCATAACTGCGTTGAAATAAGTGAAAAATAATACGTTTTGAGATATTTATGATGAAAAGTGTGTTTTTGGGAAAATAAAAAACATAAGCCTATAGTGGAAAAATGGTCAAAATGATAAAAATTATATTTTTTGATTCCGATGGATAGAAAATCATATTTCCTTCATAACTGCGTTGAAATAAGTGAAAAATAATACGTTTTGAGATATTTATGATGAAAAGTGTGTTTTTGGGAAAATAAAAAACATAAGCCCATGCCTTATGTCCAAACAGTGGAAAAATGGTCAAAATGATAAAAATGCGATTTTTTGATTCCGATGGATAGAAAATCATATTTCCTTCATAACTGCGTTGAAATAAGTGAAAAATAATACGTTTTGAGATATTTATGATGAAAAGTGTGTTTTGGGGGAAAATAAAAAACATAAGCCTATATATAGCCTTATGTCCAAACAGTGGAAAAATGGTCAAAATGATAAAAATGCGATTTTTTGATTCCGATGGATAGAAAATCATATTTCCTTCATAACTGCGTTGAAATAAGTGAAAAATAATACGTTTTGAGATATTTATGATGAAAAGTGTGTTATATGTGGCAAAATGGTCAAAATGATAAAAATGCGATTTTTTGATTCCGATGGATAGAAAATCATATTTCCTTCATAACTGCGTTGAAATAAGTGAAAAATAATACGTTTTGAGATATTTATGATGAAAAGTGTGTTTTTGGGAAATAAAAACATAAGCCTAAAAGCCTTATGCCTTCCATGTGAAAAATGGAAAAAAAAAAATATTCGATGATTCAAAAGCGTTGAAAAATAGTGAAAAATAATACGTTTTGAGATATTTATGATGAAAAGTGTGTTTTTGGGAAAATAAAAAACATAAAAATTGGTCCAAATGGAAAAAATGGTCAAAATGATAAAAAGCGATTTTTTGATTCCGATGGATAGAAAATCATATTTCCTTCATAACTGCGTAGAAATAAGTGAAAAATAATACGTTTTGAGATATTTATGATGAAAAGTGTGTTTTTGGGAAAATAAAAAACATAAGCCTATATATAGCCTTATGTCCAAACAGTGGAAAAATGGTCAATAAAAATTTCCGATGGATAGAAAATCATATTTCCTTCATTGAAATAAGTGAAAAATAGTACGTTTTGATATATTTATGATGAAAAGTGTGTTTTGGGGAAAAGAAAAAATAAAATATAGCCTTATGTCCAAAAGTGGAAAAATGGTCAAATGATAAAAATATTTTTGATTCCGATGGATAGAAAATCATATTCCTTCATAACTGCGTTGAAATAATGATAAAAATAATATTTTTTATGATGAAAAGTGTGTTTTTTGAAAAAGCCTTATTCATAAACAGTGAAATAATGTCAAAATGATAAAAAATTTTTATGATGAAAAGTGTGTTTTTGGGAAAATAAAAAACATAAGCCTATAGCCTTATGTCCAAACAGTGGAAAAATGGTCAAAATGATAAAAATGCGATTTTTTGATTCCGATGGATAGAAAATCATTTTCCTTCATAACTGCGTTGAAATAAGTGAAAAATAATATTACGTTTTGAGATATTTATGATGAAAAGTGTGTTTTTGGGAAAAATAAAAAATAGCCTATATAGCCTTATGTCCAAACAGTGGAAAAATGTCAGGTCAAAATAAAAATGCGATTTTTTGATTCGATGGATAGAAAATCATATTTCCTTCATAACTGCGTTGAAATAAGTGAAAAATAATACGTTTTGAGATATTTATGATGAAAAGTGTGTTTTTGAAAATGGTCAAAATGATAAGCCTATAGCCTTTTTGATTCGATGGATAAACAGTCAAAAAAAATGGTCAAAATGATAAAAATGCGATTTTTTGATTCCGATAGATAGAAAATCATATTTCCTTCATAACTGCGTAGAAATAAGTGAAAAATAATACGTTTTGAGATATTTATGATGAAAAGTGTGTTTTTGGGAAAATAAAAAACATAAGCCTATAGCCTTATGTCCAAACAGTGGAAAAATGGTCAAAATGATAAAAATGCGATTTTTTGATTCCGATGGATAGAAAATCATATTTCCTTCATAACTGCGTTGAAATAAGTGAAAAATAATACGTTTTGAGATATTTATGATGAAAAGTGTGTTTTGTGGCAAAATGGTCAAAATGATAAAAATGCGATTTTTTGATTCCGATGGATAGAAAATCATATTTCCTTCATAACTGCGTTGAAATAAGTGAAAAATAATACGTTTTGAGATATTTATGATGAAAAGTGTGTTTTTGGGGAAATAAAAAACATAAGCCTATAGCCTTATGTCCAAACAGTGGAAAAATGGTCAAAATGATAAAAATGCGATTTTTTGATTCCGATGGATAGAAAATCATATTTCCTTCATAACTGCGTAGAAATAAGTGAAAAATAATACGTTTTGAGATATTTATGATGAAAAGTGTGTTTTGGGGAAAATAAAAAACATAAGCCTATAGCCTTATGTCCAAACAGTGGAAAAATGGTCAAAATGATAAAAATGCGATTTTTTGATTCCGATGGATAGAAAATCATATTTCCTTCATAACTGCGTTGAAATAAGTGAAAAATAATACGTTTTGAGATATTTATGATGAAAAGTGTGTTTTGTGGCAAAATGGTCAAAATGATAAAAATGCGATTTTTTGATTCCGATGGATAGAAAATCATATTTCCTTCATAACTGCGTAGAAATAAGTGAAAAATAATACGTTTGGAGATATTTATGATGAAAAGTGTGTTTTTGGGAAAATAAAAAACATAAGCCTATAGCCTTATGTCCAAACAGTGGAAAAATGGTCAAAATGATAAAAATGCGATTTTTTGATTCCGATGGATAGAAAATCATATTTCCTTCATAACTGCGTTGAAATAAGTGAAAAATAATACGTTTTGAGATATTTATGATGAAAAGTGTGTTTTTGGGAAAATAAAAAACATAAGCCTATATAGCCTTATGTCCAAACAGTGGAAAAATGGTCAAAATGATAAAAATGCGATTTTTTGATTCCGATGGATAGAAAATCATATTTCCTTCATAACTGCGTTGAAATAAGTGAAAAATAATACGTTTTGAGATATTTATGATGAAAAGTGTGTTTTGTGGCAAAATGGTCAAAATGATAAAAATGCGATTTTTTGATTCCGATGGATAGAAAATCATATTTCCTTCATAACTGCGTAGAAATAAGTGAAAAATAATACGTTTTGAGATATTTATGATGAAAAGTGTGTTTTTGGGAAAATAAAAAACATAAGCCTATAGCCTTATGTCCATACAGTGGAAAAATTGTCAAAATGATAAAAATGCGATTTTTTTAGTCCGTTGGATAGAAAATCATATTTCCTTCATAACTGCGTTGAAATAAGTGAAAAATAATACGTTTTGAGATATTTATGATGAAAAGTGTGTTTTTGGGAAAATAAAAAACATAAGCCTATAGCCTTATGTCCAAACAGTGGAAAAATGGTCAAAATGATAAAAATGCGATTTTTTGATTCCGATGGATAGAAAATCATATTTCCTTCATAACTGCGTTGAAATAAGTGAAAAATAATACGTTTTGAGATATTTATGATGAAAAGTGTGTTTTGTGGCAAAATGGTCAAAATGATAAAAATGCGATTTTTTGATTCCGATGGATAGAAAATCATATTTCCTTCATAACTGCGTAGAAATAAGTGGAAAATAATACGTTTTGAGATATTTATGATGAAAAGTGTGTTTTTGGTGAAAATAAAAAACATAAGCCTATAGCCTTATGTCCAAACAGTGGAAAAATGGTCAAAATGATAAAAATGCGATTTTTTGATTCCGATGGATAGAAAATCATATTTCCTTCATAACTGCGTTGAAATAAGTGAAAAATAATACGTTTTGAGATATTTATGATGAAAAGTGTGTTTTTGGGAAAATAAAAAACATAAGCCTATAGCCTTATGTCCAAACAGTGGAAAAATGGTCAAAATGATAAAAATGCGATTTTTTGATTCCGATGGATAGAAAATCATATTTCCTTCATAACTGCGTTGAAATAAGTGAAAAATAATACGTTTTGAGATATTTATGATGAAAAGTGTGTTTTGTGGCAAAATGGTCAAAATGATAAAAATGGGATTTTTTGATTCCGATGGATAGAAAATCATATTTACTTCGTAACTGCATTGAAATAAGTAGAAAATAATGAGTTTTAAGACATTTATGAAGAAAAATCTATTTTGGGAAAAAAACAAAAGTCCAAAACGAAAATCCCTTTTTTTTTATTCTAATGGATAGACAATTATATTTACTTCATAACTGCATTGAAATAAGTGAAAAAGATTGAGTTTTTAGAAATTTATGATGAAAATGTATTTTGGGAAAAAAACATAAGACTATATAGTCTTATGTCCAAAGCGGGCCAAAATGGTCATAATTATTAAAATGCCATTTTTTGAGTCTAATGGATAGAAAATTATATTTACTTCATAACTGCATTTAAATGAGTAGAAAATAATGAGTTGAATGAGTGAAATGAGTCAAAAATATAAAATAATAATTTAAAAAATAAAAAAAATGAGTAAAATACATAAGACTAGACTTTTCCCCAAAAAGTAAAAAAAATAAATTGGTCAAAATTATAAAATAATTTAAAAAAAATAATTAAAAAATGAGTCAAATGAGTAAAATACATGACTATAGACTTTTCCCTAAAGTCAATAAAAAAAATTTTTTTAAATGAGTCAAACGAGTAAAATGAGTCAAATGAGTCAAAAATATAAAATAATAAAAACAAAATCCAAAAAAATGAGTAAAATAAATAAGACTATATAGACTTTTCCTCGAGAAGTAAAAAATAAATAAAAATAATAATAAATCAGTCAAATGAGTGAAATGAGTCAAAAAAGTCAAATGAGTCAAAATTCTAAAATAATTTAAAGAAAAAAAATAAATGAGTCAAATAAGTAAAATACATAAGACTATAAACTTTTCCCCAAAGTCAAAAAAAAAAAATTCCCAAAAAAATCTGTCAAATGAGTTAAATGTCAAAATAGTCGAGTCAAATGAGTCAAAAATATAAAATAATAAAAATAAAATCCCAAAAAATGAGTAAAACACATAAGACAATAGACTTTTCCCTAAAAAGTAAAAAAAAATAAAAAAATTTAAAAAAAAATCTGTCAAATGAGTAAAATGAGTCAAAATAACCAAGAGTCAAATTAGTCAAAATTATAAAATAATTTTTAAAAAATAATTAAAAAATGAGTCAAATGAGTAAAATACATAAGACTATAGACTTTTCCCTAAAGTCAAAAACATTTTTTTTTTAAAAATGAGTCAAATGAGTAAAATACATAAGACAATAGACTTTTCCCAAAAGTAATGAGTCTGAGTTAAATGAGTCAAAGTAATCAAAAGAGTCAAATGAGTCATCAGGTCTATTCATCAAACACATTGAAATAAAAGAATAAAATGTCTTTGAAGAACTTATGAAGAAAAGTAAAATAAAAATAAAAACAGGAAAATACATAAGACTATAGACCTATGTCCAAAAAGTTTAAAAAAAAAGCTAAAATATTTCAGAAGAAAAAAAAAACTAAATAACTGAGACGATATACTCTTATGTCCAAAAGTGAAAATATGACTTTACAGCCACTAATTGTGAGTATGCATAGACTATAAGGGTTCCACTGAGCCACACACTTATCAAATTACAGTTAACGTGGATTTGAGCAAATACACTGTTTGGTGCTTATCATTTAGGCAATTTAAAACAATTTACATGCTTCTTATTTGGAAGCTATTTGCAATAATTTGCAGGCAGTTTGAGAGTGCATGTTTTAGCATGGATACAGAATGCACATTCACATATATTGTATATAGCCCTCACAGGACATCTTTTAAGCCGTTGTCCCTGATTTTTGCAATATGTTGACATTGTCAAAAAATACTTTTCATAATATATGAATTATATTTATGGAGGGGAATGAACATTTCTTGTGGAGCAAACAAGACAATTGAAATTATAGTAGATATAAAAAGCTGTGTTTATTAGTTGAACTGGATATAAACAAAAAGCTAAAGATGGAAGAACCTGAAAAAGATGTAAAGGAGGAAATACATTTGGGCTTTATTGTGTGGATCTGAGAGGTTTTCTCTGGAATCTGCGTGTTTACATGATGTCAGAGAGGTACTGAAGTTAATGCTTGTAAAGAGTAGGAGTCTGCGATCATTTCTGTGAGAAAACTGTACAGCTACAGGATTATTTATTATGTTGCCTTGGCAATGGCCTTTATATTGCAGATTATTGATGGAGCGTATGAGATACTGTAACCACATAAACTGAAAAAGGTGAAAAAGCGCAGAAACACACCTAGCGAGCTGTAACCTGACACTCCTGGCATGCAGCTGATGTATCTGGCTGTAGATGTAAATGAGGGGTGTTGGGATGTCCATTATTTATGTTCGATACCTGAGTAGCTACTGAATCTGATAAGCAAATGTCTTAAAAACAATAGTGAATGATAATAAAATTATTATTTAATTTCTTTTATCCTGCCTTATAAGATGATGAACAGCTTGACATGATCACACAAGGCACAATTTCAAAATCCCATACACACACACACACACACATCCATATTGGGCCTTCTGTAAGTGCTATATTGTATGTCACGCCCAGCTGCAACATTTTTCCACTTCATTTAAACGGTAAGTAAACCCTAAAACCACTTTGTTTTAGCTAATTATTAATATATTTGGACATATCCAGATGCTAGAGAATAATCCACATACCGCGACATTTCATCGCAATGCGTTGCATCATATGGAAAGAGTGTATTTTGGCTAGTGACACGGTGGTGAAATATAGGCTATTGCAGTTGTAATTTACTATTGTCTGTTGTACAGTATATGTGACGTGCCAGTACATGTGATGTTACACCAACTGGGTGCATCTGGCTATGCCCTTCCACCTTACACTATACATTTTTTTATTTTTTTTTACAACACACATTCTCTCTGGGAGATTGGTACAGTGAACACAGGTGCACCTGTTGAAAACAAAAGTTCAGCTTGCATGCTTAATGATTTGCCCCTATGAAATACGGGCGTATAAGGTTATGATACGGGAATCTAGCTAGTCTAATACTTACTTTTTCTAAGTTTTCCAACATAATTCATTCAGTCGCAGCAATCACATTTTCTTTCTCCCTCTCTCCTGCTGTTCTCTCGATTTCTGAGGCCATGGGAAAAGCAAGTAGGCTACCTGCTACTGATCTAAAATTCAATTTAAATGACAATGAACCACAAAGACAAAGTAGTAACGTTAGGCAATTCCACAAGATAGGCCTACCTAACAACTAACATTAGTTAACTTAGCTAACAGTTAAATGGTTATGATTGGACAATGTTCATGTTTCGGCAGTTTTGCCTGAAATTAAATAATGTTATGTGATGTCATTGTAAATTAATTAATGGCTAACTTAGCAGTCTTTACTAACGTTAACTGAAACGTGAGAAAAAACTAGGGCATGGCTTGATAGCTCAAGCACAACCCTTTCATGAGTAACTTTCCCACCCCAGATTTTGGCATTTTTTGAACCACAAATGGAGGTGTGGTCGCTCTGAAACAGCCCATTTAGTTACCCTTTAAACATATCCCTCTTGTGACACGCTGTGCTTTTAAATGCAGGTAAGTGCGGCTGACCCCTTCACATTCTCAAAAAGAATGTGATGATATCCAAAGGTAGCATGTGTTGCAACTTTTGTGTTATTTACAACACCGTTTGTGTCAAAAGTATGTAATTTTCAACATATTTTGTGTCAAATTACACAATGTATGTGTTAAAAAGGGAGACTTTTGGGTAGACCAGAAATGGAGTGAAAATGGACATTGCGTCCCTAATTTTCTTAATGATGGTTACTTTTTTCCCCAAAAAAGTATAGCAATGGCCATTACTCCAAGGTTACATTATGGAAAGAACAGAAAGATCTTAGAGGTCAAGGTTAAAAAGGGTCAATTTCCCCCACAGAATGACCCAGAGAATATTTCAAGTGAATGAAACCTTACAAAGCTCAAAGCTGAAAACAAGGCCCTTTGTTGTGCCTCAGCTTCTTTGAATAATTGACAATGTGGAAAACCGGTGCCCACACAGGAAACAGAGTGCATGGATGCAATCCAAATAGATTATCTCCAAATGTTGGCTTTGTTCTTGTATGTGCGTGTTCATTATGGTATCACAATGACAAGGGCAGTGCGACTCCTTGGTGACACCATGATGGATTACACTTAACACGTGACTGTACTCTTTTTTTTTGTAGAGGGACGTAAATTCATCAATCACTCAGCGGAAGGCATTTAGGATTTATATTAATCAAACCTCTCTACACTAATGACATCACAGGTATTAACATACTGTGGCTTACACTGTGGCTTATATGTGGCTTCCTCCACACTGAAAGCCAGGAACAATATGGCAGCAATAAACAGGTGAGTTTCACAACCATCATAGTTTAATGTGGTCAATGCATTCATCCACACACCTATCCTCTAAACATTGTAACCCATTTAGGTGTTCCCAGCCAACAAAAGGCTTGGGAAAGAAACAGGTAAATAATCAACCAGAGACTTTATGGAATGTTTATGTTGCACCATCAGTGGCCATAGTTAATTTGTGAAACATCAACAACGCAAGACAACAGCTGGGTAACTGTGCTCACATGGCGTGGCCTTCACTGAGATAAGAGCATGTTTAAATGACCTCCTTAAATCCCAATGGGAGGGGAAAATACTGAATAAAGGATTGATTGCTCAAGCTCCTAATGGCTAGCTCTAAAACACATCCCTGCTGTTTACAAAATAGACTATCATGGCCAAAATTCTAAAGAACCACTCTCAGAAAATATGCTCACATTTTTAGCAAAATAAGATGGAATGTATGTGTGTGTAAATAACTGGCAACCTATAAAACAGAAGGAGAATTGGGCAAAAACCAGGCCTGAAATCCCAAACAGCAAACGACGTAAGAACTCCCTGCTTTCTTCCATCCAGCTAAAGGATTCAGTTTGTCGGTTTTATTTGATTACTGTGCAGTAACTACTGTACTCGATTTTCTTCAGAATGGTTTTCTACATTTTCATATATAAAAACACAACTTTTAGCCATAACATCTTTCAGCTGTCTTTTTCAGACTTGACGAAACACACACACTGTATTGTGGTGATTAAAGATCCCAATGCACTTAGACAGTGTGTATGAGAGCTAATCTTAGTGTAGGGAGTAGTATATGAAACGCTGGCCAAATTCCCAGTGTATCTTTCTCTATCTCACCACTTAATCCCCCCCCCCCCCCCAATCCTAAGCATGCTTAGCATTAAAAGTGGAGATACAGTGGTGAGAGAGCACTGATCAAACCACAGAAATTAAATAAATAAAAGGCGTCTGTGTTTTTGTAGCTTCTCTAAGCAGCCATGTGCTTTATGTGCCAGCTATCAGCCTGCCCTACTTACATCTAGTTAAAACTGTGGGTTTTTCTGTAGATAACCTATGTACTGCAGAACTCCCGGAATTGCAGGCAGGACTCTTGTTACCTTGTTACCAGTTTCACTTGCATGCATGCATTATCTGAAGGCACGATCACCACCAGGTGCATTGTAACTCAGGCTAATGTTTTGTGGTTGCTCAGTGTTATATTTATATGCTCAGGCATATAAAAGCTCACGCTGCCAAGGACAGTATGTGCTAGTCCGTGCTCTTCTGACAATGAGGGGGGATGCTGCAGTGAGATCTGTACTATGACTACAACTCAATACAAATTTGTGGAAAGATTAAATTTTTTTAAAAAAAACGTTACAACAGACATTATCAAAAACCCATGGGGAGGTTACCTGAGCACACCTGTTATAGTCTTCTAAACAATGCAGTCAATGCTGTTCCTAGAAAAGCTGAATTTTATACTGGTGCTCTAATTTTATACTGGTGCTCTGCCAAGCAGGTCAACTTATGAAATGTATTGGGTTTAGAAATGCTAATTAATCTCTAGGACATGATTAAATAAACATAAAATAACTTAACCAGAGGTTCCAAATGACATGCTAGACTGCATTAACATATTGATCTGCAGTAAGTCTACCCATTCTTGTTTCAGTTTATTGGAAAATACAAAGTTACATTGAACTTTGTGAGAAGTAATGTGAGAAGTTACACTCTAATGCCATTTCAGAGAAGAAGAAGAACTGCGGCCTGTCTGTTTGAAGGAGGACCAAAAGCAGAGAACAAGAAGCTCTGAACTTTGAACTAAACTGACGTTCAGACCTATGCTGTCAACTCCGGGGATACGGAACCAGATACAATTGGCTGAGGTGTAATTCATACTGTCCTCATTAAAATTTAATTGCCTGCAACCTCAACAGAGACTTGCACAACCTTGGCCGTCTTGAGAAAAAGATAATAATGTCACTGAGTAAAATAAAAGCCTGAAAAGTGTTTATCTTGTTAGTGTTGAAACATACAAATGTTCATTGCAGTCATAAATTTAAAGCACAGGGATCAAGTTTAGCCGGAACTCTCTTCAGAGCAAAGTTTACTGTTTGTTCCCGCCAATCATTCGTAAGATCTGTTAATGTTTAAACACGGCGCTGATAGCTAATTTTCCCCGGTAGCAGCGGTAGAGCGGAACTTGTTTTAAGTTCCTTCCTTAGCTTTTCAAATTCTGAGACCTTCCTTTTTTAGCAGTAGATTTGTTTTCAAAAGAACGGTTGAGAATGTTGCTAGGTAACCACACTCACCCAACAAAAAACCTACATGTCTATGAAAACTCAAATTATATTGTAAAAAATATTGTGTACCATCAAATAGATAGCCAGCTAACTGAAAACCTCACCTCACTACTGCCCCCTGATGGTGGTCTGTTTACCAGTGGTGAACAGACCAGAGGCCCGTCAGTGCGTTGCGTGGAGATCCGTCCTTGCTTTTTAATCAGCCTCAGCATGATGTCTGCCCTGGTAATAATCTGGGCTCGGTGTTTATAATTTGACTCAGTTTTTTACTTCCATTTAAAAGAACAGTTTGTCTCCAAATGAAAGCGTCCCAACAGAAAGAAAAAGGCAGTGGAAAAAAACAGAAGTTTGTTTGAAATGTGCTTGTGAATCAATGTTCCATAGACCTCTGGTCCAAGACCTGTTCATTGTTAAGCCAAACACATGGCGTGGGAAGCTTTGTGGCTTCTTTTAAAATTGGGCACAATCCAGCATTATAAATGGTTATAAATATAGTCTGAAACATTTCTAGTACTTGGTCAGACAGCTACAGTATTGCCCCATGGGGATGTTTTAAAAAATTTATTTCTTCGTTCTTTTACAAGTAGCATTTATAAATAATAATCATGAACATTATGCTTCTGTCAAATGTGCTGCATGTATGAGAAAATATGTAAATTATGAGCCATTTCCAGTGTGCACTCATAAATATAATTTTCATATTCAGTGTTGTAGTGAACAAAAATAAAAAGGTTTTTGCATTGCATCAAAGTCAAAAAATTGCATTGTATATAAATCCGAACACCACACATTTTACTGAAACAACATCAAAAATGTATATAGTTTTATAGTTTTAAAAAACGTTCCAATAAAATGTTTAATTGACATTCCTTTGTTGGTAATAAACTGCCTGGCCAAAAAAAAATTGCAAACTCTAATATTTCGTTGGACCGCCTTTAGCTTTGATTACGGCACGCATTCGTCATGGCATTGTTTCGAAAACCTTACGCAACGTCACAACATTTATTTATATCCAGAATTGCATACATTTTTGGCCGAGATCTTGTATTGACGATGGAAGAGTCGAACCACTCCATAAAGTCTTCTCCAGCACATCCCAAAAACTTTCACTGGGGTTAAGGTCAGGACTCTGGTGGCCAATTAATGTGTGAAAATGATTCCTCATGCTCCCTGAACCACTCTTTCACAATTTAAGCTTGATGAATCTTGGCATTGTTGTCCTGGAATATGACCATTGATGGGATAACCTGGTCATTCAGTACATTCAGGTACTCAGCTGACTTAATTTTATTACTGCATAACATTGCTGAGCCTAGACCTGACCAATTGAAGCAACCCCAGATCATAACACTGCCTCCAGAGGCTTGTACAGTGGGCACTATGCATGATGGGTGCAACAGCAACTTTTTTTTGGGCCAGGCAGTGTAGTTCTGTATTGTGTGTTTAGCAACACTTACAGTGCAGTCCATAAGTATTTGGACAGAAACATATTTTTTGTTGTTTTGGCTCTGTACTCTAGCACATTGGATTTTAAATGAAACAATGACTATGAGGTTAAAGTGCAGACTTTCAGCTTTAATTTGAGGATTTTACATCAATATCAGGTGAACTGTGTAGCAATTGTCGCCATTTTTATACATATTCCCCCCTCATTTTAGAAGACCAAAAGTAATTGGACAAATTAACATAAACTTAAATAAAGTAATCATATTTAATATTTGGTAACATATCCTTTGCATGCCATGACATCCTGATGTCTGTGATCCAACAACATCAAAAGACTCTGGATATCTTATTTTCAGGTACTCTTACAAGCGATACTATAAGCTCTCTGCATTTGAATGGATCTCTATGGGAATTGGGGGGTGGGACTAGATTTAGCTGTAAATTACACGGGAATAGTATGGAATGCATAGTTGGTAAAATGGCTGTAAGTCATCAAGGGTCTGCGGAATCAAACAAGCCTCAAACCAACACTGTGCTGCTAGATATGCAGTAGATATGGATGGATCACTTTAAGGGTTGTTTTTCCTGACTCGTTTTCCTATTGAACTCTATGGAAAAATAAGTACTTACGGACTGCACTATACATTTCCAAGGAAGTGACGAGGAGAGGTAAAATTGTGTTGCCAAACATGACCTCTGAAGGCAATATTTCACAGTGAAATGTCCCTCCAGATGCTCACTTCACTGCCAAACTTTTATAGGAAAACAAAAAAAACTGAATGGAAACGCCTTGCAACTAATGGAGAAAGCAAATAGACGTGAATACAAGACTACTTACATCATGCTTCCTTGGAAGATTAGCATTCAGAGCAAGTTAAGGGTGACCAGATTTTTAAGGTGTCTCACCAGAACCACAATGATAGAGGTTATTTCTGCAATACCACCTTAACAAACCCAGTCATGTTTAAAACCAGAACTGTCCCTCATGACAGCAAATTACACACTGGCTCTGGATTGTGATACAAAACATCTGGCGGCTGAGCGTGTACGCAGAGCGGAGGTTTATTAAAGAAGCCAGCGGCGCAGCGGAGAGGCCAGAAGCTGGTTCGCGCCACGATCCTGCAGGATGAACCCTGAGCTCCTGCTACTGTGGGCACTGCCGCTACTGGCCCCCGCGTTGGGCCGGCCCAACTCCATCCCGGACGAGCCCTGGGTCAACATGTTCCGGCAGGGCTTCAACTTCCAGTGCCATCCCGGGGAGGCACTGGTGGCGATCCGGAGTTTCTTCAGCGAGGAGGAGGGTTCGGATCGGCTGTGGACCTTCGAGTGTCAGCCCACCCCCCAGGGCCTGGGACATGTTACAGAGTGCTGGTGGGATGATATTAACCGTGCCGGGTTGGAATGGTAAGAACCCCACAGCCCTCCTCCCATCCTCTGCTCTGAGGGCTTGACTGAGTGAGTACAGTGACACTGATGGACGTGAATATTCTGGGGTGCCTTAAAGGTGCTTTCCAAAAAGGGTGGGGGGGTGGGGGTGACTGGACACACAGAATAAGGCTGGGTGTTGTCCTGGGAGACGTGGCATTCCTGGTGATGTTCTGTTAGCTGCTGTGTATCGGATGTTTACGTTAGCTGCTGCAGCACAAAAAAGTAGGAGCACACAGTCTAGTCTGTTAAAGCCCATTTACCTCAGGGCTGAACTGAAGGCTCTGAAGGTGATACAGAGTCAAACCTATACTTGTTGCCTGAAATGCAAAAAGTACACTACCTATGTTGGTTGAAGTATTTGAAAATAAAATACTAAGCAATTATTTACTGTAGGGCAGTTTTTTTTTCACAAAGTAAATGTGATCTCAATCTTTCACGTGCATGTACAAAATGTTAAAAAGCACACTTCTTTTAAAATGCTTCACGACATAATAGTGAATGTATTGTACAGAAAAAATAAACATGATGGTGCAGCCCTCTTTGTGATGATAGTTCCAGAGAAAATAATAGTTTAGGAAGCTAGTCATTGACTCACTTTGATGTCAATTATAATATGAGCCGAGAATCAGATCAAAGCACAAAGAAGTTCAGAAAACCTTGTAAAAGTTTATTTCTGCACTACGTGCACCCGTAATATTCCTCGTATTGGATACCAATTGTACCAGTACAAATGCAACATCAATTTGTCGCTCGAATGAGAATTCATCAAGGCTGCAATAGGTTGATTTACAGATTTACAGCAAATGAGATTTGTTTTCATCGGATATTACATTAATACTGAAGGCTGAAGGCTCTGCAGATTATTCCTGTTACTCCTAACATTACACACACTAGTAGCAGCAACACCTTTGACTATAGTAAAAAAAAAAAAATTTATTTTCTGAAAATTCTAAGTCAGTGTTCTAGAACTCCATTGCTTTTAATTACCAGTAGTGATCATTACATCAGCATTAGAATGTTCAGTTAAGAGCATTCCAATCACGTAGTTATACAAAGCTATACAGGGGCTGGGCTGCACCATGGGCCGCTGGGTGTGAAACACTGGGTTACAAGAACATTGTGGAGTTATAGTTTGGAGTGCAGAACACTACACCTAGGGGATTGTGAGTCATGTGATAGCAGTTTGCTTCTCTAGGAAAAACCACTAAGATGGTTTGCAAAATCACAAGATATTAAGTAATATGAGTCATGGCTGGATAAACATGAGAAATCTATTTTACCTTTGTGGTTTGGTAAAATAAATGTGAAATAATGCAATGATATTAATTTGTCTGGCTGTAAGTCCACGTTATAAAGCAGAATTAAACATATTCACCACTGAACCAGTCAGCCAACAGTATCTGTGATATGACAAGAGATTATACATGTTTATACATTTTTGTAGAGTGGGCCCCTATATGTCATAAGACTATATGTCTTATTCTTTACTAATGCCCAGGAAAAAGCTGCATGTTACAGTTTGGAGATGTCATGTTTAATTTAAGAAGACAAATTTGAGATGAGCAAAGAATAGGTAAAAGGTCTAAAACTTCTACACAAGCTGTCAACACTATTATGAATGATTGGAAATGCCAAAGAAGCCAACATAATTTATTCCAATACAAATGTATTTTGGATACTTGCTGAAAAGAGGATCTATCTATCTATCTATCTTCATATGTCTGTCATCAACCTATCTGTGTATTTATAATTCATGTACATTTCAAGAAATACACATAAAGGTATCAAGAAAGATGGGGAGAGACCCCCCCCCCTTCGCTCTCTCTCCCTCTCTTCCTCCCTGGATAGTACACACTGAAACTAATCTGGCCTGTCTTCTTGTTACATCTGGATTCTAAATTTATGACAGAGCTTGAAAAAAATGGTCGGCCATATTTTCCGTGTCTACCATTTTGTTCAGACCCTCTCTATGATGGAGAACGGAGCCGTGCAGGAACCTTTCTTTTCTCCCCTTTACCTTTGACTTTGCAAATTCAAATACCCCAGCTCAGGTTAAATTATTCATGGTAGTATTCTCACTAGCAGAGTGGTCCTGGTGTCTGTAATGCATATGTGTAAAAGAGCCAGTGTTCAGAGTCTGGCCCATCACATTTATCCGGGTGTGACTTACAGAGCCTGTGGATGGAATTATCCCTTCTGTTCATGATGAGTGCTTTTGCCGTAGCTGTGTTCTGTAACGCTCGCATTTCCGGGTTTGGGTTTTTCTATTCAGTTCATCTGGTAATTTTCAATACATTTTCACAACTGTGTACTGTGGCAGCTTTATGGCTAATGGATGCTAATTGGCCATATTAGAATGCTTTTTCTGTCTGATAATTATATTTTTAAACACTGTATTATACTACACCTTCCCATACATGTATAACTTTCATTCACCCCTATAAATACATACATTCAAATAAGGTACAGCTACAGCTGTAGAAGAACAGAAATATAATGCAAAGGCATTCGGCCAAGCCACAGAAGAACAGGTGTGAGATTGAATTTCAAAAGTCCAACTTAGTAGTTTTGTGCTGGAAACCTGGGTTTTTCCACCACACGAACCAAACCGGTTTCGCAACATTGCAGACTAGACATCATCCGGAATGTAAATCTTATTGCATATAATAATATTTGCTCAACAAAGGTGAGGGGTCAACTATGTCATAAAACACAGAAATGCACTGACCTTTGAGGCAGTAGTAAATTTTTTTCACAAAGTAAATGTGATCTCAATCTTTCACGTGCATGTACAAAATGTTAAAAAGCACACTTCTTTTAAAATGCTTCACGACATAATAGTGAATGTATTGTACAGAAAAAATAAACATGATGGTGCAGCCCTCTTTGTGATGATAGTTCCAGAGAAAATAATAGTTTAGGAAGCTAGTCATTGACTCACTTTGATGTCAATTATAATATGAGCCGAGAATCAGATCAAAGCACATAGAAGTTCAAAAAACCTTGTAAAAGTTTATTTCTGCACTATGTGCACCC
This sequence comes from Ilyophis sp. 1 JC-2022, assembly GCA_022702515.1. Lineage (NCBI taxonomy): Eukaryota > Metazoa > Chordata > Actinopteri > Anguilliformes > Synaphobranchidae > Ilyophis > Ilyophis sp. 1 JC-2022. The sequence continues at coordinate 8,903,772 of CM040398.1, read as the reverse complement.
GTAATATTCCTCGTATTGGATACCAATTGTACCAGTACAAATGCAACATCAATTTGTCGCTCAAATGAGAATTCATCAAGGCTGCAATAGGTTGATTTACAGATTTACAGCAAATGAGATAGACATCATCATAAAACACAGAAATGCACTGACCTTTGAGGCAGTATACTACCATTGGGTAGTATTTCAAATACAAACCCATTTGCCACCGGGCACATAACACTCAGTTTCTTTGGGATCTGAGAACTAAAATTAATAACACATTTGTCACTACACAGACATCAGGGAATCAATGTGGCGACGAAATGAGAAATGGAATTTAGCTCAAATTATGGCGCACTATTGATCTATTTATATATAGAAATAGAATAGGAAAGATCTGTGTATGGTTCCTGACCATACACAAGAACTCTGACTTACAGTATAGGGACCTCAAAACTGAGTATGCCTTTGTAGAGCATGCTTTTCATTTAATGTGTGTGTGTGTGTGTGTGTGTGTGTGTGTATGTGTGAGTGTGAATACTATATATAGCATGAACCCAATTACATTTGTTCATATATGTGCCAAAAAATATTTGAAAATGAAAAACCCAGTGAAAGAATTTTCCAATTTCCAAACCAATGTAAAAAGGTAAACACCAAGGCAAATGACTTTTGAAAAATTAGTTTTATACATTGGTCCAACCAAAACTCTTTCCCCGAGTTTATTTTCCGCATTCTCCAGATGCATTTTAAACATGTCTGCTGGGAACAGCCTTGACTCTTCATATGATGGCATGTTATTGTTTCCACATAGAGCAAAGAAACGCTCATGTGCGGAATGTGTACCCTGTTCAAACAGACCTGACACAGCGATTCAACAGCCAGCCAGTCTGAACGCGAGGACTGGTGACAGGGCCTAGTCTCTAAGTATCCTTCTTTATGGCACACTCAACATGAGTGTTTCTTTGTCCGTGTTCATGTTTGCCAAAGTGGTGCTAATGCACGTGGAAGGTCATTACCCTTGTGCTAACCCTACAGCAGTGACACAAACAAAATTTTAATCGAAGTAAATCTCTCAAATAGGAATAAACATAGCTCATGTTGTACACGTCTATTTAAACAACAGGAAATTTACCAACACATCCAGGGAGAACGCTATGCTCAGTGGAGCCAAACCTGCACCCTTCTATGCATATCGATAATGGGGTCGCCATGTACGGTGTAAACAAGTGCTGCAAAGGGTGTTGTCACACAAAACACAAGTCTTATATGGGACACAAGCAAGAGTGTCATTGTTTTTTGTTGCATTAACAAAACCCTAAATGCATAGACACACAGACCTGACGGGCGACTATTTAGTATTCAAAGTGGCAGCAGGAACCATTTGAGAATGAATGGCCTGGACTATTAAGGATATGCATACCTGTGTACCCATTTCCATGATCTACTGATATCTATTTTTCCACAGGATCAAAAATGAAACCAGTAATCTCAAAACGACCGCGCTCAACAACTTCTTATTAACATACATGGAAAGTTCTCTGCAATATACAAGCAGGACATTAAAATGGATGGGGTTGGTTACAAAGAGCAGTTTGGCTAGTAATCTTCCCAGTGTAGTCAGACAAAATATAGTACTCAGGAGGTAACCGTAAAAGAGCATAAAGACTGGATGGAATCTTGGCTTGTTTTTCTAAGACCTACCCAGGCCAACAGTTCCCTCTGCTGTTTCCCTGCTTGTGAGAATATCTGCCACATCATTTTTAAGGTGATTATTTTAGCCACTCATTTCTCAGGAAAGAAATTTAAATTATGGCATTTTAATTACTGCTGAACCCCATTCTTGTCTCTGTCAATTTGTATATTCTCTGTGAGCGTAGGTCCAGAGTATTGCCTTTTTGATTTATCATCATGAAGGCGAAATACCTTTTAAAAATGCTCATAAATTCCCAGATTTATACGACAACATAGTAAAAGCGGCCAGCTCAGTAAATCATACGGTAATAAGCTGCCTTGTGCTTCTGCAAAGCCCTTTGTTCTCAAGAGGGGACCATTACCTTAGTAAAGTGGCAGCTTAATTGAAATCACATGGTGTGAGTCAGCCAATGGGAAATGAGGAGAACACTTTGGAGTGGCTGAAGGGTCTGGTCGAGGGGAGGTCACTCCTGTCTATTCTTGCAATTGGGGTTTGTCACTTTTAACGTTGGTCCTCATGATTGTTACGTGGTCATATAATCAACTCAGCCTTAGTACAGGTTGTACTCAGACAGGCATGGAAATGAGGTGGTTCCTGGTTTTTTTTTTTATGACCTGCACTGCTCCAGAATGAGGCTGTTTGTTTAAGAAGTCCTCATCCCCCCCCCCCCCCTCCTCTCACACTCTCCCTCTGTGTTCTGGAAATTGATTCCTCCATCTTGGCTCACTTGCCTAACCAGTCAGACTGCATTCGTTTTCCTGTCAGAGTCTGCGTTTATCTTGGCGATCATCTTTAACTGTCACCCCCCCCCCCCCATCCCCCCTTTCCTGAGAATTTTGAAACTTTTTCATGTTTCATGTCTGCAAATGTTGGTTTTTGAAATCAACAGTCTCATAATACCCTGTTAGAACAATTTTTATAACTTGTGTAATGTTTTGTGTCTATACACCAAGTTATTTGTACTTATTTGGTGCAAACTTCACTTTTTCACTTGAATTGACAACTGAATACTAGAAAATATCAATTTAAATGTTAAAATGAACCATATGGAATTTATTCATTAAGACAGTGACCGGGTGAGACAGTTCTGGGTGTCATTTATTAATTAATAATGTGACAGTTATTGATGGGTAAAGTATAAACGGTTCACTTTCATTCCTACATGTGCAAAATACTTACTAGAGGATAAAGGACATATACAATATGCACTGTTTTAGTGCTTGAAGTCACACCTCAAACTCTGATATCTGATTCCCTGTCAAAAAAAGAGCAGACATGAAGAGGTGTAGAATGGTAAAACAAAGTATTTGGTTGGGCTTTTGCCCTCAGCATTGGCAAATGAGAAATATAGTAATAATGTGAACTGCATTTGACCTTGAGTACAGAGCAAAGGGGGGCTGGTTCACTGTGCATATTTAACCCTCATATTCTGTTGAAATTTTATGACGTCTTTTATGTTTGAGGTGGAATTGACCCCAACAGTTAAACCGACACGAAAGTATTGTAATAGAAAATGTTTTGAGACTTCGTGTGTCGCCTTCTGAATGTATCCCAAATTACTCGCTTTTTATCCATAAATATTACAAATCTGTTTTAAAATTTTAGTGCTTGAGGTAAGTGAATATTTCAGTTTAAAACCTGTATGGGAAAGTGCCACCAGAATCACCCTTAAAAAAGATTGTATATGTTCTTACATTTTATACAGCTACCCCAAAAAGACCCCACATAACACCATTGAATACAAACGTGGTACAACACTTAAAAAAATATGTTTATTGTGCGTTTGCAATTTAGACCCACCAAATCAGAAAAATCTAGTGTCAAGATGAAAAAATAAGCCTAACTGGTTTTTAAGAGACGTCAAACACTGAATGTGGTCAAATTGACCCCAAACGTAAAAAAAAGTTTAAAAATTCCAAAAAAAAGTAGTTGGTTGGGTTTTTGCCTGGCAAATGAGAAATAGAGCAATATGTGAACTAAGTTTGACCTTGAGTACGGAGCGAGGGGGGCTGGTGCATATTTAAGCACGCTGACGTGCGTCACATTAAATAGTCAGGCCATGAAGTCTGCATTCAAACTGGGTACAGGAAAATATTAAATAGATCCCAGGTAAAAAAGACCTCATTGTGATAATAAAGTATTCCTGACACAAACATTAATGTTACCAGGAAGGTCATTTTAATATGCAGTTTGGGTTAAAAAAAAACATTTAAAAAATGACCATGATGAAATGGCACCACTGTTATATAATTAGCTGTTGTAATAATCTGTAACCCTGAGAGATGGCTGTAGATTACGCGTCACTCTGAGAGATGGCTGTAGATTACGCGTCACACTGAGAGATGGCTGTAGATTACAGGTCACCCTGAGAGATGGCTGTAGATTACAGGTCACTCTGAGAGATGGCTGTAGATTACAGGTCACACTGAGAGATGGCTGTAGATTACCCGTCACACTGAGAGATGGCTGTAGATTACAGGTCACTCTGAGAGATGGCTGTAGATTACAGGTCACTCTGAGAGATGGCTGTAGATTACAGGTCACACTGAGAGATGGCTGTAGATTACAGGTCACTCTGAGAGATGGCTGTAGATTACGCGTCACTCTGAGAGATGGCTGTAGATTACAGGTCACTCTGAGAGATGGCTGTAGATTACAGGTCACACTGAGAGATGGCTGTAGATTACAGGTCACTCTGAGAGATGGCTGTAGATTACGCGTCACTCTGAGAGATGGCTGTAGATTACAGGTCACTCTGAGAGATGGCTGTAGATTACAGGTCACACTGAGAGATGGCTGTAGATTACAGGTCACTCTGAGAGATGGCTGTAGATTACGCGTCACTCTGAGAGATGGCTGTAGATTACCCGTCACTCTGAGAGATGGCTGTAGATTACAGGTCACTCTGAGAGATGGCTGTAGATTACAGGTCACTCTGAGAGATGGCTGTAGATTACAGGTCACTCTGAGAGATGGCTGTAGATTACCCGTCACTCTGAGAGATGGCTGTAGATTACAGGTCACTCTGAGAGATGGCTGTAGATTACAGGTCACACTGAGAGATGGCTGTAGATTACAGGTCACTCTGAGAGATGGCTGTAGATTACGCGTCACTCTGAGAGATGGCTGTAGATTACCCGTCACTCTGAGAGATGGCTGTAGATTACGCGTCACTCTGAGAGATGGCTGTAGATTACAGGTCACTCTGAGAGATGGCTGTAGATTACGCGTCACTCTGAGAGATGGCTGTAGATTACGCGTCACACTTTGACTGCATAGAGATGATACCGGCAGGACAGTGACACTGACAGCTGCAGTGACAGGTTCACAAAACAGGACGCGCTGACAACAAAACACGCATTAATGCGCATAATGCACGCGGCACCCGACTCATCGCCGGCCGCATCAGCACCAGTCCGCGGGGATGCGGCTACACAATCTCTCCATGCAGCCGCCTAATTTCCATTACATTACATTACACTACATTACACTACATTACTGGTGCTCTTATCCAGAGCGGCTTACAATGAAGAGGCATTGTGAGAAGAAGGATTTCCGGTCTCTTAAATGACACTGCTATTGACCGCCTGAGAATCAACCCTGCCTGACTTTAAATACCTGCAGTTAAACGACTCCAATAAGATGATCAGTCATCTCAGAGAACCCCCCCCCACCAGTCTCCTGTCAGCACAGAAACTCAGATGAGCAGCAGCCAGCAGAACGCCACTTTGCAGGGAAAACTAGAGATTCTGAGAGCTTGGCTCTGGAGGACAGAAGCTGATTACAGTAATCACATGGGTGCTAGAAGATGAGTTTACTTTTTGAAAGATAAATACTCATAAATGATTCTGAAGCACGCTTCATCAAGACAGATTGTGGAAGTGAATGGCAGATTTAATGCTGCAAAAAAACACACCATGCTCTTCATTGCACAAGGCCATTAAAAGCCCCTGAGTGCCCACACCCACCAAATCAGAAAATAGCCAGAAATCATTTAATATGATATGATAAATGATATAAATTAATATTTAATTTATGTTTTTTTTTGCAGGTCTTCAAAATGCAGCAACAATGGGCTGGTGGCGGGAGTTCAGAGCCAGTACTTCAGCGCGGTGCTGGACCGGGAGTGGCAGTTCTACTGCTGCCGATATAGCCGCCGGTGCCCCTACTCCTGCTGGTGAGCCTCCATCCCGCTAACAGCCCAGGGAAAGGGGGATAGCCTCTGGCAGCTAGCAGAACACAACCCCCCTCTCCCTGTGTTTATACCACAAATGAACATTGTATTACTCCACAACCAAAGTGTACCGTAAACCCATTACACACGCAAATACTGTATATTGCTGATATCATACGGGAGCGTTGTCCTATTTCTTGATGTTTCTTTCCGCAAAATAAAATTTTAATTTGGTTCTATTTGTTGTATATGTGTCGTAACTCAGCGACTAATATATCATGGGGTAAAAAAACATGATGTTGTCTTGAAGACAATTTATTTTTGTAGTGATGAAAGTTTTTGTTTTGCAACATCGGCGATATGTATCAAAACCAGACTGATGGTTTGTCTGTTTCAACAGGAAGACTACCGACGTTCCCGAGCATTACAGGGAAGAGGGAGAAATGGTCATCCCGAGCTACGGATACTTCATCCGAGGCGCACAGACGACCTTCAGCGGAGTGCTCAGGTCAGCCGTTTCCTTGGCGATTATTCCATGTGTAACCATGGAGACGGGTTAAAGGTGCAGAGGATTCTCGATGCTCGCCGTGCCCTATGTACTGCACAGCTGGTTCGTGGCAGTTTAAGCAGTAAGGAAAGGAGTAGAGTTTTAAGACGGGATTCTGTATTTATTAAACAAGAAATTGCTTTCCGCCACATCTGTGGCTTTGGCTTTATATTTCCTGCATGGTAATGATATATACAGTTACACACAATTTGCACCATACACACTTACTCGGCTCACACTCGTGAACTTGCCTGAAGGAACATAGATTGTATCGTGACATAGCCAATGATGTGCTAAAATAAAATCCTGCTTCCCCAAATCCTGGCTTCCAAAACTATTAACATCAAGCTGGACATAAATTGATTTGTCACTGTCTGCTATATTTAACATTCAGATAGCCATGGTCACTCTTCCTGTTCATGCACAGGTGATACAATGTTAGCTTGTATTCAAGCTTGTATCGAATTTCACCATGTTGTGATCACCTTATTAGAAACTGGAGCAGGGCTAAAACATGCCCTCATATTGACTGAGGGAGTGAACTAAAACAATATACAGTTTTTATCTATATATATCAGTGTTTACAGATCTGCTCCTAATGACAACTAATTCTGTCTTTTCCTATCCTGCAGGGATCGACAGTGGAAGTACATCTTATGCAGGATGACAGACTTTGACTGCCAATTTGAAAACCACTAAAGGCCAATGTATGGTTTTGTAAGATTATTCATAACATAGCAGTAAAGATGGTACGTGTGTGCATGCGAAAGTGTTGTTTTATATCTGTTTTTGTCTTTATTTCACATTTAATCTAAGGTTTTGAATTTTACATTTAAACAACTATGTGCTACACCATTCATGCACAATGTAATCTTCTTTTGTACTTTACTGCAATTGTATTAGTCTGGCAACTCTTACTCAGTGATAATATCGATCAGTGATTCTCAGTAATTCTACCGTTACATTACTGGAATTTACCAGACGCTCTTATCAAGAGCAACTTTACAATTTTACATAGCATCCATTTAAATAGCTGGCTATGCACTGAATCAATTCAGGTAAAGTACCTTACTCAAGGGTACAACGGCAGTGCCCAACCTGGGAATCGAACCCGCAACCCGAAGCCCTCTTGTGCTCTCAATAGAGGAGGGCTTCATTCTAATCCATTATTGAAAAGATCATTGTGAGACTGAGTGACATATTTCACATATTTTTCCAGAGCAAAATAAAAATGTTTTCACATCACATGGATGGATTCATATTACAATACAGCACTGTGCAATACAGTCTTAGATTTCACATAAGGAAACTGTCCATCATAAATTCATATTAGATTTTTCCCATCAGATATACAGTCAAGCTGGAAAGTCTGCACACCCCTTTCACCTTCTCCACATTTTTTTACGTTACAGACTTATACTACAATAGATTGAGTAAATTTTTTGCCTCAAACATCTACACACAATAGCCAATAATGACGAAGTGAAAACAGGTTTTTAGAAAATATGCAATTTTATTTTACTGACAAAAATAGGTTATTTAGGGGTTACATATCTGTACACACCCTTAGCCTAATACTTGGTTGCTGTACCTTTGGCAGCGATTACAGCTTCAAGGCGTCTTGGGAAAGAAGCTACGAGCTTGGCACACTTCTTTCTGGACATTTTTGCCCATTCCTCTTGGCATATCCTTGCAAGCTCCGTCAGGTTGGATGGGGAGCGTCAGTACACAGCCATTTTCAGCTCTTTCCACAGATGTTCAATTGGATTCAGGTCTGGGCTCTAGCTAGGCCACTCAAGGACATGCACAGACTTTCTCCGAAGCCACTCCTTTGTTCTCTTGGCTGTGTGCTTCGGGTCATTGTCATGTTGGAAGGTAAACCTCCACCCCAGTCTTGAGGTCCAGAGCGCTCTGGAGAAGGTTTTCTTCAAGGATCTCGGTGTACTTAGCTGCATTCATCTTTCCCTCTATCAGGACTACGCTGGAGCTCTGTCAGAGTGACCCTCGGGTTCCTGCTCACCTCCCTGGCCAAGGCCCGTCTTCCCCGATTGCTCAGTTTGGCCGGGCGGCCAGGTCTAGGAAGATTCTTGATGGTTCCAAACTTCTTCCATTTACGAATGATGGTGGCCACTGTGTTCTTTGGGACCTGTAAAGCTGCAGAGATTTTTCCGTACCTTTCTCCAGATCTATGCCTTGACACAATCCTGTTTCTGAGGTCTGCAGATAATTCCTTTGACCCCATGGCTTGGAGTTTGCTCTGACATGCACTGTCAACTGTGGGACCTTATATAGGCAGGTGTTGGCAATCCCCAATCATGTCCAATCAATTTAATTTATCACAGGTGGACATTGTAGAAACATCTCAAGCAGTATCAGTGGAAACAAAATGCACCTCAGCTCACTTTTGGGTGTCATATCAAAGGGTGTGCACACTTGTGTACATATGATATTTAACATTTAGATTTTTAATAAATTAGGACAAATGTCTAAAAACCTGTTTTCACTATGTCATTATGGGCTATTTTGTTTAGAATTTTGAGACAAAAAAATGAACTCAATCTATTGTAGAATATGTCTGTAACGTAATAAAACGTAGAAAAGGTGAAAGGGGTGTGCAGACTTTCCGGCTTGACTGTACATAAAACCAGAAAAATAAAGTTGAAAAAACTTTAAGAGTTATGACACATAGGAACAGTGAAAGTAAGAACAGCTGCTCAGGGTAAAAGTGAGATGACTTACATCTGAAAGCCTTTAAGGGGATTGTAAAATGGCTGCTTAAGCTGCTTCGTTTGATTCAAGAACTCAAAGTAAAGCTTGGATTAATCCATCTGTAAATCAGAAAAGCTTTTTCACTTGGTCCGTTGTGTAGCATAAATACATTTATAAGCATTTATTTACAAATTTAACTTAAAAAATAAAATTTTGAAAATAGGTGTGAATTGAAAAACAAAGCAGCAGCTTGGTGATGGGGAAATGATAATCATTTAGCCCAGCGGTTCCCAACCCTATTCCTGGAGATCTACTGTCCTGTAGGTTTTCATTTCAACCCAAAGTAGGCATACCTGATTCTAATAATTAGCAGCTCAATGAGATCTCTAGCTTTTGAAAGAGGTGCGCTTTGTTATGGTTGGAGCAATTGTAGATCTCCAGGAACAGGGTTGGGAACCGCTGGGCTAAATGATTAGCATTTCCCCATCACCAGGTTGCTGCTTTGTTAGTATATGATATATTCACTCACTAATTTAAATGCAACATACTCTTAGAGTTTATCAACTGTTCCCTCGCCTTAAATCAAAAAATAAAATGCCAAATTTCTCTCCTTCTTCTCTCTCTTTTTCCCCAACTCCTGCAGTGCAGGTTGCCACAAACCTTCTTCTGCCGGGCAATCAACCCTTGACTCAACTTACACTTGTCTTGAACTTGGCTGCTCATTGGCTGAAATGGTGACGATCAAATGTGTGATCGTTTGCTTTTCCTAAATCCCCGGATGTAGTGTTTGAAAATTTTAATCTGAATTTGAAAAACTGAATTTGAATTTTGAATTTGAATTCAAGCTATGAAATACAATTGCAATTCGATCTAATTAAATATCACTTACAATTTCAAATGAAGGCATAAAAATTCTTATTTGCAAAATTCTAATTCAGATTATAGTGGCACATTTCTCATTCCATAATAAACAACAAGTGCCTTTAAAATGTAGCACAAATAACACATTTGTCCTGCATTTAAAGAGGAAGTGGATGCCTCAGTCAGGACAATAAAAGGAAGCAATGATGACAGAGAATGTTTTAGTAGGGCTGACCAGGATTTCCTGCTTTTCTGCTAACTTAAAAAAATATTTTAAAAGGTCACAGCCACTACTTTCACAGATGGTTAAACGTGAATGAAATCTCGCTACAAAGCCTGATAGGCTGCGAGAACTGACTGATCCAGCGAGTGTCATTTATTGTGTAGTGTCCACAGAGGCGATTCTAGAGACTGTAGGGGCCCTAGGCAGAAAACTCCATGCGGCCCTTCTTGCCTGTTCGTAAGATTCGCCTCAGCGTGACTACGATGTAATTTAAAAAATGACAATGACTGGAGGTGTCTCAGTGGAGGAGCCTGGAAGAGCACCGTCAGCATGCTCATTGCGAGCATGGTTCAAATCCGGCCGTGTGACCTTTGTCGCATGTCTCTCCCTCTCTCTCGCTTCCCATTCTTCCTGTCTCTCTACACTGTGCTGTCCAATAAAGCTGAAACTCTCCCTCTCTCTCGCTTCCCATTCTTCCTGTCTCTCTACACTGTGCTGTCCAATAAAGCCGAAGCCCTAAAAAACTACAAATAAATAACAATGACACAGGCTGTGTGAGCAGGAATAAGATCCATCTGAATATCAGAGCGGAAGTGGACTGCCTCTCGGGACCCATCCGGTTGCACAACATGCTCCAAGTCATCGGATTTGTCTCAGCTGTGCTGCTTTGAAGCCAAATCCTATCAAAAAAGAACTCGAAAAGGTCATTCCACACAACCTTTTTACATATTAAGGCATACGAAACCATGCCGTGCTTCCAAAATATGACTAAACAGTAGTCAGGTTACATAATACAGCAGCCTACTCACGCTCATATGAGGGTATAGAGAAATGGCTAAGGGTTGTGCTTTTAATGAGAGCAGCATAACAGTACTTTGGTTTTATTGAAAGCATTTCCTAAACAAAATGTATTATTATTAACAAGCTACCATTTTGCAAGGTGCAAACTGCTTTTTTGATGTATGATTACGACAGCCACACAATACAGAAATTCCTATGTAGCCACGTTGTGTCATTTCCAGTTGATACCCTGTGACAATTTCTATTCTGGTGGGATTTCATGGACCACCTCTTTCATAAGTGTCATAAAGCTACGGCTGATTAATTTTTCCATGAAAAGACTGCTGTTCAATGAGGAATATGAAGGCCTGGAAGTGAGGTTGTGTAAAGTGTACATTGCCTCATCAAATTCAGATTTGGGGGTTAAATTTTGCCAAAGTTGGCCAGGTTCCCAACTCACTGACTCACCCAACTCACTGACTCATCCAACTCACCCAACTCACTGACTCATTGCAGTTACTGTCACCTTCACTGAGCACTTACTCGCACAAGAAGAGACACATTGTGTAAATGGAACTGAAGTCATAACAAAACAAAAATTTTAATTCTCATGAGTATACTGTATATACAGTGCCTTCAACTATTATTGGCACCCCTGGTAAAGATGAGTAAAAAATTCACCGTTGAATATAGTATCGTTTGTAAGACTACCAGAAAATAAGAGATAAAAAGTCTTTTGATGTTGTTGGGTCAGACATCAGGAAGTCATGGCATGCAAAGTATATGCGACCAAATATAAAAAATAATTACTTTATTCCATATATAAATGCAGGGGTGCCAATAATTGTGGCACACGTGGTTTTGTTAAAAATAATTATTTCTTGATGAGGGATTTTTTTCTTTCTAAAATATTTACTTGAATTAAGTAAATCCAACTTAAAGTTGGATTTTTCTCATTTTTTCAGTGTGACATTAAGCTAATTCACCAAATGGTGAATTTTTTATAACACTTTTTATTCATTTTTACCAGGGATGCCAATAATAGTGGAGGGCACTGTATGTATGATGAAGCTAAAGACGTGTTTCCTTCATGGACTGGTGGAGTAGCAATCAAAATGTAATGAATTAAAACAAAAACAAAAACAAAAAAGCGTAATGTAAAAGCAGAAAAAAAACTGTTGCGCTCCTGTGCCGGTTCTGGCTTGATCCTCTGGACCTGGGCCAGAGGCTTTTCAGCGCTGTTTATTTACGGCTGCCGTTCTCTTGCGGCATGGAGCCAAACATATCACAGGGTGAGGGGGGCGGGTGGGGGGCTAGCGGACTCTAGGGATATCTTTGACAACACGCGACACAGTGCAAGCCAACGTTCCTGCACTGCAGAACAAGGCCGGACCCTTAGCAGAAACTGAGGCCTGGGGAGGTCAGAAGGTTACTTCCGTTCACGCTGTTTGCCGTTTCATTTCCCCCGTTCCTGCTGTCGGCTTTAATTAGGCGGGGTCAGAGACGAAACAACGGGAGGCGCGGGCGCCGGTGCTGCTTAAACGCAGGGTGGCTGTAATTGCGGCCTGTTGAACGCACCATGGAACCGTGCAGCGCAGCCTTAATTGCTGTGTCTTTGAGAAACCTGCCGTCAGACCCGTGTATAATCATGTGGACAGACAGGACTGCAAGTGAAGGTGATTATTCCAGGAAAAGGAAAGGCGGTACTGCGATGTGTGATGATGAACACTGAAAAATATTATTTCTTTTTCTAGTCCGGGAAAAATCTTTTGGAATTCGGGAACTACTCGAAAAGAGCAACAAAGAACAAAGCTGAGCTGTACCTTACATTTTTTGGGTTTTGAATTAGTTATTGTTGCTTGGTATCTAGCCGTTATGTTATGTGAACAAGAACGCAATAAGAAACAGCAGACACACTTCTTGATGCCTTGGAGTTGTTCGAATTCAACACACAAAAAAACAGCCCCTTTTTCGTATTATTGAAATAATAATATATTGGGTTTTTACTGTGATGTGGGGCAGAAAATTCCTCTGTCTATAGGGTTTTACTCAGCTATATTTAGAAGACCATGACTGTAAGCAAACAGCATGCTTCATTAACAGTGGTTTGTTAAACGGGGGAATACAGACTGAGCTATGGGTGAGACAAACACGACACTTCAAAGTCTAATTGGGGATTAACGCTGTAGTTTGGGAATGAAGACCTAATAAATCTCCTATGTACAGTACCCATACCGTAATTCCTCATTAGAAGTAGATTAAGTGATTAGCCATGGGCTGCCACAAACCAAGCTTGTTTTTTAAGGCCTGCAGCACCAGTGTGTCAATAAGTGTATTTACACTGTGCCACTATTTAGTGCTGTGTGTGTGTGTGTGTGTGTGTGTGTGTGTGTGTGTGTGTGTGTGTGTGTGTGTGTGTGTGAGAAAGAGTGAGAGATAAAGAGAAAGAGCGAGAGGCAAACAGAGAGAAAGAGGGAGAGAGATAGAGAGAAAGAGTCCTCTCACACAGCTAGTCCTGAGGCTCAGTTCACTAACCACCCCTAACACCTTAAAGCCTCAGGACAACATCATCATACATTCAATTAGAGTCAATCAAATTATAGCACAACACAAACAAAACTACACCACCTATTGGGACACACAAACACAAGCTCAAAGCAAAATGCGATGCTATTTGGCCCTAAAAAGATAGTACACCGTGGATAGTACACCCCCCTGCTCATTGACCTCCACTGGCTACCGGTGATGGCTCGCATCAAATTCAAAACATTGGTGCTCGCCTTCCAGGCAGTCCGAGGATCTGCCCCTCCATACCTCCAAAAGCTCATCAGACCCTACACACCTGCCAGATCTCTGCGTTCCGCCTCCTCAGGACGACTGGTACCCCCCCCCCCCCCCCCTCTTCATACTACCACCCGGTCTCGACGTCTGTCTGTCCTGGCCCCACGGTGGTGGAATGAGCTCCCCGTGAAGGTCAGAACAGCAGAAAGTCTGACCGCTTTCAAGCGCAGAGTGAAGACTCTTCAAGCTGCACCTCTCTCCACTCCCTACCTCCTTGTGACTATTGTTATCAAAATTGTGTAGTTCCCCCCCCAAAAAAAATAAAATAAAATCCCTAATCATACTGACTGCGCCTAGTGCTTAGATTCGTGTTTACCTTTTTAGGATTGTTTTAACGCACTTGTTACTAGTTCGGAAATGCACTATGTACGTCGCTCTGGATAAGAGCGTCTGCTAAATGTCTATAATGTAATGTAATGTAATGGATGACAATCTGACCATGGTGACTGACAAAAAACTGACCTTGACGAAGTAGACATCGAAAAAGGCCGATACCAGCAAACATGGCTCCCCAAAAAAGAAAGCCTGTGCAAACACTGCCATCTCAATGAAGTCGAGACAGAGCTGCATTTTATCACAAAATGTGAAAAATACATTGAAATTAGAAATGAATTTTTATAAAAATAAAATAAATCAGAGATGCCCTCAATTAAAAAACCTGCAAGAGATCCTAAAACCCCCCACCCTCTTAGGAGGAGAGGAACTGCTGTGAACTGGTGGCACAATACATAGCTGCCTGCCACCATCTTAGGGACAGTGAGTGCCATGGATCACTGAAAATATATTTAAAACATTTTTTTATTCTATTTACTTTACTTTCTATACTTATATAATTATATTTGTCATTATCATCATCATTACTATTAATTATTATTTATTTAATTTTAATTAATTATTATTTTCCATTCTCTGTTCATTTGTTTCTAGTATTTGATGTTGTGTATTGCTCAGTGTTAGATGTATGCACTTGTTTTGTTTTAATACTGTATGCTTTGGCAAATGCAAATGTAGCGTTTGTCAGGACAATAAAGCTAATTGAATTGAATTGAGAGATAGAGGGAGAGATAGAGAGGGGAAAGAGAGATAGAGAGAGAAAGAGATAGAGAAAGAGAGATAGAGAGAAAGAGAGAGACATAGAGAGAGAGTAAATGAAATGCCCCCTGTAGTGTGAACCTGTTGTGTGTAATCAGAGCGAGCTCAGAAAGGCCTGCAGGAAAGCAGCAGTGGAAACACTTTACAAGGGGTGACCCTCAAAAGGGCAGCCGTGGGGAACACAGGAGGATAACCTGCTTATTTAAGGAGTCCCCAAGATCTGTCAGAACAGCTGTGCAGCCCTGCTGTCTTACAACTAGTGCACAGACTGTGTGTGTGTTTGTGTGAGTGTGGGTAAGTGTGTGTGTCTGTGTGAATGTGTGTGTCTGTGTGTGAGTGTGTTAGTGCGCGTTTGTGTCATTGTGTGTATGTGTGTCTTTGGGAGTGTGTGTGTGTATGTGTAGGCTACATGTGTTTGGGAGTATGGGTAAGTGTATGTCTGTGTCAGTGTGTGTATATGTGTGTGTCTGTGGAAGTGTGTGTGTGTGTGTGTCTATGTGTAGGCTACATGTATTTGGGGGTGTGGGTAAGTGTGTGTCTGTGTCAGTGTGTGTATTTGAGTGTGTCTTTGGGAGTGTGTGTGTGTCTGTGTGACAGTGTGTGTGTATGGAGAGAGTAACAGGAGAAGGCTGAGTCTCCATAAATCAGACTGACTCAGTGACATGTGAGAGTAAAGCTGAATAATGCAAAGAAAAATGGCCTCCATGAAGCCTGCATTCACATCTCCCTCTCATAGGGAGAGGTTACACGCTCACATGTATACTACCTTTATGTGTACAAATTTGCTAAATTTCATTTACACTGATACAATTTGGCAATCAACCCTATTGCATAATAAAATATACAACTTTAATTTAATCATATTGCTTATTTATAGCAATATAGAAACAATGATGGAAATGACATTGTCCTCAAAAAGCTATATCTCTCATATCTAAAATGTCAGCTGGCCTTATCACCGCATGCTGTCTGCATGGCGAGTTCCTAGCAACAACATCAGCATTCCATTTAGACAATACAGCTCCTCATTCAACCCATTGTGACATCACAGGTGAGATCCAGGAAGTGGTGCCCCTTTCCTTCCCCCTTCCCCCATTCAGTGAAAAGTACTTAGTATGTGCAAACCATATACAAACCATAGAGCATATATATAAGAATGCCATGTACACATGTGTAAGCCTGTATGCTAAATTGTTAAATGTTGACTAGATGGTGTTTTAAATATTGACGAATTGTCTAGTCAGGATTATTTAGTTTGTGGTCGTCACCATGGAGAACATATTCTCGGCAATGTCGGTTGGATCTGCAACTGCAAAGTTTACCATCGCTCTTCACCGGAGTTAAAAATGTCAGGACTGATCCACGACGGCAGAAAATCTTCAAAAGGCCAACAGGAAAGGGAAGGAGAAGATAATGTGGGGGAGGAGTGAGGTGACGAGTGGGAAGGCTGACGCAGTTTGGTGCTCCGTGTTGACAGTGGACAGATGTCATGGGTTCCTGCCCTGTCTTCTCTCTCTACGGTCGTTTCCACTCGGAGCGGCTGGAGGGCGCTCTCGCCTCATTTTTTCCTTCCACTCCGGGTTTTTACTCCATCACGGCGTTGATTCCTCTCACCCGTTTCTTTCGCTTCGTTGTTGTCTCTACTACACGTTGCTGGTACGGTATAGGCAGGCATTTTAAAGTGACTACTTTCCCCCATCGCCAGTGCTTTGGAGTAACATAGGAATTACTTTTTATGCTTTAGTTACTTAGGATTTAGTTCTCTTTAGCATTTGTTGTCCCACGTTTTCTGTTCTCCTTCATGGTCTCCCAGGTTTTGCGTTACCGGTTCCTTTGTCGCCTCTCGTTTGTCTTCTCTTTCGTTTTCAGAGAGAGAGAGGTCCTTCTGTGTTTCTTTTTCTCTTTTCTATACTCGCTGCTACGAGTTTGACTCACCCGGCCTTTTCTCTGGTTATTTTTTGTTATATTTCATCTATCTCTCTATTAGTCCCCTCCTGTCGGAGAGTGAGAGATAATTTTTCTTTCCTTTATTCACTCGAGATTCGAGTTTCGCCCAAGAGTTTCTGGGTTGTTATTATTTCCCCCCTTTTTCGGAGCTAGCTCCGTTTCAGTGGCTATTTTCTTCCCAGAAATAACTTTCAGACTCCCTGTGTTGGACTGCTTGATAACACTGGACACCTCGGGACAGCAGGGGCTATTTTTAATCATGACGTTTGGCAGTAGGCTATTCCACTTTAATTCACTTAATTAGTTTGATTAATGCACTGATTCTATTGAATGTCTTTATTTGATATGTTTGTTTGTGTATTGTGGGTCTGCCCCACTGTCTATGTATTTTTTGTTGTTGCTGGTGGCTACAAAGTTATTCTATTCTATTCCATACTGTATCCTGGGTTCTGGGATTATTGGGGTTTACCTCGCTTCCGTACTGCAGCATCAAATGTCAGACACCCTAACAGCGTCTTTACTTTTGTTAATTTTATCACAGTTATACAATTCAAGCAGAAAACCATTTCTTCAGTAGAAAGAACCTTTTCTTCAGAACAATTATTTACTTCTTGTTTATGTAACTGTTTTCCACAAAGCAGCGAGATGTTGGGTAGTCTACGCAAGAGGATACACAGATTTAAAATGAAAATAACTTTTACTAGCTATTATTATGCTGAAAAGAGTAAAAACAAATATTGATGTTATATTAATAAATCACGCATTCTGTGATTATTGCTGAATCCGATATCCTTACAAGAAGGTTCCACTGTAAATCTAAACCATATATATATATATACACAGTGCAGTCCGTGTTTTGGCTCTGTACTCCAGTACATTGGATTTGAAATGGAACAGTGGTTAAAGTGCAGTTGATGTTTATACATAGTCCCCCCATTTTAGGGGACCAAAAGTAATTGGACAAATTAACATGAACTTAAATAAAGTCATCCTATTTAATATTTGGTTGCCATGACTTCCCGATGTCTACATTCAGCCATTTTACATTACATTACATTACATTATAGGCATTTAGCAGACGCTCTTATCCAGAGCGACTTACATATAATTTATTTTTTTTTTATATTATAGTATAGTATCCATTGGCTGGATATGATATATAGCTGAGCATGTGCAGTGAAGTACCTTTGCTCAGGGTAACAACAGCAGTCCGACCTGGGAATCGAACCTGCAACCTTTTGGTTACAAACCCAGTTCCTTAACCATTATACCACACTGCCACCCCATTTTCACTTGCTAAATCTCAGAAGCAACATTCAGCACTTTGGTGCAGACATCTATCTGTACTTCCCCCTTCTCAGATGTACTAGCACCAGTATGACAGAGAAGTGCAGTCTTCTACTGCCTTCTACACTATTTACTGTTCTTTCTATTGGGAATTCTCTATTATTACTCTTTAGTCTGAGTTACTAAAGGAACCCTACAGTGAACAGGTCATTAGTTTTTTATAATTTATATATTTTTTTTAATGACCTTGACCATGTGAGTGAATTCCTGAATGAGAGCGTACAAGCCGTACTGTATAACAGCGTTTATGCGAGAGATTAATTGGAATCAGGGCGCGAGACACTGAGGCACAGCTTCACAGAGATAAAGAAAATTCTCTCTTCTTCAGACGGGAGACGTGTTTTATCACTTTAATCTTCCCTTTTGCTCAGATATATCCATTCCCAATTCCCTCATAAGTTTTCTTTAATTTCACATCAAAACAGCAAAAATGAAGTACCGTCTTTTCTGAAGCCGATTAAGTCTTTGTGCCCTTCAAAGTAGAGAGTTCAGTTTGGTGTCCTCCTTCGGTTATTACATAATGGGTGCAAGCGGACCAGGGTTATGTAGCTCAAGTGACTAGTGTATGAGTTGAGAGAAGAATGAAATTACATCTTACGGACTGCTGCTTACGCTTTTCCATGGGAGCAAACACACTTTTAATACATAAGAGATTCTGGAGAAATATTGTGCAATTTAGCTTTGCGGTTGAAGGTAGGTTCGATAAATGGTAGGAATGTTCAAGAGAAGCACAATTAAAATACTGAAGGACTTTGTTACGACTTAACACCAGAAATACACTACATCCCAGCGCCAGTAGCCTCTGTCTGTTTCCTCTTATCTTCTCCTCTCTCCCTGTCAGTGATTGCTAATATTTCCATATTTATTATCAGTGTTCTCCACCCTCTACCCCTTGTATCTTTCAGCTCCGTAAACATGGGGAGATATTAATCAGGATATATTGTGGGAACAGAAAAATGGAAGAAGGAAAGCAGGACTCATGAAGACCTCTCTCACGAGCGGGAGATTTATTTACTCGACGGACAGCTTTTGCCCACGTCACAAACGGTTACACATTACGCTCTGTCTATGCTCAAGGCCATTGAGTAAAGTGTGTTGCCGGAGGCTAGAGTGGCAGTGCCCTACCTACAATTCAAACCTGCCTTCAGGTTTAGACTTGGTGCTCCAATTATGGCACCTTATGACGTCTTACAGAAGTGCTCCTTTGTTAGTGCGACATGCTGGTTTTAGGCTCTTGATCTGGACAGGAGAAATGTGCAAAGAGGTCAACCGCAGGCAAAAGCACTATTATTTCAGTGTGTTTGTGCACAGAGCAGCTTCGCTGGCATTAAAATAAGGCCGATTTAATTATTTAATCACCCATTTGATTCATTACTGTGTTAGATCCCTCGTTACCTTTGTCACCATCCATTCCACCTTTAGTTAAACTGGGTCGGCCAGCGTAGGATGGGCTCCCCCTCTCTAGCTAGGTTCCTCCTGAGATTTCTTCCGATCGGGGAGTTTTTTTCCGCCACTGTTTGAGTGTTTTTCTCCCCACTGGGAAGTTAATTTAAATCTAATTCGATTTTTGGGGGTTTATGCACAAGACAGTTATCTGTAAAAAGCACTATACAAATAAAATTTAATTGACTTGAAAATAATTAACATGGAGAACTACAGGCCTGCCACTAGGACTCTCCATAGTTGGGAGGACTAGACACGGCTGGCCTTCAGATTATTGCCGGACTCTATGCACATGTTGTAGATACACTGCCTGGCCAAAAAAAAAGTCGCTGTTGCACCCGTCATGCATAGTGCCCACTGTACAAGCCTCTGGAGGCAGTGTTATGATCTGGGGTTCAATTGGACAGGTCGAGGCTCAGCAATGTTACGCAGCAATAAAATTAAGTCAGCTGAGTACCTGAATGTACTGAATGACCAGGTTATCTCATCAATGGGCATATTCCTGTAAAGGGTTTCTTAATGGTTCGGAGATTCAAACGCGAAGGTGGGGGAATCAGAACAAGTCAGCTCACAACCGTGAGGACCAATAACTGGGAGAACAGAGATATACAAAATAGATAGCGCCGAACGCTACCAGGAGGAAAACAATCCTATACCTGACTAAGTAGCTAATAGCAAGTCCCCCCTGAACATAAACAAAGTTTAATATCAGGAGGTCGCTAGTACCTGGCTATACCTGGCTCGAATGCAATGTCGAAAGACAAACAAGCACCGGAGAAGCGGAAGTGAGGAACTGAAATACCCTGCACGTAGAAGCCCAGGTGAAAACAATAATGAGGACTGCAAACCACGAAACGGAACGTGGAAAAAATCAGATTGATTCACAATCGTGAAACTAGAACGAGAACCGCAAAAGAAAAGAAAACAACAGCCACGAACCACTACAATTCCAGGACGACAACGCCAAGATTCATCGAGCTCAACTTGTGAAAGAGTGGTTCAGGGAGCATGAGGAATCATTTTCACACATGAATTGGCCACCAATAACCCCATTGTCCTGACCTTAACCCCATTGAAAGTCTTTGGGATGTGCTGGAGAAGACTTTACGGAGTGGTTCGACTCTCCCGTCGTCAATACAAGGCCAAAAATTAATGTGTGCAATTAATTTTGTGTGCAACTTTATTTTTGGCCAGGCAGTGTATGTTTAACTGTTAGGTACTATGAACACACAAAAACAGGTAGAGTCATGTCAGGGAGGGCGCGTCCGGCGGCGTCAGGGTAGGCGGTAGGCGGTTCAATCTCTCCCTCTCTCCTCTGTCTGTGTCGAAGTGTCCTTGGCAAGAACCCCCACCCCCCCAAATTGCCCCCTGAGCAGGCTAGCACTTTTGCATGCTGCGCCATTGGTGTGTGTGAATGGGTGAGTGAGAGGCCATTGTAAAGCGCTTTGGATAAAGGCGCTATATAAGTGCAGTCCATTTACCATTTACCATATGCATATATTTTAAATAAAGTATATGCCAAGCATCGTCAGTGCTTGCTCGGTTACTACTGCCAGTTATGTCTCCATTCGTGTCGTAGCCTTGTAAATAAATGGGAAGTAATTATTATAAATACAATTGTGGGGTTCAAGTTGAACAAGCAACGAGTAAGCAATAGAAGTATAGACATTATATGCGGATATTAATAATATTCAAATGCATATGGGCATGGGAAATTTGCTTTTGCCTTATTAAAACACTACTTGAAAAATCCCAGGGAGATTTCAGTTGGATGTTCCAGGCATACTAATCCATCAGTCATTAGTATGGTTGGTAATGGTTGGTATGGTTGAGAACGAAGAATCTACCCTCGGATTTAATTTGTTATAGTGTCACTTCAGGTGCATTTTAATGCCATTCCTAACATGGACTGATGGTACATTCAAGAGGAACACGAGCAGCTGCGTAAGAATTGCATGCATCCTTTGTGGAGACTCAAAAAAGGCTGGAGATGGGACAGACAGGCCTTGCTTTTGTTTCAAGTCTCACAAGTACCTGCTCTTCCTCACTACTCTTCCTCACTGAAATCTCCCAAATGCATCCTTACTGGACCTGAAAGCTCAAACGGCTCTGAAGCACAGAACAGCAGGTGGGTAATCCTGTGTCCTGACCAGTGGCGGTTCGTTAATGTGGGGCGCTGGGGCGCCGCCCCCATCCAAATGTCTAAAGAAGAAAGGTACTTAAACATGTTCAACATAAATTAAATTATATAATACAAAATAATTATGAAATAAAAATAGTTTACTCGTACAATGTGCCTGGTAGTCTGTCAGCGCATTCATTAAAAATTGGTTCCAAATTGTATTTGGTTAATTTCTGTGTGAATACATATATTTCCTGGGTGAAGGGCGCCGGCCAAATGAGAGTGTATGTAAGTCCTTCAACTTTTGGCAAGCAGGTGACCTGAGGCTGCTCTCTAATTGGCTGCTTCAGATTTTCCATGGGCGCAGCTCTCTGTGCCCCAGACCCTCCTACTTTTATTGGCAGTGAATTGGTATTGTTTTTTGTGTTTTTTTATCTAATGTGATTGGACGTAGTATGGGTGCACGACTGTCACACCTGCTCAGTGGCGGCGCCAGGCCCGGTGCTTAATTTCATTATGAAAATAAATAAATAAATGATTTTTAAATAATTATATCATTTTGACTATACGATGAATAAATATAGACAACATTTTCTCAAACAAAGTCGCCCGTTAATTCGTTCTACTCTATTATGTTAATTCTGTATAGTTCTATCTCGTGACTTGCAAGAATGAGTCAGGTCTTGAACTTGACCGCATCTAGCTATCTAACGTTAACTCAAGCTGAAAATTGAGAAATATTTCTTCCCCAAACGACCAGGGACCTCAGAAGTCGAAGAGTAGAAGAGTAGGACAACGACAGCCAGGAGATTGAGCACATCTTCATTTGCGAAGAAGAACAGCCGCTTTCCGCGCCATCTGATCAGCAGTTAGCCACCACCGCTAGCTTCAGCAGGCCTACCCCCCACAGCACTGGGCCAGCTGATATTAGCCAGACTCCAGACGAAGGGCAACGGCGCCCTATTCTGCAAAAATACCCAGCTAAGAAGTGCGGAGTTAAAATGTGATTCTGTGAACCCAGCTTTTCTCGTTTATGGCGTGTAAAAAATGACATGAGGAGCAACAGTGGGGACTTCTCGGAATAGCAACCCGGCTTTGTTGTCGATTAACTCCGGAGTAGAAAGGGCCCTTGATGAGCAGGACATCCTTGATGATTTTGCCATGAACCACAACAACAGGCACATTGTCCTGCTATAGTATGAGAGATGTCCATTGGTGACTAGGCTAACGTTAACGGCATTTAGTTTAACACAGTAGGCCTAATGTTAGTGCTATATATGTAGTAACGCTATATGTGTTGGCAATGACAATAGGCCTAGGCTGTCAATAGCCTACCTGTTGATAGTATTGATCGCATCAACGTAGCCTATTCATGTTTGAGTGAGAGATTTTTTTGTCATGTTGCCAATATGTGATGATGACAATAGGCTATACTTTTATGTTTCATGTTAGGTCTAGATTGGACAATTGTATAAATCTTTGAGTGTGTGGTGGCAGTCGCATAGCGTGTGTGGTGGCAGTCGCATAGCGTGTGTGGTGGCAGTCGCA
Source organism: Ilyophis sp. 1 JC-2022 (assembly GCA_022702515.1). Classification (NCBI taxonomy): domain Eukaryota; kingdom Metazoa; phylum Chordata; class Actinopteri; order Anguilliformes; family Synaphobranchidae; genus Ilyophis; species Ilyophis sp. 1 JC-2022. The sequence goes on along the minus strand of CM040398.1, from coordinate 8,880,460 downwards.
TAGCGTGTGTGGTGGCAGTCGCATAGCGTGTGTGGTGGCAGTCGCATAGCGTGTGTGGTGGCAGTCGCATAGCGTGTGTGGTGGCAGTCGCATAGCGTGTGTGGTGGCAGTCGCATAGCGTGTGTGGTGGCAGTCGCATAGCGTGTGTGGTGGCAGTCGCATAGCGTGTGTGGTGGCAGTCGCATAGCGTGTGTGGTGGCAGTCGCATAGCGTGTGTGGTGGCAGTCGCATAGCGTGTGTGGTGGCAGTCGCATAGCGTGTTCGGTGTTGTTGTTGTTGTTAGTAGCCTAGCCTACTATAAATAGCTGGCTGACTGTTATAGTGTTATTGTACTCACTCTGTAGTCACTTTGGATAAAAGTGCATTGCATTGACTCTAGTTTGAATAAAAGTGCATCGAATTTCAAAGCGCTTGTAAATTCTAATCTAGTAGGATATATAGTAGGCTATGGCTGTGCGCGGGCATGTGTTGCGTGAATGTGGAAATTTGAGAAGCACCCCCACGATATAGCACCACCTAAGCTACCCAAGTCAAAAAGTCCTGGCGCGGGGGGGTTGGGTTAGCCCCACCTCGGAGAACTGGCACCAGCCGCCACTGGTCCTGAGCCAAGTCCCGGACGAGAAGAAAGAGAAGGGCTGCATTCGGATCCGAATTTTATGCCTTCTTCCTGTCATTCCATTCCCTTGGGGAATCCCCAAAATGTCAGGGTGAAATTGGAACCAATTGGAATCTGGTTCCAATTTAAGAACGGGGAGGGGAGTAATTATATTCCTTCACTCCCTCGTTTATCCTCCTTTCCACCAAGGGTGTAAAATGCAACCTACTAGCAAAAAGGGAATCTCACAATGCAATACTCCACCCGGAAAAAGTGGGCGGTCACATTTCAACATCACATTAGCACTTTCTATATCGGTTGCGGGGGCCGTTCAGTTCCGTTTTGTTTGTTTCTCGTCTTTCCTCCCTTACAGAGCAGCTGTTAAGCTCACTTGTTGCATTTCACAAATTCTGTCACAAACTAGCTCAGTCTAGCTATAGCTTTGTTAAGCCATGCACCCATTTCCAGTACAGGTTCATCCCAAACCCGGCCATTCTTGCACCACCTGGCACTACTATCTCTTGGCAGCAGTCAGTGGAATCTCTTCCGGCTCTACCCACACCTGCTCAGATCACTTTCCTCCAGACGAGACCAGTAAAACAAGAACAAATGATAATCATACTAATCAATTAAACAAAAAAGCTTGTTAGCAGCGACACATTGTGCCGTTACAATAAAGGGCTTTTCATACCCATGCTACTGTTCTGTGCCTTGGGCGCTGGAGAGTCTGCCAAATCTAGTGTTTACCTTTGCCCCTTGCTCACTTTAATTTTTCAGAGAATCGTTCTCTTATTCATGTTTGCCGAGCGATAGTTTTCTACGAGACAGCTACTGAAAAAAGAAGGCCCAATTCGCCTTTTCATCATAACGAAACATTACATGTTCTTACTGAAGGACCCACACTGAATTACATAACTTTGTTAATAATCATTTTCCTGCTCATTTATCACACTACTGCTGATGCTAACGGTCGGTTACTAATTGTGGTCTGTACAGATGATATTTAATCAGCAGGGCAGGTCGGGATATGATGTGTGAAGTCTTGCCCTGCCTACCTGTTTATTCTGGGATGGGATAGAAGGATCACTTCCCGTGGGAATTAATCAGGGTTCAATCCAACATCTGTCATCTTCCAATCACCCGCCCCCTCATTCATCTCCCAACCGATTGGCAGATCCACTGCTCTGACCTCCTAGTGACCCCATAGTCATGGGGTGAGCCAATGAAACACCAGGGATTAACCTTTACTACTCAACAGACACCAAGCAATTTCACCTTCACAAAGAAAGTGAAACATTAAGCAGCCTTCCTTTGGAGAAGAATACGTATGAAGCAATGCAGGCTGGGATTTTCACCAGAGTACAAATCTTAGCCACACTGACCACAAAAATGTGTGTGTGTGTGTATGTGTGTGTGTATGTATGTATGTGCATCTGTGTGTGTGTGTGTGTGTGTGTGTGTGTATGTGCATCTGTGTGTGTGTGTATGTGCTTCTGTGTGTGTGTGTGTGTGTGTGTGTGTGTGTGTGAGTGTGTGCGTGTGCGCATCTGTGTGTGTGTGTATGTGCGTGTGTGCATCTGTGTGTGTGTGTGTGTGTGTGCGTGCGTGCATCTGTGTGTGTGTGTGCGTGCGTGCATCGGCGTGTGTATGTGTGTGCTTCCGTGTGTGTGTGTGTACATGTGCATCAGCCTGAAGATTATTCTCGCCAGGCTGACAGACTCACATTGACACCCTTCCCCGCCCAAGTATACCACGACAAAACTCATGAGGCAGTGAGTGTTGCTGTCCCTGGAGGGGACATCATTCTAACCTGTTCCCTCCTCCCTCATTCTCCTCCCTCCTCCCTCCTTTCCAAACCCTCTGCAGTGGTTGACCCAGGATCCGTGCGCCATCCTGCAGTGTGTCACACAGGTTGTGGAAAACAGGAGGAAGAAAAGGGTCAGCTGGTTAGCCATATGTGTGAGGGTCCTCGCACACACGCTCATTCCTGCCCACGCACACAGACACGCTACACACAGACATGCACACACAGACACGCACACACACAGACACGCACACACACGTACCCCCCCTCCCCCACCGTAGTACATGTACAATGTCATTGGGGAATTGGGGAATGCGTCCATCGAAGGATGCTATAAATAGCCAGCGATACGCGGATGACGGGAGAGAGAAACGGGTCTCCCTGCGCGTCAGTGTCACACTCTGAAGCAGAGGTCCCCTCCCCCTCCCCCCACCGCAGACGTCATACAGTGTGATGGAAAACTACCACAAACGATCACGCTCCGCACCGCATCACCCGGGCCACAGAAAGCCGCAGCGGCAGTGAAGCAAAGACTGATCAGGCAACCTCAGCTTTCCCAAAGACGCCGCGCTCCATCTCCCCGCTCAGACTTCTCTCCACAGCGGATTTTTTTCCCACCACCAGAATGACTTGGCAAAAGGAGTATCTCACCAAATAAATGTGTGGTTTTTTTTCTTTCTTTCACTAAATCACTGGTACGAGAGGACTCCTGTCACGGAGCGACCCCGAAACCTGTTTAGAACGGTGTCACTTCGATTACTTGACGAATGGCCCTGACCATATTTCAAACTGCAGCCTTTTTGCAGCTGCTAAGAGCCTCGTTAGTAGAAAGTAGCAGCCATTTTTTTCGGTCTGATCAAGGCTACTCAGCAACTGCTCAGGCTATCAGGCTCAGGTTGGGAAACTCTGGCCAACTTGGAAAAACTTGAAGGTTTTCATTACAATTACAATACATTCTCATAGTTTTCACTTGACTGCGTCCTCTTAAATGTCCGAGCACCATCTGTCCATTCAGCAGACAGGCAGGCACTTAGGAGAGTACCGCAATGCAACCGGGAGGGGGGCAGTGAACTGTCTCCCCCTACTGCTCACTCAATGTCATTACAGGGTGTACAAGGTCAGGCAAGGCGACTGCACACCTTTTTGTGCTGTGTTTTTGTGGAGCTGTATAAAAGACAATGTTTTCTTGGTTACAGAAGAGGTATCGCTCAAGACACGCATTCATTTTTAAAACTGTTCACATAATCTGTCATTGCATCTGAATAAAGTTACTGTATTTATTCTGCTCTCTGTAACAGATGGTAGTCAATGTTTCTTGAAAAAACACACACAGCACCTTAAATTATTCTGGTGGATTGTGAGAATTTCACACATTCGTTCTTTGCCACCCTAATAAGGATTCCTGTCATAAGTATTCTGGCCAGCATGCTGTAATCTGTAGGGAAGTATTCTCAGAATGATCGTGCCCAATTTTGATTGAGTCTGTAACTATAGGCGATGAGGTGAAATGATGAAAATAAATCCTTTCTTCACTATGGGTCGAATGTACATGTAACTGTATACGTTTCTCACACAAAAAAAAAAACACACACACACACACACACACACACACACGTAAGCATTTATGTGAATATCCAATACATAATCCTTACCCAAAAAATGTATTTATGAATCTGAGAGAATTTATAAAAATGACACTTACGGCCTGATTTACTAACACTTTTAGCATATGCAAAACCAATAACATGACCAATGATTTGGTCAGGGACATGGTATTTGTTTTGCACCAATCACTGGTTGCGTTATTAGTTTTGCGTGTGTTAAAAGGTTTTTTGCCAAAGGTCTTTGTAAATCAGGCCCTTAAAGTATATACATTCCATGGGAATGATCTCGAAATGCATTTGGCAAATTGCAAGCTGTAGAAATAGAAATGGATTTCAGGATTTCATTGGAGGCTTGAGGCCTCATCAAAGCATTACATTCCTCTAGCTGCATTTAAGATGCCCTTACACCGTAAAAGTCAAATTCTGCCGGACTTTTTTTCATGTGTACTGTAAATACAGGCTTGCTTGTGTAAACAGAAATGAGCCCAGAACTATAGAGCATGCAGACAGTATAAACACACCCAAAGGCCACGGTCGTTTTACTCAAAGGGATATAGGGGATTCATAGTAGTATCTGATTTTGCTGAATGTAGCCTGTAAAAGCTTTAAAAAAAAATAGAAATAAGCTTGTTTCAAGGTCAAAGCATGCCAGGGCTAGGAAAGGAAGTCCATCTCTAGGGCGTGGCAGAGCTCACGCCACCCTCTACCTGCACGGAGCCGCGCACTTCCTCTCGCTCCTCATCCGTCCCTGAACCCTTATGCGGGGTTCACACCGACTCACGACAGCGACGAAGCGACAAGATTCCATTCAAAGTCTATGGATAATGGTGATAAACAGCGGGAAGGTGGAGTCAGTACACAGCGACAAATAACCCGTATGTTTGTCTCTCTGAAATATTGACTAGCAGTCAATTTCGTCACACTACCAACCAACGACACCTTTCTTGATGTTTAAAAAAAAAATAGTCAGACGAGCGCGTGTTCTTTTCTGTCTTTCTGAAAAGCAGCTCATTGTCACGGTCTCAAACCATTCAATTCAGTCTGTGCGATTATAGGGAGGTTAGAAAACTTGCGGCTTGGAACGAAATTGCCGTCGGCATGGGGCTGGGGCTGGGTCAGCGTTAAGGGTGAAGGGTCAGCGTTAAGGGTGAAGGTTGCAGTGGCTTGCTGGTGGCTGGGCGGGGACGTCCCGTGCCCTTCACAACCACCAGCCGCCAGTATCAAATCATCACGCTTCTGCTTATTGCACCGCCCCAGAGGCCAAGCAGAAAGGAAACCTCCTCCCCTGATCTGAAATACCACCAAACCCCAGGAGACACAGCGACAAGCGCTTCTTTCAGCATTCACCAGTACATGGACCCTGTGGTAGAGGTGGTGGCGGATGACCCTCTCCTGACCCGCTGTCATCATATTCTCCCAGAGTCACGGGTGACCTCTGCACTGCCTAAGGCCTGTCCACCAGGTCTGACTCACACACTGTTGACTGTCAACACCAGTGAGCCTTGCAGGCTTGCAGATCATGATGACACAAAAAACAAACACGGCCCGCCAACACAACCGCCAACACAGCCCGCCGTCACGGCCCGCCAGCACAGCCCGCCGTCACGACCCGCCAGCACAGCCCGCCGTCATGACCCGCCAACACGGCCTGCCAACACGGTCCACCAAAACGACCCACTGTCACAACCAGCCAACACAACCCGCCAACACAACGCACCAACACAACCCGCCAACACCACCCGCCGACACGGCCCAGCAGCACGACACAACAACATGGCCCGCCAACACGGGCAGCCGTCACGACCCGGCAACACGACCCGGCAACACGGCCCACCGACACGGCCCACCGACACTACCCACCAACATGGCCCGCCAACACAGGCAGCTGTCACGGCCCGCCGACACGACCCGGCAACACGGCCCACCGTCACTACCCACCAACATGGCCCGCCAATACAACCCGCCAACACGACCTGCCAACATGGCCCACCGACACTAACCACCAACGCGGCCCGCCAACACAACCCGCCGAAACGGGTTCACAGATTGGCTTTTTTTTGTTTGTTTTTAAATGCATGGCTCCACAACTTAATGATTCTCTAAAATGTACCATTTAAATATCATAACTCGTTGGCAGTATGACGTAAGTTGCTACAGTAACTTGATATACAAGCAGTACAGTATACTGTATAAGAACATATTAAAATACACCCATAGAATATACTGTCATAGCAAAAAGGGTTTATTCTTATGAAAGATTCTCAGAACAAGTTCCTACTGGTTTTCAGTTGTGGATCTGAATACTTCCTGTCCGTCTCTGATCATGACGGGTCTCTATCATATCAGTGCCCTCTGTCAGAGAGATTAATAAGACGTAAGTCCTTGGCTCCCAGGTCATTAATGTTAAACATCACGGCTGGTGTACGTACAGTATATAACAGTATATATGAGATAAGCAGACAGTTGAGCTGGGAGAGCAGACAAAGACATTAATCAGGACACATACTGCTGGCAAGTACAGGCTGTGCGGTTGCTGAATCTGTTACAGTGGAACAAAACTGCAGCAGCACCCCCCCCCCCCCCGCCCGCACACCCAACCCCCCCTCTTCCATGGTGCATTACGAACAGCAAAAAACCTGACTTTCTATTATATCACCTGGCTCACACTCTTCAGCCCCCCAAGTACAGGGCCCACACTGGCCAGTTTACAAGCATCTGCTGGTGTAATGCAGGAGCCCAGATCCCCGTGTCCCACATGGATGCTTGCTGCATGAGGACGTGTCCGCAGGCTTCCCCCATCTGCAGGGGACTACAGCAGCATTCCATGTTCCCCGGAATGTAATCTTGTCTAGAAAGATAAGGCTTTGCCCCGCCCCAGCTGGGAACAAATAAATGTACATTGCACTGGGGGGGGGTGGGATGCTCAAAATGGCCCCCTGCTGGCCACTATGTGAATTAGCCAAACTGAAGAAAAGTGCAGACAACAGAACTCAAACGGCTGTATGTCCTGAGGAAATATACTACGTGGCCAAAAGTATATGAACACCTGCTCATCCATCCACCATCTCATTCCAAATTCATGGCCATTAATATGAAGTTGCCCTCTTGCTACAACAGCCTCCACTCTCCTGGGAAGGCTTTCCACTAGATGATAGAATATTGCTGCAGGGATTTGCTTCCATTCAGCCAGAAGAGCATTAGCGAGGTCAGGCACTGATGTTGGGCGATTCGGCCCGGCTCGCAGTCAGCATTCCAATTGATCCCAAAGGTGTTCGATGGGGTTGAGGTCAGGGTTCTGTGCAGGGCAGTCATGTTCTTCCACACCAATCTCGACAAACCATTTCTGTATGGACCTGTTTGTGCACGGGGGCATTGTTATGGTCTGAAAATGACACTTCTAGCATGTATACGAATGTGAACAAAGTGGATTCTGTCAATACAAACAATAACCAGTCCTCGTACGTATTTATTTATTTTTTATAAATTGGCCCTTTCCTGGCTTTTTCATATTTTATTTGGAACGTAGATCCGGTAGGTAATTCTTGCGCCAGAAACAGTGTTAATGAATTTAATACACGACACACTGGCCCAAATTTCCACGGAAGCAAGCGCTCCTGGTAGTATATATATGGTAAACAAATCGACCTGCCGACATTTTGCTAGTCTTTTCTGGTAGCTTACTAACAACATTGAAGAAAATTGTACTTTTATAAATAATTTTAATTACACAAGAAAAAATATGTACAAAGACTGCTGGCCTTGGTCTATATAATCTAGTAGGCATGGCCTTGGTCTACTTAGCAGCTCAGTACAGCCCTGCGTACCTGGAAAATAGTGCAGATTCACCTTACCTGCCGTTTCAGACACCCTATGACACCACAGATGGGCTCTGCTGAATACAGGTTACCTGCAGAGTAGCTGTGCCGGTGAAAAGAAACAGGATCCATCTGTGGCTCTCTGCAGTGCAGCATAAGTATCGCTCTGTTTTGCTGACACAATCGGACTGTTCACAACTTATTTTATTTTTGTGCCTGCCTTGGATTTCAGGGAAAACAAAGCAGACCAAATGTGCGCACATACAGCACTTTACATTCACCTACCCCACCTCAAAGTAATCCCACAATCAGATGCTGACAAACGGCTACTTCAGAGCTGCCTGATAAATAAAAAGACTCAATTTAGACTAATGCAGTTCAACATTTGCACTTAATGAAGGACAAGGGTTCAATAACTACATTAATGTGGTAGTGAATAGGGATGTGTGCGTTTAGTCGACTAGCCGATTAAACGTTGCTACCCTCGCTAGTCGGCACCAGAAATACTAGTCGGTTAAACTTATTTTATTAATGTACACATTTAAATTACATATTGACATAATTTGCACGGAAATGTCATGTTTTCCTGGTCAAATGTTGCTTTATAAAAAAACGAGCATCCGTTAATAATGTTAACAACGCCGGATTCAAAAAAATAAAAAATAAAAAAACGAAGGAAAAAAACAAAACGCATTAGCCTGTTCGCCCTGCAAGTTAAACCAGCGAGGTGGAAAGAGTAAGTAGGCCTATCGCGTTGTTGAATAGCCCAATAAAACTTATCTAATGTCACGTCGATCAGTAGGCCTAATTGTTATTTTTTTGTGGGCCTATTATTGGTAGTTTTTCTGATGACCGATTATAATTTTTTACTGTATTTGCTATGCGATCGCGTTCACCCAATGAAAATGCCGTTGTAATAATCAGGCACGTTTCCTAAAAATGTTTTGTTACGTTGAATATTGTTTTCAATAAATGTTATTTGTTAACTTTTATTTAGTGTGCTGTTGTCATGTTTTGTAGGGTAATGTGCAATGTTCATAATGCAAGGCGCAAAGTGCCACACATTTCAGCGGCATTTAAAATACGATTTGGTTATTGAAGAATGTCATTAACGGTTTCAAATGGCTCATAATATACGCAATATTTTTTCGGACAATGTTTAACCTTATAGATTAAATTGTGCTCAATTTTGACTGTTTTCTGAGTGTTTTCTTACTTTTAGACTAGTCGACTAGTCTAAGTTTAAACTTCCGTTTAAACGTCAGGGAAATTAGTCGTTAGGAACATCCCTCGTATTGAATGCTATTTCTGTTTAACATTCGCTACAGGAAACTTCCATCTTTCACACCTACGCATATGCAATTTCCTGCTTTTACAAACTTCCCAACAAAGAGGTGATGTTTGGACACATTATCACACCAATTATCTTTTTTTTAAAATATATATATATTTTTTAACATATTCACTATCACATTAATGCAAATACTTAGTCCTGAGAAATAATTCAAATTCATAGGCTGGCTAGCTTCGCAATCCAGACTGCAGTTGCCTAATTAGGCCTATATTTTCAATTCTGAAGTTTTGAATGTGCCATAATCTTATTATACTGCTGTTATAGATTCCAAGCTTGTATCACAGACTCTGGTGTCATTTATCAAAGACCCTGACAAGTATTTCTGAGTATTTCTGTGTGTGTGTGTGTGTGTGTGTGTGTGTGTGTGTGTGTGTGTGTGTGCATGTTTGCATGTGTGTCTGAGAAAAAGAGAGAGAGTGTGTGTGTGTGTGTGTGTGTGTGTGTGTGTGTGTATGTGTGGCTGAGAGAAAGAGAAAGTGCTTGTGTGTGTGCGTGTGTGTGTGTGTGTGTGTGTGTGTGTGTGTGTGTGTGCATGTGCATGTGGGTGTCTGTGTCTGAGAGAAAGAATGTGTGTGTAAGTGTGTGTGTGTTAGACAGATACAGGGAAACTGATAATGTAATACAATCCTAATTATGCAAAGAAATAAATTAATCCAGAAAGGAAATAGCACACTGAGTTCTCCCAACAAGGCCAGCAACAGTGAATGTGACAACAGTACGTAGCTCAGGCGTAAGCAGTTCTGTTCCTATTTTCAAATAACACAGACCAAACTCCTCCCAATAACCTCTTAGGATGCTGAGCTTGCAGAATCCAATTCTCCCCCCTCCTCTCCTCTCCCTCCCCTCCCCTCCCCTCCCGCTCTCTTATTTTCTCTCCTTCTCCCTCTCCCTGTACACTCCACCTCCAGGGTCTATGCTCCGTCTCCCCCCTTTCCTCTCCTCCCCTCCCCGCTCTCTCATTTTCTCTCCTTCTCCCTCTCCCTGTACACTCCACCTCCAGGATCTATGCTCCGTCTCCCCCCTTTCCTCTCCTCCCCTCCCCGCTCTCTCATTTTCTCTCCTTCTCCCTCTCCCTGTTAAACTCCACCTCCAGGGTCTCCATAGCGATGTTATCGATGATGAGCAGCAGTGTGTAAATCTCCATGGTCAGGGTGGGGGGAAAAGCAGATGAGCCAATCAGAATGGCCGTATGCCTGACCTCACACACAACGGCCAATTGGGAAGCCTTGAGGTCTCCTGACAGACAACACTGGGGTGTCTCACTGGGTCCTAGTGATTGTCCCCTTCAAAGTCTTGTGACCTCACATAAGGTCAGGCTTTCATAGTGCCGACACCTCCCTGTTTTAGCACAATTGTAAACTGCAACAAAGTTTCCACATTCAGAAAGGTAGATGAGCAGACATCACGGCAAAAATGTAACAAATTTCATTTGCATAAAAAAAATATATTTCAACTTATTGACTTCATTATTCAGCAGAAAGCATTAATCTAGATACTCTGTCTGTTTATAGCTTAGCTTGTGAGTTTGGCAGGTACAAATGATCAATCACAAATAATAAATGAAAGACCAAAGTTAAAATGACCGTGAGTAGGATACTTTTTGAACGTGGCATTTTCGCTTAATTGACAGCACCAGTTATGCATCAAATGCATTGCCTCTCTGGCGCATGTATGTTGCGTCTTAATAACGGACCATCGTGTCAGCCATAATCTTATGTTATTGGCAGATACTGATATGATCCTACTATCATCGAGCACCCCTAGCCAGGAGTCCCATCAGGTGATGCCTTATCGTGTCTCACTTCTTTTAATCGGACCGCTCTTCTCTTAAGACTTAGCCATATCTTACTGACTTAGCCTTAAGACTTAGCCATATCTTACTGACTTAGCCTTAAGACTTAGCCATATCTTACTGACTTAGCCTTAAGACTTAGCCATAGCCTAATGTGTGAACTAGACTTGACATTCATATCTATGCATAGCTGCTATTTTTTGATAGAACTGTACTTTATCTGACCTGTTTGAAGTTGTTTCAATGACCTTGGGTATGCACTTATTGTACGTTGCTTTGGATAAAATTGTCTGCCAAATGAATGTAATGTTAATGTAATGTAAATGTTATCGACCACAATCGACTATAAATTAGCAATCAACCATAGCTCAAGAGGGGAAAGACGCAGGCAGCAGAGTAAACCCAGGCCTCCAATCACAGGTGACTGCTCCGGTCACCTGCCAGAGGTCACCTGCCCCGCCTCCAATCAGAGGTGCCTGCGATCTGCCTCAGCAGCCAATCGGACTGGAGCAGTGACTGCAGTTCCTCAACTGATGGAGCAGAATAAAGAAAGTCAGCTGACTGCATGCAGGACAAAACTGTACCGTTACACCTCAAGAATCCTCTGTAAAGCCGCTGAGTCATGAACGTCTGAAAGCAAGCCAAGCCAGGGGCTGCAGTGCGGATAATGTGCACAATGTCATTAGGAAAGGCAAATAAAAGTTTTGAGGATTTAGTTTCCCTTCTGTTCCAGATACAGTACACTACAACGAACATGGAAATGAAATTACCATCTGATCAATACTGCCATGCCTCCTGTTGTGCGTTTATACATCAAAGACGCAGAAAGATCTTCCACTGACATTCAGGAGAAAACCTCTAAACCCAACACTAGACTAATTTACTGTAGAACAGTTTAGTGCAGTCCAGTTTAACAGTCGGCTGTGTTTACCAGCAACACTAGATGATAAACCCTTTTTCTCATTTCTAGTCAGGTCAAATTGTCAAAGATGGCCCTGAAAGGGGTTTTTACCCCTTTGTTTTAATTTTTTTGTTTTTTTGCAGTGTTCTAGAACTTCAGGGCTTTAGATTAGCAGCAGTGATTGCTACATCAGCACTAGAATGTTCAGTTAGGACCCTTCTAATCACATATTTGTGACCTCACACCTTAAAGGGTGAACTTTGCCAAGTATGCTTCTGCGATGCAAGATCAATTCCCCTTCACTGTGTTTGAAACCGAACACACACACACACACACACACACACACACACTCACTCACACACATACACACACACACACATACTCACAATCACACTCACTCTGGCTCTCACACACACACACACACACACACACACACACACACACACACACACACACACACACACACACACACACACACACTCACTCACACACACACACACACACACTCACTCACACACACACATACACACACACACACACACACATACTCACAATCACACTCACTCTGGCACACTGGCACACACACACACACACACACACACACACACACACAATCACACTCACTCTGGCTCTCACACACACACATACACATACTCACAATCACACTCACTCTGGCTCACACACACACACACACACACACACAGGAGGTCCTCTTACCTAAGCTTCCCACACAACAACCCAGGAAGGCGGAGAATGCGCTGACAGAGACACGGGAACAATTCAGTGAAGGAGCTGAGTCATACTACGGATCAAGTGATGGTGAACCAGGCAGGCAGTGTCCTCAACTGCACGGCAGCTTCAAGTCACATGATGTTCACAGTGTTCAGGTCAATCTCCACAGCTCTGTACTAAGCGCTCACTAAAATCCCTTTCAGTGCTTTCAGACACATTCATGTCACAATGCATGTTGTCTAGTGTCTACTTTATATTAATTAGTCACCATTGCAGTTTTTTTTATTATCGTGTCAGTGAACTAGGACCATCAAAACGTCCAACTTCTAAGCAAATGTGTGATTGTAGACAAATGTTACTTTTAGACACATGGAAAAGGTTTTTTTAACTAATGACTCATTCAGAGCTACTCCACATTTGTAAATCTCTTGGCCAATGACTGTACACCCACTCTGGATAGTAAATAAACAATGAATCACACCAGTGGGATGTTGTACAGCCATGAGTCAAGTACATTACATTTAAGCATTTAGAAGATACTCTTATGCAGGGCAACTTACATTTTCCATACAATTAACAGCTGGATATTTTTGAGAAGAAATTTAGGTAAAGTACCGTGCCCAACTGGCAGCGCCAGGAATAAAACCTGCAACCTATAGGTCAGGAGTCCAGTTCCTTAAAGCACAACTGAACGTTGGTAGAACTTTGGGTTGTGTAGTTACCTGGCCATGATATGAGTCCAAAATGGTGGTGAAATATGTTTGTTAGTTGCTCTGTGCTCCCCTGGGTTGATAATCCAGAATAGGATATCTGTCGCTCTCCATTCACTTCTATAGGGCAGCTAAAACAGTCTCAAAATGGCTCAGGGACATGTTTTCGGCGTGGGGCTGCACCCATTCTCTTTCCCCTTCCCCCTATGGCATAATTACATTGACATTTTTAGCTAGACGGCCTCATCCAGAGAGATTTACACAACTTACATCCTTTTACATACAATCCATTTATACACCTGGATATTTACTGAAGCCATTCAGGTGAAGCACCTTGCTGAGGGCAGCGCCCCTCACCTGGTAATCGAACCTTTGAGGCACGAGCCCGGTTCGCTGACCACTAAACTGCACTGCCGCTGGCATATTACACTGCTGTCCGCAGGCAGACAGGCAGGCCATATAAGGCAGGACGCACCGATAACTCTGCTGCAATCACACCGGTGGGGGAAACTGGAGAAGAAGTTGCCATGACAACCCGACGGCAGACCTTTACAGGAGTAATTAAAAAACGGGAGCCTGATCATCACGGAGTGTTGTTTAAGTCTTTGAAGAGAGGAGCATATTCTCTCACGAATCGTAGCCAGGGATTCAAAACGCGGTGAATGTAAACGCGCTGCCGAGTACAAACACAATCATCAGCGTGGAAACGGACACTTGTCCCTGCTTCCTGAATGCTTGAGTTTCTTACAGAGCAATCTATGGTGCTAGACTTATCTGACCATCCTTTACGTAACCCCTTAACTAGCACTGGCCCGTATTCGGGCAGGAAGTGGTTTATTTTATTTGCATTATTTGTGTTTTCGGCTAAATTTTCATTCAATCTCATAACACAATATACAATATAACACAATGTTATAGCGACAACGATTCCTTATTTATATTTACAGTATAAGTATACTAAATGTACCATACTTACAGTAATTCAGACAGTTGGAAAACAAACTCCTAAGGGTTACCATAGAAGAGACCAGGATTATGCCTGTAGTCAAAGATGTTCAAGAACAGTAACCATTTTATTTTCGGGCTGGTGTTCAAAAAAGGTGGCGCTATAGAGAAAAGGTTAATGATGCAGAGAACACTTCCAAACAGTCCTTGGCCAAGGGTGACCCTCATTATGCCTGCGTGTCCCATTTGTTAACACAGCCACGCTCAGTTGTGACAAGAGCCTGTAGAATTCAGAGATCTACAAGCAGATATGTTCAGAATGCTAAGTGCTCCTCGCTGCATTTAAAATGGCAACCACTGTGCGTCCCGTCCAAAAAAAAATCATAGACCCGATCCTTTACATGCAATGCCCAGACCTGAAGTAGAGGAATGTGTCCAAAAGTGATTTTGTTATCTATAGTATAATGGATAGGAAACCCAAAGTCTGCCGTTTCATTCTCAGGAGGGGTGCTGCCATTGTAATACCAAGCATTGATTCAGTGTATAAATGTATAATTATGTAAAAATGTATAATTATGTAAGCCACTTTGGATAAGAGCATCTGTTAAATGCCAATAATGTCATACAATGCGATGATGTGTTTATCCACTTGTACACACCCACTCCACTGCACTGAAGTATTGCAACTGTTTATGTTGAATAGTTTTTGTCCTTCAGACAAATCTTTTTTTACATACCCTCTCCATCTCAACCCTAAAAGCACCCCCTCTAAATACTGCAACAATGAGTCCCCAGATAATATATAGAACAAACAGTGAAAATTAATCTGAATCTTGCATGGAACACAAATCAGATGCATTACTATTGTGCTATCAAACAATGTGCATTTATTTTCCTTACCAATATGCAATTAATTTTGCAGCATCCACTGATAAGATTGGCCTGAGGTTTTGAAGCTGTTTTTGAAACTGATGAGCCCGGAATACATGGCTGACTTTCTCATCGATATTACACCTCCAGAAATTTGTGGTTTTGTTTATGCAGTGGCTGTAATACACACAGAGCTCTTTGCCTAACCATTGTAGTGACTGGTCTTTGTATCTGAGACAATAAAGATGAATGCCTTATGCACACTCCCATCAAAATAAGATAAATAAAAAATGAGCAATACGCCAGTCTCACGCCCCAAGACAATGAATCTCAAATAGAAACCCAATGAAGCAAGGCCCACTCACGGAACATCACAGCACACAGAGAAATAGAAACCCAATGAAGCAAGGCCCACTCACGGAACATCACAGCACACAGAGAAATAGAAACCCAATGAAGCAAGGCCCACTCACGGAACATCACAGCACACAGAGAAATAGAAACCCAATGAAGCAAGGCCCACTCACGGAACATCACAGCACACAGAGAAATAGAAACCCAATGAAGCAAGGCCCACTCACGGAACATCACAGCACACAGAGAAATAGAAACCCAATGAAGCAAGGCCCACTCACGGAACATCACAGCACACAGAGAAATAGAAACCCAATGAAGCAAGGCCCACTCACGGAACATCACAGCACACAGAGAAATAGAAACCCAATGAAGCAAGGCCCACTCACGGAACATCACAGCACACAGAGAAATAGAAACCCAATGAAGCAAGGCCCACTCACGGAACATCACAGCACACAGAGAAATAGAAACCCAATGAAGCAAGGCCCACTCACGGAACATCACAGCACACAGAGAAATAGAAACCCAATGAAGCAAGGCCCACTCACGGAACATCACAGCACACAGAGAAACGCAGTGACTTGAATCTGTAAAACTCACTTCTCACAATAAGCAATCGCAGGAGAATATGTAACGCTCCAATTTTCTGAGTTGAAGGGTACACTTTATTAACCTGCGTTTGCGGTTCAACCACCCGCCCCATTTCTCTCCCTCATGGCAGCTTTAGTGTTACTCCATTTTGTGTTTCCGTAATTGAGACATCATTATTGGGGTTATAATAACCCGATGATATTTCTGGGCCCAGGACACTTAACTGCTGCCAGTGGGCTTATCAGAGACGCTGCGCTGTAAATCACACGGTGAAAAAAACCCATTGCATGCTCATAATTATTCTACAATGGTGCCTTAATATGTCGACCAAATTATGACTCATGACAATTACTTCCAGGGCAAGGCTCTCATCCCAGTAAGCAACATCCTGGGCGCCTCCTTATTCTGGTTTCTATGGATACACACTTTCCGCCAGATGGAGAGCGCAAGAGAGGTTGTGTTCAATGGAGAGGTCAGTCATCATCACTTGCTCTGAGCAGACATCTTTCACCAAGATGACTCCGATAGCGCAACAATTTTGGGAGCGCCCATTTGTACAGTAGGTCTTTGACATGGCCGTGAAGAAGCTATGACAGTCAAGTCTGGTTACATGCTGTAACCTTCCCCTTACTCCGCGTAGCTCCCAACATCGACTCCTTACTTATTATACTTAATATACTATTCTCTATCTCCAGAGGTGTAAAATCCAGGTAAAAGTATTTTGTTCCAATCACCTGGATTTGCTAATTAACCCAATTCTTCAACCAGGAGGTAGAAATCATTTGGCTGAGTTTATGGGTGGAAGAAACACATGGCAGGACTTTTACTTTCTGACCCCTGGATTTTCCACCTGTCTATCCATACTCTTTCATTTTCCCTCTAAAAGAGCTTTTATTTTTGATGCGGTTTCCATGCAACCTGTGTCAGCATTGGGTCTGAATGGACCTTTGCCAGGTCACAGAAAAGTGTTGAGCGTTACTATCTGAGTAAATATACATCAACCTGAAACAGGCCACCTGATTTCTGTGGTTCCTACTGTGTGTGTGTGTGTGTGTGTGTGTCTGTGTGTGCGTATGTGCGTTTTGTTTTTAGTGTGTCTGCCTCAGCACTTTGTCCTTCAAAAAACTTTCCTCCAGCCTAATATTTCAACATCCGTCCTTGTCTTTCAACAGCAGTACAGCATTGAGACTTACAACATCAGGTGTAGAGGTTTAAGGTTTATGGCGAATGGCTTCAAACATTTTTGTGAGCTGAGTTGATTTACAGCAAATTCCAGCACGAGGATGAAAAGTATTATTACCTTGTACACACTGACCCAAGTCCCTCCGGTTCCGGATACCGCTCCGACAGCAGCGAGCTTCTTCACTTTCCTTTCCCCTCAGAGACATGGACCTCAGGTCAGTCTGTTTTAGATCATACCGCTCCTGCAGTTATAAAGAGAATAGAAACTCATTGTAGTGAATTATAAAACTGTAAAAAGTCACGGTAAGACACTGGGTCGGGTTTTACTGGACCCGGTGCCTGACAGAACAAAGAACTTCGGAACAAACAGTACAGCTTCGTGACAGCTCTTTGTAACTGGGACACTCCTGAAGGAGGCTTCAGGTATTTTCATGTAGTTTACAATGTTGTTTTTTTTAAAGTGCTGTACACAGATTCTCAGAATCAACTTCTGGGTCAGGATCGCACGCTTACTGTTACACTGCAGTGTGTTCCGTATATATTTATTCACTGTGTTTTATAACCGGAAGGTTGCAGGGGTTTAAACATCATGATGTGGGGGGGGGGGCAAGCTCAATATGAAGGCTTATAGCAGCTAGGGCTCTGGGTCTGTTGTGTCAGCAGGACTACAGTCAGGTGAAAAACAGCAGAGGGGATCCACGGTTAGCCAAAGGCGCTTTGAAAGACACCTCCGGAAGCGCATTGCAGGGAGCTGAGGATGTAACCTGAGTTACAGCAGTAACATGTCTGCCAGGACACGTGAGCAGAGAGAAGGGGGGGGGGGGGGGGATGAGGGGGGGGCGCAGGGCAGCTGACATACCACTGCAGGCGTAATGAATGTGACGTCGTGCTCCGTTTCTGCAACCCTGGCAATTTGCAGTCTATTTCTGTATCACCTCTCTGCGCTCCATTAATCAAGTAGAAGAGTGTAGAACTGCAGTCCCACCGGCAGAGCCCCAACAGGCCTGAGATCCAGTCTGCTGCTACTGTGTGTGTGTGTGAGTGTGTATGTGTGACAGAGAGGGGTGTGTGTGTGTGTGTGTGTGTGTGTGCGTGTGTGGGATAAGAGAAAGAGTGGTAGGTGTGTGTGGGAGCATGTGCTACTCAGGCATATTATGCAAATGCTCACAAGTGTGCGTACGCATTTAAAATAGAACATGGTTGCTGGGTGTGCATGTGTCAGTGTGTTTGCTACACAGGCGAGAAAGTATGCTGTATGTTTGGGTGGGTGAAAGAGGACACCGATTATGCAGTGAGTTTGAGATCGTGTGTGCGTTTGTGTGTGATTGAGCGTGTGGATTGTAGCCGGGGGTTTTTTGTGTGCTATATCCATATACCCGTGAGAGAGAGGGCGAATATCATTCTTGGGAATATTATAGAGAACCTGTCTGGTAATTAGAAAGTAGTCTGAAAACAGCCTCCATCATGCAACTTCTAATGAGTCATACCTGTTGTCCAGGCAACCATCACTGACGATTCTGGCAGTTCAATTACACCACCAGCTCTATGAGTTTTGATTACACTCAGGTAAGGTAAGGACTGTTGGAGGGGAGGGGACAGGAGCATAGGCACTGGAAGTAGGGGTGCTGCAGCACCCTCTCTGAATGATTTCTACAATATATTAAATCTGCATATGCAATACATTTAAAAGGCTACCAAAGGCAGTATAAAAACAGGGAAATAGTTCTGTATCAATGATACAAAACAACTTAAAATCTCCGTTGCGTTATAGAAAACGATTTGTCATTGCGATTTTCAGTACCCTGAGTTCAAAACATCATTCCGCGCGAGAGCGGGCGAGGCGGCTTTAACATTGACTAACAATGGTTCCAGTTTGCCTGGATTCTTGTAATTTATTTGGGTGGGGAACACAACACAGGAGTAGGCTGCTTGATAGTCTGTGCATTTTGAAGGGAGTGTCTCCTGGGTGGATTTGTAGGTCCCGTGCACGGACCACTAACTAGCTCTTTCGTTTGCGAAACATTCGTAAACAGCTGTGTACTCAGGACACTGTAACCTGCCTGAGAAGTCAGATTGTCAACGAGGATTGTAAGCTAGCAAGCCGTTTTGTTTACTCCTAGCCAAAAACGTTTGCGACCTATAAAACTTAATTTAGGCCTACTGTATCGAACGTTAGGATCTGTAGTCTAGCGTCACATGACTTGCTAAAGTATGAAGCTAGCAGTAAACAATCTGACTAGCTAGCTAATTAACATTACTGCGGGTAAAAGCGATGTATTTATAGACAGAAGAAACCAGATCCACACCTGCACTCATTTGATGTAAATTCGGCACATAACTTCCCCAGGTATCTCAGTTGCAAACTCCTGCAGTGGTTCTCCGTTTCGTGGTTCCGTAGCTTTGTAAACAAGAAGATTGACGATTATCAGTCAATCACAATCGAGCATTCACACAAGCCGTGGCATAAGCTTGTAGCGCCTATATTTCTTGGGTAAGATTTTTTTTTTTTAATTTAAATAAAATAAATATATATATATATATACTAGGATTTTTTATAGGCTATGACCAGAACTTAATATGATAATTTATAGACAAATCCCCCAAGATACCACATGGTATGGCGTGGTCTTCAGTCTACACTTCCTAGCCACGCTGTAGCTCGTCGAATAAAAACCATAGATTGTTTTAATAGATAATGTAAACCATCGATATAATGCTGGTTTCTGTAGTCCGTAACGTAGCGCCCGTAAACAGTACAGATGTCACACCGATGTATCCAGTGAGTGTGACTATAGGAGGCGCTGGTCTTGTACGTATGAGGCCTGGGTTCGATTCCTACATCAGATACTGCTATTAATGGCCCTGTCACACTATTGCGTATGAGAGAAACGTATGAGTTGCGTATGTAAATTCATAAAATAATTTTCATACGCACAAAAAGCCCTTGAAAATAGCGTATGGCTAGCGTATGCTTAGCGTATAAAACATACGTCCGAATACGCACAAAATTTTTAAGCATGCTTAAAAAACTTTTTGGGCCTCACCGTATGCCAGCGTATGCCAGCGTATGCCACCGTATGCGACCGTGCTTGAAACGTATACAACCTATGCCTAACGTACCCCTAGCGTATGTCAGCGTATATCAGCGTATGAGTGATATTTTTCATACGCTGGCATACGCTAGTACGATACGCAATAGTGTGACAGGGCCGTTAGTAAAAACCTAAATTGCAGTGAACGACAGTAGTAGATGACAACAAAATAACCATGTTATACAGAGGGAGCTTTATTCAGTTGTATAAAAAGCCAACAAAAATACATTAGCTTAACTTCAGTTAACAGTAT
Source organism: Ilyophis sp. 1 JC-2022 (assembly GCA_022702515.1). Classification (NCBI taxonomy): domain Eukaryota; kingdom Metazoa; phylum Chordata; class Actinopteri; order Anguilliformes; family Synaphobranchidae; genus Ilyophis; species Ilyophis sp. 1 JC-2022. The sequence continues at coordinate 8,859,863 of CM040398.1, read as the reverse complement.
AAACAACAAAGAGTATAAAAATGTTGGGTGGTATTAATTAAGTAAGATAGATTTTATCAAACATTGGCTAACACTTGAAGAATTGCTTCGTAGTTTTCAATTACACTTCTGTTCGATGCCGGTACTTGCAATTACGTTCGAGAAATAAGAGGGTCTTGAAACGGTTCCGTGATAAAAGACAGTAGCTATAGTTTATTCGTCAGCATGATGTTTGTCAGCTTTCCAGTCTAACACGCTCTACACCGTAAAATGGCAGAACTTAAGTACAATCTCTAAACAAATGGGGGCATGTGAGAATTCTCTCTAAACATGTGAGAATTCACTCTTCCCCTGGTTCCATTTCCTGGCTAGATCAATGACTCTTCACATATTATAACTTCTATTCACCCAGGGTTGCTTACCAATGGCTCTTGGCACCTAAGTCTCGGGGGAGAGCTTGCATTTCAAAGGATGCTTAACTCCTGGACTGAAACAGGATGGGTGTGGGGACTTAAACTTTGATATTACTATAAAAACCTCAAAATCCAACACTTGCTACCTAATGTTTGTGGGATTCCAAGGGTATGTAGCCCAAATTTGTCCAGACTTGATGCTTTTGATCCACTAGTTGTAGGTAAATAAAGCAGCAAACAGTGATATTTGAAACTTGCGGCTCGGTCTAGTGGAGCTACACTTCCATCTAGTGGTCGTAAAGGACACCGAAAACTGTCAAAAATCATACAACATACACTGGAAATAAATTAAATGTAATTAAGTATGATCAGTATGTGCATAATAATTTGTTAAACTCCTGCTAAACTACTGTTATTTCCCAGAATTTATTTGATTTCCAGAGATCTGTCAGTTCAGTTGTCCAGCTAACTCAGTAATCCTGTTTTGTGGAATACCCCCCTGGTTTCAAATGTAATATCATCTGGGACGCATTATCCCATTTACAGATCTCAGCCAGTTTCAGAGAAGACAAAAATTAAATCAAGAATGTTTATTCTATAAGTGAAGTCCTTATGGATCATTTTACTGTATAAACAGATAAATATTCATACTGTATGTTACTGCTATGCATTTTTCTCAGTTACAAGACAATGCTGGTAAAGTTTTTTAAAGTTTGTTTATATGTATTAACTGCTTGCATAGAAGAATAAACTCCACCTACTTTAAGCCAAGAATCAAACCACCCTTCTAGGTGAAATGCAGGCTCATACCAGTCAGAGCTTTTCATTAGTCAACAGAGTAATACAAAAAAACCTGTTGGGGAAAGAAAGAGGCTTTTTCATGCCTTCATAGCAGCAGCTGCAGACCAATAAATGAAATGCAGAATGATAAAAAATGTAATTCCATTTTTAAATATATTTTTACAGCCTTTTACATGGACAATAAATGGCATGGGCGATTTCAGTTGTTTAGAAACCAGGGTCAATCTGATAAAGAGGAGATTGTAGAGAATCAATTTATTTTTATTTTTTTAGTACAAGTTAAAATAGCAGATATGTTAAACCTGTGTTTATGAATTCAGTTTGAATGCAGACAACCAGAACCTTCTCTATTAATAGCATACAGACAAGTGAGTAAGATGTGAAAAAACCAAAACCATTCTAAAATGTATTAGGAGACATTCCTTATCCAGCATTCAAGCCAAAAGCAGGCATTTAATTTGTTTTTAAAAAAAACTACAGTGAGGTGGATTCTAAAAAGAAAAATGGGAAAAAGCAACATTTTCTCAGACTATATGACAAATGTTAAAATGCAAACAGTATATACTGTATACATATCTAGCAAACAGTATATACTGTATATATATCTAGCAAACAGTATATACTGTATACATATCCAGCAGTGTAGTAAAAAGCTGAATGGTGATGACGATTCAGGGGGCCTGAGCTGAAGGGGGCATAGTACCCTAATCAGTTAGTAGCCTAAAATTTGCAGGTTGCACATTAGGGATTTTTTGTTTAATATACAATTTTTGATTGTTCAATATTTCACACCGTTTAGTGTTCATGTTCCTAATAAAAATGGTGAAATTGATTATTGTTGATTGTTATTTTCAACATATTCAAATATTTCACACCGTTTAGTGTTCATGTTCCTAATAAAAATGGTGAAATTGATTATTGCAGAATTTTGATTGATGCATATTTTTCTACAGTTACAGTTTACTTCTCCTGTAGTTTGTATTGGAAAACCATATTCCGTCATACCTTCAATAATATGAAAGATATCATGTGATATGATATTTTGGCCATATCGCTCAGTGATATAACTCTCAATATAGATTTATAAATAGGCTACTTTAAATAATTAAAGGAGGGGGGACAGATTCTACTTCTCTTTCATGAGTCCCAGAATGTCTGGCTACGCCCCTGTATGCACCCAAAAAACAGCATATAAGAGTCAGTTACAAAGGAAGTGAGATCCCATTGTAGTGTTTACTGTGCGTTTTCAAATAATCCCACTACAAACTAGCTACGAGAAACCAATACAGTGATATAGGCCAATTGAGAAACGCTACAGTAAACTGGACTGAAGCTTGTGTAGTGCACCGTGATTTCTCTGTCTGGATATCTTCAGAAATGGGGAGCTAGTTTAAGCTTTCATATCACAAAATATAAAACGTGAATTTCACTTCTAAATATAAAAAAGTGAGTTTGTCACCATTGTTTATGACACTGACGTTATTCAGCCTTGAGTGCTGAATAAAGTACTGCAGTGGAATAATAGACAAGGATCCGATTTGTCCCGACACAGCTGCAAATGTCTGCCAGTTGGGCCTTAGTTATTGCTGGGCGGATTGCCCATATCAGTGCCAAGTCCCATCAATAGTAAGAGCACAAAATTATCTTTTTACATTAATAGTTTTAGATGTGACAGAAAATAACCATTTTAGCAGCTAGACACCAAAACGATCTTTTTCCCAATTTGATTGGGATTTTGAACTGTAATTAAGCAACACCATGAGATCACTACAAAATTCACGGGAGTGGGAAGAATAATTAATTTTGACGTGTCGTTTAATAATATTTCCTGTAGATTGACTGTGAACAGATTTCACAATCACCGGTCTCCAATTTACCCAGCAAATGCATTAGGGGGGATCCCTTTTACACCCAAACCAGTAATCTGTCGGGGGGAAAAAAAGAATATTTTAAATATTTCTTATCTGAATCCATGGATAAATACATGATTTGATGTTGATTGATACAATGAAGATGCAAGCATGAAATATGCCTACTGTCATGGCCACAAGTTGCACAATGTAACAAATCCATTTTCCAAGAACTTAAATGTACACAATCCGGTAATCCTTTACCCTAAATACGCATCCTGCTTGAGGTTGTTTTGCCAGGTAGTCCTGGTCCATGCCTAGGTAAGCAGATGTGACATACAGGTCAGAGTACTCTTTTCCTCCAAAGCAACAGGAAGTGGTTTTATCCACAGGCAACTTTACCGTCTGCATACGTGTGCCTGAAAAAAATAAATTTTAGGTCATTTAGCAGGTGCTCTTATCCAGAACGACTTACACAGCTTACATTCTTCACACACATACTGACAATCACACGTTTTCTCTCTCTCACACACACACACATACATACACACACACATACTCACAATCACACTCACTCTCACTCACATACACACACACACACTCACTCAAACTCACTCACACACATACACACACACTCACTCAAACTCACACACATACTCACAATCACACTTTCGTTCTCTCGCTCTCTCTCTCTCACACACACACACACACGTACATAGGTATGCACACAAGAACAAACACCTGTCTGTGGATCGATGCGAACCACTCTCCCCCCGCTGTAGCAGGCTACCCACAGCTTCCCCTCCGAGTCGATGCACATGCCATCTGGAATTCCCTCGTCCTTCTCCATGCAGTAGACCTTCCGACGGTTACCTTCACAGATCACTCATGAGAAACACTAGGGCTATTCCCTCTCTCTGACCAACCAGAAAAACACACACCACCACGCATTACTTTCACCAAAACCCACTGTCATCAATGCCAACCATTTTAAATGATCATAAAATCTTCATTTAAAAAAAAATCTTAATTTTATCCTCCCTGATAGTTGTAATTATAGGCCAGTGTCCCTGCTGCAACTTCCCCCATCAATTTGAGAGAGTGCAGAAAATGAAAATGAAATCCACCTTCGGAACACAGTGACCACCATATATAATGTAAATATACAAATATATATATATTAATAAACCATGATCAGGTTGGTGTGACTGCACATTGTATTTTGTCAGTACATAAGAAAAAGAGGTGGCAAACAGAAAAAAAAGATAATTAATTTTGCAGTGTCCCCCCTCTTGTGGCGCACAAAAAGTGCGCTGAAATGAACCTCTGGTAGGTATACACTATAAATATGGTATAAGGTCTTTTGAGAACTGTGTTTGGCTGCAGTAGTAATGAAATAAAATAGATAATTATCTCTGAATATGTAAAATGCAGTCACTACTCACAGATACTTCCTGTCTGTATGTCATAGTCAAAAGCTTCCACCTTGTAGGACAAGCTGTCGATGTAGTAGAAGATTCTGTGATCCAGTGACCAGTCCAGACCATTGGAGATGTCCACCTGGTCAAAGTGCTTAACCACAGTGTGGTCTGAATGAAGCGTGTACAAACAGCCCAGCTTCCTCTCAAACACTGCTGGCTTACCTTCCTTTCCCATGGTACCTGGGCAGATCACACACACATGCACGCATACGCATACGCACACGCACACGCACACGCACACACACACACACACACACACACACACACACACACACACAGAGATAACACACACAAACGCATATACAGTATACAACAAACTTAATAATAAAATAATAATTTGCAAGGACTACTTACAAGACTACTCAGCCCATCTAAGTGTGTCCCTGTGCTTACTGCATCAAGGCTATGAGCATGCATAGGATTAACTAAGCATTTGCAAACAATGCAGAGGGTAAAATAAACTAACCCATCATCCCACAAAATAAATCACTCAAACTCAAATGTTTAAGCGTTTTTCTTTCCACTGGGGACTTTTTAACCCCACCTTCTGTTTTCCCAAATTTTCCCATTTTCAGTGTTTCTGTAAAGAGGCGTTATGACAGTTTATCTCTAAAAAGTGCTACACAAATTAAATTGAAATTAATTGAATTGACCCCTTAACAGATTATGGAAACAACCATGCCTGCTACATACTGTAAAGTACAGAAGTCTTTTCAGGCAAATGCAATTTCATTTTCTCACCGGCAAAAAACCTGCCGGCTGGATCCACTTTGCCATCGTTGAAGTGGGTGTTGAACTTGTCGCTGTCCACATGGGCAATAGTTGTGGAGGTTTTCTTGTTCCAGTCCACAGCAGCAAATCGAGTTCCCTCCGCCATTATGTACCCGCCGGACCTCCTAGGGACCACAGCACCTACAAACTTCTCTGCCAGGAGAACATTCATCTGAGAATGTTACCACATCTATGATGATTAGATTTGGATTGATTTTACACTTCCATGTACAGTATACTGTATATATACAGGTACTATATATATATATATATATACAGTATATATACAGTTGTGCTCGAAAGTATTCAAACCCCTTCACTTTTTGCACACTTTATTGTGTTGTAGATTTAATTGTAAATGGATGAAATAGCCATTTTTGCCCATCAATCTACACTCAATAATGACAAAGTGAAAACATGTTTTTAGAAATGCATTAAAAATCAAAAACTGAAATCGCTCATGTACATAAGTATTCACACCCTTTGCTTTCATGTATTTTTAAAGTATCATATTTAATATTTGGTCACATATCTTTTGCATGCTGTTACTTCCTGAAGTCTGTGACCCATCAACATCAAAGGACTCTCAATATCTTATTTTCAGGTACTGTTACAAGCGATACTATAAGCTCTCTGCATTTGAATGGATCTCTATGGGAATTGGGGGGTGAGACTATATTCAGCTGTAAATTACACTGGTACAGTACTAATTTTCCTATAGAACTCTATTGGGAAAAAAGTCAGGAGAAACAACCCTTAAAGGGATCCATCCACATCTACTCCATATCTGGCTGCAGAGTGATGGTTTGGGGCTCGTTTGATACCTTAGACCAGGGGTAGGCAACCCTGGTCCTGGAGAGCCGCAGGCTCTGCTGGTTTTTGTTGTTACTCGCCATTTAATTGATCAATTAAAGCAGTTGATTACACAGTTAACTCACCTCACCTGGTTTCTTTGGTCAAAGTAGTTGCTGTATTGAAGGTGAAAACAAAAACCAGCATACCCTGCGGCTCTCCAGGACCAGGGTTGCCTACCCCTGCCTTAGACCCTTGAAGACTTACAGCCATTTCGCCACTCATGTGTTCCATACTGTACCAGTGTAATTTACAGCTGAATCTAGTCTCACCCCCCAATTTTCATAGAGATCAGTTCAAATGCAGAGAGGTTATAGTATCGCTTGTAACAGTACCTGGAAATAAGATATCGAGAGATTTTGTGAAACATGTTTTCACTTTGTCATTATGGGCTATTTTGTGTAGAACTTTGAGACAAAAAATTAACTCAATCTATTGTAGAATATGTCTGTAATGTAATAAAACGTGGAGAAGGTGAAAGGGGTATTCAGACTTTCCAGCTTGACTGTATATGAACAGTAAATCATTCAGCTGTTGCATGTGAGGTTTTGGGTTTCTTTATTACTTATGGTATATTTCTGTGTTTTTGTTCTTTGTATTTTACACAAATCCCATTGAGAAAAATAGGACAATACTTTTTTTTCATCCACTGTCCCAATCAAGTGAAACAGTAATTCCCAAATTCAAATGCAAGCTCCACTGCAGATCTGTGCCAGTTTTGGGCCACTGTGCAGGGCTAGATCCATTTACACTAACAAATGATCACTGAAAATTCTACTCTGATTATTAAATAGATTAACGTATTCTCAAAATAGTGGTGTTAATAGCCTATATCCTCTGTATTTTTATACAATTTTGCATGTGTTTCTTAAATTATGTAATCACATTTTCCCATCACTAGTCTTAACACTAAGCAGAAATTCAAGAATACACTCATCAGCGAATATGTTATGATTGAAAGTGGAAGTCTGTCTTCAGTCATTGAGCACGAGTGACTCACCCGTTGTCATGCTCTGGGTCTGCTTGGTTTCGGGGTTCCACCTGCTGATGCGTCTGCTTGTGATGTCAACAAAAAGCAGCGTGCCATCCTTCTCCTCCCAAACCGGGCCCTCCCCGATCACACACTTCTCCGTAATCACACACTCTACTTTGATGGACGACATTACCTGCAACAGTAATCTCTCTCGCTTACCACACTTACAAGCACACGCTTATCAACATTTAACCACCATGTCAGTAATCCTGCTATCTGTTTCTTTGCATATTCCAAAAAGTGTTAATACTCATATATAATAACCTCAATGCATTTATAAAACATAAAACATTCTAACTGAATCGTGATTTATGCTAATAGGCACAGTAATTACGTTGTCAAAAGCATGAACTAGTTCCAGTGGCACGTCTGCGTTAATGTGCGTATGCATAATGCAACATTGGAGTAATGACCGTTGTACTTTTGAGGAAAAAACACAAGCCTTCATGAAGAAAATTAGGGACAAAGTGTCCATTTTGGCCACGCCATCTATACTTTTTCTTGCTCTCATTGTAATCACAAGGACTTGCTTATACATTAATTAATTAAACATTTATAATCTACTTATCTTAAAACAAATTTTGCTAAATCATTCATATGTTATTCAATACAGTACGATGTATAGAAATGCCAATTTACAGAGTGGGATCTCTTGTACTTGTACAGATAAGGGGTGATTGACTGGTTAAAGCAGGGCTCCACAGCTCCGGTCCGGGTTGTGATCAGGTGATCTGAATCAGTGAATCCTAGGCTACAAGAGAGTTTGTCTTCTTTTTCTCAAAAGTATAACAATCGTCATTACTCCAAGGATACATTATGGGTGAGAGGTCAGGGTTAAAAAGGTTCAATTTTCCCTCCGAAATGACCCATGTACTCGTCTGCCTTTTTTCTGAGAAGCTATAATAATAAACTTTATTTATAAAGCACTTTTCAAAACACAGTTTCAAAGTGCTTCACAGGCACAGGTAAAAAGAGAAAAAACATTCAAAATGTGTTGCATTTGTCAACAAGAATCATTATTCACCATCCAGTGAACAAAGTCAACTTTAATTTCTGTACGCTAATCCATACACGCATTGTGGCGTTCCCAAGCAGCCTACTTAAAATGAAGCACTCGCTACACAAGCTGTCAGTTTGTTGCATTTCTAAACACTTACTCATGACGTTTGAGAGCGTCTGAACCATAGACTGTATAAAAATACATGAACATACGAATTACCTGCTTTTCAGAGACGCTGTACTACTACAAACAGCATCCTAGCCAGACTGTCTGTCTTTATGATATGCAATGTTGGCAGTTATCTGTACCCTGTAGCCTACATGCAGGCTGAACTTTGTGCTGAAATTATTGAGCAAATTGACCTTATAAAACAATAGCCTATGATTCTCGTGCTCTGCCGTTTACTGGCATAAGTGTAAAAACAATTCAGCAAAGTAACATTTCCTAAACCAAAAAGGTGCAAATGGCAGTCTGGTTGACTTCATTTACTCAGCATGCCGTATTTCAGTGTAGCCTGAGAATGAGTAGATATTTTTTCCTTTCAAAACAGAATTAATATTATCCTTTAACGTGAGGTAAAGCAATTGCCTTCTGTGAAACACACTTTAAGCGAATACACAAAAATGCAACAAACTGCTTCCGCATGAACCTTGAGATTAAAAGCAAACAAACAACAGTTTTGGATCAATTCCACTTAAATTTGTTAAACTCAGAAAATTGATTTTTAAAAAGAGTTGTTCCTACAAGAATTTTTCACCAATTGAATTGAATCTCCCGTCATGCAGGAAAACCGTGACGATGACAAATGTACCAATTCCCCTCAGGATTACAGATTACACAAATCTATTGTGTTATTGTGTAAGATGCAGGCGTTTGATGCAAACCTCTCTCTCCCTTGCTCCATCTGGACCTCTGGATTTTGATACACTATATGGCCAAAAGTATGTGGACACCCCTTGGTCTGGGGCTGTTTTTCATGGTTCAGGCTCGGCTCCTTAGTTCCAATGAAGGCAAATCTTAACACTACAGCATACAATGACGTTCTAGACAATTCTGGGTTTCCAACTATGAGGCAACATTTTGGGGAAGGCCCTTTCCTGTTTCAGAATGACAATGCCCCCACGCACAGATAGAGGTCCATACAGAAATGGTTTGTCGAGATCAGAATGAAAAACTTAACTGGCCTGCAGAGCCCTGACCTCAACCCCATCAAACACCATTGGGATCAGTTGGAAAGCAGACTGTGAGCCAGGTCTAATAGCCCCACATCAGTGCCCTCCCTCACTAATGCTCTTCTGACTGAACGGAAACAAATCCACACAGCAATGTTCCAACATCTAGTGGAAAGCCTTCCCAGGAGAGTGGAGGCTGTTATAGCAGCAAATGGGGACCAACTCCATATTAATGCCCATGATTTTGGAATGACATGTTGGATGAGCAGGCGTCCATATACTTTTGGCCATGTAGTGTATGTTTATAGATGGACAGAGCTCTATCTAACTATATTGAAAAAAGTAAAGGCTTAGAACTTGTCCTCTGCACAAATCATAGCCTGGCTAAGGCAGGCTACGAACGGTTCGCCCATAATCCATAGTTTTAGAAAGCTATAACCGATAATTTCTATACAAACTAGTGAAAAATAAACATGGGCTACTGCACCCTGTCTCTTACGTACAGTGCACTGGCAGAAGTGTACTGTTTAAAGTGCACTGTGTAGCACGCAAAAAATATCCACGTACTATTTTCCAACCCGTACTGCGGAAGTGTCATAAGAGGTCCCACCAGTGTTGCCATGTCCGCGGTTTTACAGCTAAATTGGGCTACTTTCAAAGTGCTGTCACGGGTAAAAATGAAGTTGCAAAACACACTTATTTTAAAAAGTAAAAATATGATTTCTATTTAAAATACGGTTTTTAAAAATACGGTTTTACGATTTCGGTTAAAAATATATTTTTAGTTTTGAGTCACAATTTGGCTGGAAAGTCTTGCAAGATCTGGCAACCCTGCGGCCCACCCTTGCGCGGCCATTTCACGTGTTGTTTTTGTTGTATTTGAAGGAAAACGTCAGCGAAGATGCTTTTTAAAAAAAACTAATCTTCACGTCATATTTATGCAACCAAAATGTTCGTCTACTTCTTTAAAAGTGTGCTCCCAAATGTACTCAGCGAAACCCCGGAAGTAAGTGTATCATACGGGGGTTTAAAGTATACTGATTCGGACACAGCCATGGACGCCACAGACTTCTACGCTCTGTCCCTGCAACACATGCGCTCAGCACTGACGTCGCTGGCCAGGGGGTGTATTGAAGTCACTAGTTTGTATAAAAATTATCAGTTACAGCTCGATAAAACTATAGATTACGGACGAACCGTTCATAGTTATAGTTGTCGTGTGAACACATGCATTCGACAAATGTATTGCTTACATCGGTATAGTTATCGTTCTAGGTGTGAAGGTACCTCGAGCAGTTCCTCACCATTTATCATTTGGTGTATGTGCATTAGGCCTCTTGTCAATCAAAATGCTACCCCCACCGAATTTGATCAAGTTCGATCGAGTAGCCAGAGAACATGCAAGCTCCAAACAGGATATGGCCCTCAGCTGGGATTCAAACTCGCTACCGTCTTGCTGTGAGGCGACAGTGCTATGCACTGCACCACCAAGCTTCCCTCTTGGGAGTCTAAGTAGGTTAATTTTGTCCCCCGCTGAGGTTATAGGTGTCCTGATTTTCACTATGGAGTTTGCCGACATCCTGGTTAAGATTGGATACCTTATAGAGATGGGGAGCCTCAAACGTATTCTGGGGCTTATGCAAACAGAGTACGCCCTAGAATACTGCCGTGCTTTGGTTGAGATTTTACGTGGATGTACACAGTTGGTTACTTCATTAGAAAGTAGTTTTCCAAAAAACTGTGCACAACAAGGTCTGTGGATATTTGTGAGTAACCGTGTCAGTATTTGTAGAGATGTCACTGTCGATTTTTTTTCTAATGTAAATTCCTCAGCAAAATTACCTAGATGGATAGATAGCACTCTAGGTATGTAGAAACTTACATTTTATTTAATTTTAATCTAAATCTAATTTTTGGGTGAACTGCCCCTTTAAAAGCAGCCAAGTTCCTTCTCCTTGACCAGGGAGATTTGGAGCTTCAGAGCTACACTCCCATCTAGTGGTCCCTCATCAACTATCAAAACTATCTGCGACACATAAAATGTAATTAGGATGATTAATGCATATATAACTCACTTTTATTTTAATGCATACATTTTTAATGTTTCAGATCCAGCAGCTAGACTGAAATCTAAATATATTAACCTACACTCACACAAGAGATTACTATACATATTTTCAATTTCTGTACTCTGAAACTATCAGAGAAAATTATTTTACTTGTGCCATGTACTACTTTTGAGTTCGTTTCAACAACGGAACCCTAACGAGATGTCAGTTATGTGTTAAGTATGACTGGAATTAATAAACAATTATGCAAAATTATCAGCATGTTATTTCAAACAGGTTGTGTAGGACTAGTACATGGACTACGGAGACAATCTAATTGATACACATATACTGTACATCGCCTTGGATTACAAACGTACATACATGTTTGATAAACACATTTTACAATATCTTTCAGCCATCCGTTCACTGCAGATGAATCTTGAATCCACTCTTTCCACAATATGTTCACCTTTTTCCCCCACCTGTGCCTACAGCAAACCCTGTATTTGGACCAAAAGTGATTCTGCATACAAAGGGAGAAGGGGGGTTAGGCACTGCTGGACTCCGTTATCTCTGGAACATGGTGACTTTTGACACACATATCTACGTGTTTTTCTTTTCGCTAAATATTTGCCGAAAACACATCTGAACATCGCTTGTGACCTATCGGGTTAATCATAGTCTTGACGTGTCCCATTTCAGCATTTATGATTGATGGCAAGTAATGTAATCTTGTATAATTTACCATGAATTCATGTATTTCTACAATACTGTAGGTTAAGTGAGGGTTTTTAGCACACAATACCACCTGTGTTCAGTATTCAGAGTGCTGAACATTTTAACAAGGGCATTGATTGTTGGAACTGCAGGATTCAGTAAATAAACACATTTCACTTAATCCTCACTTCCCCAACAATACATAACTGGAAACATCTGCAGTGAGAAACATTGTTACCAGAGGTCACCTCATTCTGTTTGTAAAATATCATAAAATGTTCAATGGATGCTGCGGTGTGGATTGTACTTACCCTACCTGTAAGATCTTGGGTCACAGGCTGTTCCAGTGCGATTCACAGAGATCTGTTAGTGACTTGTGATGACTGTATACAATAGGTAGCATTGTATCATACCTTAATATATCACAGTAACTTATACTAATTACATTACCTGTACTTATATGGTAATGAGAATTCCACAAGTTCAACCAGACAAGTCTGCAAGCAGCTTTCACATTTAATCAAACTACAAAACGGGTATATTAAAAATGAAAAGTCTGTAAGTGGTAGAATGTAACGTACATGCTCTTAAATGAGCAGAAATAACCAGCATGATAAAAATAACAGGGCTTGAGGGACCTATCAGATTGTCAGGATGGCCACATCGTTTTCTGATTACTGAAAACATTGGGTGTACAGCTAATCAGTGGAACTGGTTTCAAATGTAATATCTTCTGGAACACAGTATCCCACTTACAGATCTCAGCCAGTTTCTGAGAAGACACAAATTACACCAAGAACGTTTATTCTATAAGTGGGTGCACACTAGCCCTATCTGGATAAGATTGAGGACCCCTGCTATAAGTGAAGTCCTTCTGGATAATGTTAGCATATAAACAGATAAATGTTTATACTGTATGTTACTGCTATGCATTTCTCTCAGTTACAAGACAATGCTAGCAAAAATAAAATGACAAAATGAAATGCAGAAATTACATTGTTCGTTTTACGGACAATAAATGTCACAGGTACTTTCAGCCGTTTAGAAGCCGTTATACATCTGAAAAATGGGATTGTAAGAGAATTCATGGATTATCTTTTTTTTCTTCCAGATAATTTCAGTCTTTAATGTATTATTGTTTTTAATAACAGAATAATGGAGAACACGTAGATATGTTCAACCTGTGTTTATGAATATGGTTAGAATGCAGACAACCATAACTTTTCTATAAAAAATATATAACTGTAAAATTACATTTATATATACTTTTCTATTGCATACTGACAAACAAGATGTGGAAAAAATATAAACCATTCTAAAATTTATTAGGAGACATTCCTTATACAGTATTCAAGCCAAAGCCAGGCATTTAATTTGTAAAAAAAAGAAAGAAAAAAAACTACAGTGAGGTGGATTCTAAAAAGAAAAATGGGAAAAGAAACATTTCCACAGACTATATGATAAATGTTAAATACTTCTTAAATTAGCACTTGAATATACAATCACACATTTTACTCATTTCATGTTAAATGATGCCTTTAAAAAAAACAAAAAAAACACATGATTTTTATTCAGGGAGCTTCTAATTGACTGTGTTGGTGGGCTTAGAAAGCTAGCAAACCTGTAGAAACACCGGCAGTTTCTTAAAACCTGATAAGTTACATGGTCTCCTTTTTAAAAATAATAATAATTTGGGCTCCTTTTCTCTCGACAAGAAAGGCACAGGTTGACTGTAAAATAAGTGTGTGGGGAAGGAGATGGACGTGACACCTATAGTGGCTCCCTTTTCATTCCAGAGGATCGGACGGCTCAAGACTGCACCTCCTTCTCCTTCTCCTTCAGTTCTTGTTTGTACCTGTAAGGAGGGAGGGAGGGATGAGAGAGGACTTTTACACGTCACTACAGACGACCTGGATTCTCAGCTCTGTTGGAGCAGTTGGAAGCCAGTACCCTTTTTGACTGGCCATTGGAAAAAAAAAATGAAAAAAACTCTCAACCACTGAACCAATCGGACATCATGTGGGTCATTCCCGAGGATCATTCATGCTTCTGTATGAAATATCTATTTTAGCTGAAGAGTTACAGAGGGGGCCGTCACCAGTCACTGTCCCAGGATACAAGGAAACATGCAATATGCTAAAAACAACAGATGGAAATTTCAACAGCTTATGAAAGCTCAGGTGAAAAATGTGCAAGCAATATCATTATTACTCCAGCATCCCGCTCTGTACCACCTTCTCGTACAAAAACTACTAGGCCTATGCAGGGTTAGTAATGGAATGAAAGACGTTCCCTGAAAGCCAACTTGGTTGCAGTTGGTGGGCCAGAAGGCGGCAGTCAGATAGAAATCGAATTCCCCAGCGAGGTGTTGGGAGCACAGTGCTATAATAATAAAAAAACACGTATTCAGCAGATTTCATACATGTTGTTTGTAGCCCAAAGTGCTCCACAGAAAATATGTAGATTCTTCAGATGAGATGTTAAATTGAGGTTCTAACTTACGCAAGATTTACACCAAAAGCGTTTTGCTGTGTAGTGTATGCGCCACTTGTACTGAAAAAGAAAGCGTTGAAGTTCGTAAGGTGGGCGTTCCCTTCTTGGTGTCAGTCAGGCTCGGAGATTAGCTTCAGATTTAATTTGCTTTCTGTAGCTACAGCATAGATAGTTAGCAAGCTGGGTAAAAAGGTTTTCAGATTGTTTAGTTAGCTAGCTATGCAAGCTGGAACATAACTTAAGCCAATTAGTTAGGATAGCCAAAGCATTTATGAAAAGCTAGGAACGACAGTTTGAAGGGAAGTGACAGCCAGAAGGCGCGGGACTGCCGCTCTTGGTGTAAATCCAGAGTTACTGCGGTCATTTAAGATCCCATGGCACTTTTAAAGAGAGTCGGGGTGTTCACCTCACTGTCCTAACCAAAATTGCAGCGTAAACTTTGTATCTGGTCACCTAGTCATCCCCTATATATCAGACTGGCGCAATCCCACAATTCCTTGTGCCCCCCATTGATTCCCCAGGTCACCATTGCAAAAGAGAACTCTTCTCACCCAACCTACCTGGTTAAACAAAGGTTCTTAATGAATCTATATTTTACATGACACAGCTATATGAGAACATAAAGGCTCGTTATTGCTGAGGGTTTCGTTTATTCTCACAGCGAAACAAGAAAATATCACTTCTTTCATCAGCACCTTATTTCGGAAAGGCTGGTGAGGTTGGTGTCACTTATGTTGCCGGTCATGTTTCGTACAGTTAAAAATAGCAATTAGACCCCAAGAATTACTCGTCTGGGTCCATTAGTTTGACGTAAAGGAGGGGGCTTCACACAGGAATGTGTGTGCCCCCCTACCTCTTGGCCAGGGTTGCTGACCCATGGTTACAGAGGTCTGTAGTGTCTGCGAGCTTGCAGAACAGCAGGGCACTAAAACATGCCTCAGTAAACCTCCAGATTTATACAGTTTGTCACCTCCCTTCCGACATCCGAGTGTTGATGTGCAAAGACAGCGGGAGAACAAACCTGATGAAAAAATGTTCTGGCTGCATTTCCTCTTTCTTATTTTTCCAACAAGTCATCCTGAGGCAGCGCGTGAGGCTGGGGAAACACATCTCTGACTCCCGGACCATCAGCACCGGTTCCCCTGCGCTATACTCCCTGTACACCAACAACTGCACCTCCAGTCACCAATCTGTCAAGCTCCTGAAGTTCGCGGACGACACCACCCTCATCGGACTCATCTCTGGTGGGGATGAGTCCGCCTACAGGTGGGAGATCGACCATCTGGCGGACTGGTGCAGTCAGAACAACCTGGAGCTCAATGCTGCAAAGACAGTGGAGATAGTGGTGGACTTCAGGAATAACCCAGCCCCACTCATCCCCATCTCCCTGAGACTCCCCACAGTTGACATTGTGGAGTCCTGCTGCTTCCTGGGAACCATCATCTCCCAGGACCTCAAGTGGGAGCTGAACATCAGCTCCATCACTAGAAAAGCCCAGCAGAGGTTGTTCTTCCTGCGGCAGCTGAAGAAGTTCAACCTGCCAAAGACGATGATGGTCCACTTCTACTCTGCCATCATCGAGACCATCCTCACCTTCTCCATCACCATCTGGTACGCTGCTGCCACCGCCAAGGACAAGGGCAGACTGCAGCGTATCATCCGCTCTGCGGAGAGGGTGATTGGCTGCAACCTCCCATCTCTCCAGGACCTGTATGCCTCCAGGACCCGGAGGCGTGCAGGCAAGATTGTGGCCAACCCCTCTCACCCCGGTCACAGTCTGTTCGCAACACTTCCTTCTGGCAGGAGGCTGCAGTCCATCAGGACCAAAACCTCTCGCCATAAAAACAGTTTATTTCCTTCTGCAGTTAGCCTTATCAACAAGGCCCGGGACCCCTTCCGACACAGACACAGACTCTATTCCGCCTCATAGACTTTTAGTGATAAAATTTCACTGTAAATATCTCCATTCTTTTTGTTTTATTTATTTGTTTTGTTTTGTGTTGGTTTGTGTGCGCACCAATAGCCACGGTAAATTCCTCGTATGTAAATACTTGGCGAATAAAGGGATTCTGATTCTGAAAACTGTGTGTATCTGTCACAGTTTAGTTTCTTTTCAAGTTAGCTCAGTGCTGTGATCCACCCAAAACAGACTAAATTTGTGCTTCAAATTTTACCCTTGGATGTCATTAAGTGAAAATTTCCACTTTCTTCCCCGTTTATTCCCTGATAGTTCCCTGACCCAGATCAAGCACAGCTTTATCCAGTCTCATTTCTTCAAGCACAGCTTTATCCAGTCTCATTTCTTCAAGCACAGCTTTATCCAGTCTCATTTCTTCAAGCACAGCTTTACCCAGTCTCATTTCTTCAAGCACAGCTTAATCCCGTCTCATTTCTTCAAGCAGTTTTATCCCATATCATTTCTTCAAGCACAGCTTTATCCCATCTTTTCAAGCAGTTTTATCCCGTCTCATTTCTTCAAGCAGTTTTATCCCATATCATTTCTTCAAGCACAGCTTTATCCCATCTTTTCAAGCAGTTTTATCCCATATCATTTCTTCAAGCACAGCTTTATCCCATCTTTTCAAGCAGTTTTATCCCATCTCATTTCTTCAAGCACAGTTTTATCCCATCTCATTTCTTCAAGCACAGCTTTATCTCATCTCATTTCTTCTACCACCATCAATCAGTTTATTTTTCTTCTTCCATTAAAGCATTATTGTTCGTCCTTTGAAGTCACACCTGTTATAACCTGTGGTTTCTTTATAACGCCCTCTGTGGAACGGTCTTTGTTCTGAGTCTGACCACTACATCTTTACAGTGCTCCAGTAGCTTCCCCTTAATTACTCGTATCGACTCTTAAGCCATCATCCATGATGACAGAAACAGCTCATAGTTTTGCGTATACTCCAGCTTGATATTTACAAATGCTTATTCAGGCTTGCCAAAGAAAACAGCGATGTCCCAGCCAGCAAGAGAACCTTTAACCTTGGGCTAGCAAATATACAGTACCCTCCACTATTATTGGCACCCCAGGCAAAGCTGAGTAAAAAGACTTATAAAAAATGAATCTCACACTGAAAAAATAAGAAAAAAAATAAAAGTAAATATATTATGAGGAAAAAAAACCCTCATAATTTTTTTTATTTTTAACAAAACCACATGTGCCACAATTATTGCAACCCTTAATTTATATAGAATAAAGTATATACATTTTTTATATTTGGTCGCATATCCTTTGCATGCCATGACTTCCTGATGTCTGTGACCCAACAACATCAAAAGACTCTTGATATCTTCTTTTCTGGTACTATAACAAGCGATACTATAACGTCTCTGCATTTGAATGGATCTCTATGGGAATTTGGGGTGGGACTAGATTTAGCTGTAAATTATGCTGGAACAGTATGGAATACATGGTTGGTAAAATGGCTGTAAGTCATCAAGGGTCTGAGATATCAAACGAGCCTCAAACCATCACTTTGCTGCCAGATATGCAGTAGATATGGATGGATCACTTTATGGGTGGTTTCTCCTGACAACTTTTCCTAACTCTATGAAAAAATAAGTCAGGAGAAGAAACCCTTCACGTTATCCATCCATATCTACTGTATCTATTTTTATAACCCTTTTTACTCATCTTTACCAGGGGTGCCAATAATAGTGGAGGGCACTGAATTGTATAGAGCAGTGAATTCGGTGACTGGAAGGTTCATAAGTCCAAATCCTTAAGGAAGACCGTGTTCTGCTGGACTGGAATTGTGCAATAAAAAAATATATATATTGTATGAGCGCCTTCCAGTTAACGCTGAGTGTCGAAACTACAGCCCTGTGGCCATACACGGCTCCAGAATAGGTTTAAATAAATAAAAAAGCTTCTGAAATCAGTTTCTGAAATCACACAAAATGTGATTGACAAAGAATACTAACTAGGTTTTGCAGTTGGACAGTAGGTGGCAGTATTTACATGTGGCTCACGCCTCTCTAATCCCACAAAAACCTACCGCCACAGAAGTGGTTGGTAAATGATTTGATGTGAAAGTTGCAGTCTTGGGTTTGTTTGCCTTTAATAATAAACGTGACCTGCCCCCCACCCCCCCTCACCCATATCTGGCTATCAAGAAAAAGAGTTTGTACATGCCAGTGTTAATTCATATAATTGTGGTTGGTAAGACTTTTACTCTAGCAGCCACTTTGGCTGGTAACCAACCAGGTTGTATTATATAGTAAAAGGTAATGTGCCTGGTTAAAAAAGTTACTTTCACACCCTGCGCATCATTGTGTAATACACACAGAATACAATGAAAAACTAAGTAACAAGGGTAACCTGTAACTGGTTAACTCGGTGTGCTTGATTGTAGACTAATTTGTAGACAGTGACCGAAGCTGTTGGGACTTCCAGTGGCTGCTAGTATGTGTTGGCTTATCAGTGGTTGTGTTTGGTGTGTACATTGCCCTGCGTGACACCCTTACATAGGCGTATCACAGTGTTTCAGGAGACACAATAAGGGAATTTAATATCTGAGCACACAATGTCCCCTAAACATCAAAACAAATAACTTAAGTCCACTCAAGGACAATGGTTTTGCACACTGTATCTCAGAATGCACTTTGTCCTCCACAGTAATTACAATGAGGTAGACGTATTTCTTAGATAAAACTACATTTAAAAAACTGGAATTTAATTACAAAGTAGTATGACATCATCACTGTGATAGTATGCTACAAGTATGACTGTCAGTGTTCAACTTTTTATTTTAATGTCATGTTGTCTTAAGGGTAAATTGAGAGTAATACTTGGAAAGTGCTGAAATAGGACTTTTTTTTTAAGCTGCCTCCCAACAATTCAAACCACATACTTAAAAAATCATAAATGCCTTTTCTTTTTTTTCTTTAAAACTTTCAGTGTTTCCCTTTTGATAGCAGGATATATTTGTTTGAATGCTAGTGTAGATTTAAAGCAATGTCTTTTTTTTGCATGCCGATTCATTTTTACAGAGCTCGATTTTCCCTTGTATTACTGAAAGTAATTTAAGATTTAAGGAAGTTATGTAGAAGCTGGTGGTTTCCCTCGTGCACAACACTTCAGACAACAAGAAATCCAAATTTAACAGTATTACTGTGAATAGAAAAAATTCTATAAAAAAAAATGGATTCACAAAAAATAGATTTTTTTATAAAAAATCTTTAAAAAAATGTTTTATTTATTTTATTTTTTTAAATCACACCAACTGATGGTGAAAACAAACAACTAATTCCACAAGCTCTGGCTGTAGGTAACAAAAAAAATGTACTAATGTTGCCAGATCTCTAGAATTTTGTAGAGAAAAGAATGGCTGTCCTCACTTACTCAAGCTTCACTACAGCTTGGTAGGCTGTAAATGAATACCTTTGAACGGGATGACTGAATCCTGCTTTAATGAATCCTCAGTGCTGGCACACCGCTCCAGATGGATGAGATTTCGGAGAGCAGCTCCTTGTGCGGAGGGGAATACAAATGACCAGAGAGACTGCTACTGCAGTTGGTACATACGACTGAAACCTTCCCCTTTGCTTCTTGTAAGGATGCGAGCAGCTCTTGTAGAGATAGCAAAGCACTGAAGTACCCTGCCGTTTATAGATGCAGCTGTCCGGGGCTGTACATTCTAATAGTACAGAGAAGGAATTAACACTTCCAGGGCATACCAGGTTGAAATATTCCAGGTGTTACTAAGGTAAGTGCAATGACTTTAAGCCACCTGTTGGAAGTATCCACCCAGTACACTCACCTGCTTCCTCAGACCAGGGCTGTGCCTGAATCAGAGCCCTATCTACTGCGTCCTGTCTCCTGTGTACAGTGTACTGGACGATGTGTGCTGTTTAATGTGCACCATTTAGTACGTAATGTGCCATACGCAAAAAAAACAAAAACAAAAAACAAAAACAAAAAATATATATATATATATATCCTCCATACTATTTTCCAAGCGTACTGTGGAAGATTCATATGACGTCCCACCCTTGCGCTGCCATGTCATGTGTTGTTTTTGTTGTTATTGAAGAAAAACGTCTTTTAAAAACGAAGCTGCGCGTCATATTTATGCAACCAAAATGTTCACATACTTCTTGAAGTGTGTTCCCGAATATACCCAGCGAAAACCCCGGAAGTAAGTATATCACACGGGGGTTTTAAGTATACTACATTTAGAGAAAACTTTGCCTACTTAGTGACTTTCTCATCTACCGTCTACTCAACAAGCATACTTAATAGTATAGAAGGGCGCAGATTTGGACACAGCCCTGGAAAGACTCAAACTGCGATGCATTAGGGGTGCCATTCCCATCCCTGTAATATATCTGACACACTTATAATGGGGTTGATAATTAGGCCGGGTATATTGCAACATAAGAGAACACCAGTCTCATGGCCCAGTGTACAGAGCTCTGCACATTGCCACATGGGTGGGTGGAAACGTCCAACAGGTGGCCAATAATGTACGTTAACAGAGTTGGCGCTCACGTACCTCCAGATTCTGAAGAGTTGGGAACTGCCAGCAGCGCCTACGAAGAAGTTGACAGCAAAGAGGTTCCAGTTCTTTGGAATAATCACCAGGGAGTACCTGGACCAAATCAGACCTGTTTTAAAGATGGAGAGAACAAAGAGAAAAGCCAGGTCCAATTAATCCATCTCCAACCAAAGACCCAAGTCTGTCAAACTGGACATTGTAGTTCTCATCTTCCCTCAAAAAATATGCCCCCCTCAGTAGACTACAGTAGGAAGCAGCCCAAAAGAGCAGTAGTTAGCCTCTTATGGAGATAGATTTCTATCTAATGTAATGTAATCTAGCTAGCTAGCTACATGCAATCTGATAGGAGTTTTGTGCAATGACTGTTTAAAAAACTTGCCATCGCAAGATTAGCGTGGGGTTAACTTTACAACCTAAATAAACTCAAAACTCGGTTGTTTTAATTAAATTGACCATGAATCCACTTCTTAAAGATAATGTGCAATTTTGGCCACTTGTTCTAAAAGTGGCGCTGATGAGCCGACACACACCCCGCCGTGTTATGTAGCACCAAAGAAGAATAAGTTTAGTTTACGAATCGCAAGTTAAGCGAGCGTGAATCGACACGGTGAAAAACAGCGGAATATTTGTCTCAAAATTCTGTCCGTAAATCCAAGCAGATCAAGCGTGTCCTTCGATCGGCAAATGTAGATTCGCCAGTTCGCAAGCCAAGCTTTGATTTGTACATGTGAACATTGGAAACATATCTATAAATGTTATTTGCATTTGTGAATATCATTTTTGCATTCATCCAAATTATGATTTACGAAACACAAGTTGAGAGGTGTTTGTGTGTGGATGGAAAACACATACTTGTGGATTATATCTACGAACACAAATTGAGAGAGGTGTGTGTGTGGATGGTAAATACAATTGTGGATTAAACTTTTGTGCTTGTTTATTTTTGATAGAAATCTACCTCCATAGCCTCTGGGCTAATCTCTCAAACCAGCTTTACAGCTCTGAGAATTCTTAGTATAAATTAGAGCTGGAGAAGCGGTTGGATTGTGGCCTTCCAGGACCAAACTTTAGCCACCCTAAAAACAGTAAATACTGGAATGTGAGACAATGTCCCGCCTTAGTTTCAAAATGCTGGTAGATATCACACAGACACCCACTATGGACAGAGCAGGACCATGCAGGAACATGAGCTAAGCTTATTTCCCAGTGTGCACACAGCTTTAGCCTAGAGGATAAGATAATTTGGATGGCGCTTGCTTCACTGGGTGCTGTACTGAAAACAGCAACCTCACAGAGGACGATATGTTCTCCTCTGACAGGCTGTAAATATATGCAACTTATTTAATATTCAGTGAGAGAGCACACAGATATTCTGATTACAGGGCTTTTTGGGTCTGTCAACAAAAATAATATATTTTTTTGCAGTTGTACAGTAACTCAGTTTTATGCATTTTTACAGTTAATAATTCACATTAAAATGCAATGCAACCAAAATCCCTGGAATATTAACTGTGACCTGCTAAGAGACTAGTTACCATAGTTACTAGTGATGTGTACTGACCATAGCATGAAAAGAGGCATGACCAGCTGCTGGAGTTTGGACTGGGGCTAATCGATTGGAATATTGCAGAAATGCATGTTTGGCTGACTGTTGTTCTCCAATGGTTTGCAAATTCAAATACTGCATCATGCTCACTTCCCCATTATATCTCGCCCCTTAACCCCTTTGCGCAGATGGCAAATTTGGTCAATTCCCATCTATTTAGGGGGTGCTCTGTTTAAGGCTTTATAACTCCAGGTGTGAGCATCACATAAACTTGGTAAATGGCTTAAATGAAACAAGACAGGTGTACCATTTACAGTATGAACTTAGATTTGTTTATTTTTATAATTTAAGTCAAAATAAACTGCCACAAATACAAAAGATCTTCGGAAAAATGCAACAAAAAAAAAGATTTATCTTTAGTTTAAACCTGAGAATGATATACAGAACTACTAAAGGTCTATGATGCTAAATATAGACAGTGTACCCTGTTGTCCATTAGTGTCTCGAAATCTATCCAAATGGCTAAATTGTGTTCTGCTCTAAATAAAAAAAGAGATATATTTAACTACAAATCAAGTTTTGCATCATTTTCAAGTGGGAATGACTATATTCCCATCAGTATAAGGGGGTAGATATCTATAGGTCCAAAACCCCTATGCAAAACATGTCATAAAATTAATAAAATTAGTTTTGTCAATTATAAAAAATATACATTTGCTTCTTCTGACAGATTAAGATAAAAATATTGATATCACAGTGTTACATACACCTAAATATGTAGCTTAATCATTCACTCTTGTACCTCAATAAAACATCACTTTTCCCTGTACTTTACTTTATGTATACCTTTTTTCTGTCGTTTTTTAATATTCCTAGTCATTTTGACTCCAAGTAAAATCTTTACCTTAATCTACCACATATCAGCGCACAGAAAATTGGAATGAGCATGTGCCATGCCATAAGTCACAAGTATATACGCCATAGCCTATATTATGTATGATAACATGAAAATAAAATAGTATTCCACCATCTGCAAAATGCTGCCAAAGGTTCTATCTTCAATGAAAATCGGTAGCATACATCAAAAATTAACGATTGCACTACAGTATGAAATGCCCTCAAAATGCGAAAATAACAATCAATCATATTGGAAAGACAAGCTCGAGTGGAAGAATGTATGTACATACGTAGCCTGTGAGACCAACTGCATTTTAGACGCACATTTTTTTACCTATCGGTATGGGGAATTTCCCCTCCCTAATGCGTTTTTTATAGAGCTTACGTAATGAGACCGTGAAAACGAAAACTGCCGTTACGCTGGGCTATAGAAAATTGTTCAAAGCACCCCAGAAGACATGGAATATACCGTTGCTAAGGTTATAATGTACTCTATTGGATAAAAGAGCCGACAATTAAACCAGAATGAATTGTAATGAATGAGACAGGCTTGCGGGGCATGGAGGGTATTACGAGTCAACGTTTCAGAGTAATAGTGGTATAAACTGTTGTATATTTCTCAAACCGATTGTACCAGACAATAAATGACCACTGAATTTTGAAAGGAACATCTCGATGTGTAAAACCAATTGTAGATTAATTTCATATTTAGTAGCATATATTGCTAGTAGAATACATGGTAGAATGAGAAAATACTTTCACATGTTTATTTTGCATTTGAGTGAGAAGGGCTTTTCACTGATTTTCTGGCATACGATCAGGCGATTGTTTGGTTTATCTTGTTGCTAAGACGGAATTCAAATTTTATATGATGAATAAATATATTTATTAGGGGTGGGACGATTCAATCCCATAACGACTCGATTCGGTTACGATTCTTTAGGCAAAGGTTCGATGCATCATAACATCTTACATTTGACCACGATTTGATTCGATACAATTTGGTTCGATTAATTTTGATACTTTTAAAAAATGTAATAGGTATGCTAATGTGATTTGATACCGATACAGTCAGCAGCAATTAAATATTCAATTAGAACCTTACGCCAAGTTCACAGAATTATGTTTATTGTTAAGGCATGCCATACATTTTGCAGCTGTCTGCAGCAAATAATGCAGCAATAAACATGACTAACAGTGTATTTTCTAAAGTTGCCCTATTGAGGTTATTGTTTTTCAAACAGTGTCAGACATGGTACCCTAATACCTTTCCTTTATTCTTTATTCACTAAAATGTTTTCTGTTTGGTGTATCTAGGTTCCACGACATTCATTAAGTGACTAAATCCCTCTTCTTCTACCGCACTGTATGGTCTAAGGAGGGGGCCGGGGGGGGGGGGGGCGGGGGGGGGGCCAGGGGGGGGGGATGGAAGGGAGATTTTTTAATTAATATAAAATAAGATATAAATTAAATATAAATCGAAATTTGAAATTTTTTGCTTCTTTGCCATCTTTGCTTTTCAAACTAACCGTAAACCCTGTAAGTCAAACAGCCAGTGAAGCCTTACGTTGAGCTGCCAACGGCCCGATTATGGAAGGGTCAAATAGGTCAAAAGTATTGTGTTGTGTGTTAAGAGTGTTATTTTTTTTTTTTTATATTAATAGTGTAAAAAGTTTTAAAAAAAAAAAAAAAATTTCATTCGGGGGGGGGGGGCCCCAGAGGCCTACGACTTATTGGGGGGGGTTGGCATGGAAAAGTGTTGGGGACCCTGGGTCAAGGTCTTTGCAGATGAACGTGGCTATAGCAGATGTCACCTCTTTTGCCCGTTTAGAACTGTTTTTTTAATTATTTTATTTTAGTTTTTGTCTGTGTGATATGTAGGGGAAGGGGAGGTTTGGAATCGGTCAGTTATCGTAGTAATAATTAATTGAACGTAAGTAACATAGTCTTACTATTTTAGTTTTTTGTCTCTAACGTCTACTTGATTTTGAATAGAAAATGGTTTAAATTTAAATATCAGAAAATTAACTGTCTGGACACGGCATGTGTATAAAAACAAATAAAAACAAATAAAAAAACTGTTTGGCCATTTCTCAGAGAAAATCTTGACTCCCGAGTTTAGCTTGCTAACCCGCTCGCTGTCCTTCACGTCAATGGTGTGTCGTCGGCTCAAATGGTTTATCATGTTTGTGGTGTTGCCTGTGTATCTGATTTCAACTTGGCATATCTTGCATATTGCAGCGGTTTTGTCAAGTACACCCTCCTTCTTTCTAAACCCGAAATGCTTCCATACCACTGATTTTCTGTTCGGAACATCGCAAATTCTGTCAATTTCTGTCTCTTTTGTCGCACTCGAGCAGCTAGCCATTTCGCTCAGATCTGTCTGTCTCATTGTCGCTTGATTCCCGCCTGTCGCTGCTTTCAACTCACGCTTACGTGGGGGTTGGAGCAGAAACATGGATTAAAGCTAGTCAAAACAGTTTTAAAACTAGTCGTGTCTCAGAAATATATTTTTTAAATAATGAAATTAATATATTTTTTGAATAAATAAATACATGTGCACATTCATTTTCAATGCGATATTAATCGATGCTTATAAATTCTAATCTTACAGATCGATGCAGTTGTATTTACACATTCAGATTGATGCATCGGTGCATTGTCCCACCCCTAATATTTATGAATTAAACATAGACGCTATTGTCCACTATGTCACGCATTGGTAGGTATAGACTGGGTGGGGGGGAGGGTGCTTGCTAAATGGACTTGCTATGGAAAAATAGTGACACTTAGAAACTACGCATTGGCCAGAAATCGTCACGAATCGTCTACCAATAAAGTTAAAACACAGTTTGTGATTTCCACAAATAGTCTGGCTGCAAGAGCAACAAATGTCTCAGTTGGGGTCTCGCCGGGCCATCTGCGCAAAGGGGTTAATAGTTGATGAACTGTGGTAAGGTATTGCTCTTGGGTTCAAAAAGGTCACACTTCTCAAGTCTGTTACTATGGGTACAGGCTCTTAAGCAGTCTGACCCTTTGGAACCCAAGAGCAAGACCGGCTTTTTTCTTGTTAATCGAGACCCGTTACTCAAATCATGGTCCTCGTGGGCAGAGAACTGCTGGTGTGAGGACAGTCTGGCCAATTGGTAGCACTAATTGTGTAGTTAATTAGCTGGGAGAAAAGAACAATGGGGCCGGATTTGGATTCTAGGGCCAGATTTGAATATTCATGATCTTAACCAGTGGTAGGCAACCCTGGTCCTGGAGTACAGGAGACGGTCCTGGTTTTTGCTCCATCCAAACCTATAACTGGATTCATTTGAAATAATCAGGTGTAATGAATGCAGATGACCATGTGCTGGACCATGTCCAGGACCAAGGTTGCCTTCCCTCGATCTAGAAGCAGAAGTGAGGAAGAAAAGAAATTCTGGACTACGTGCCAATGCCAAAATCAGCTTATTTCACTGCGAGAACAAAAAAGAAAATCAATGTAATTCATCGATCTTGGAGCCTCAGCAGTGATCTGGCAGTGATGCCCAGCACCGGTACTTGAGGGCTATAGTGGATTGTTACCCTTTTAAAAGTGCAACTACGGAATCTCAATTATTGCCATCACTAAATCTATTGTTTACATTTCAGTATGCGGTTGGATGGTTTTGATCTTTTTATGCTTTCTACCACCAACCATTTCCCCCCCGTTACCAAATGCAACTTTAAATCACAAACACTCAGAATTTAGGATGGTATCCAAATTTGGGTTAGTCAGGTCAAATGTGAACTCAACAAGAACATAAAGGACATCAGTCCTTAAGGACCACGGTTGAACTCATTCAAAAGTAAAGATAAATCCCGCTGCAATGTCACCAGATAAAAAAACAAACACTGGAGAACCAGCTGAGACTGAGCACTATCAAACTATCACAAGGAAACTAAACAGCAGAGATCAAACATGAGGCCCAAGAGAAAACCACAAATGGGCAGTGAGTGAAAGGTAACGAAGGCCTCCGTGTGCAGAATGGTACCAGTGGAATTCTCCCCACGGCTCCTCGGGGAACCGACACATAAAAAACTGAAAAACTATAAAAATATAAAAACACTAAAACCGGCCAACATGCCCTCCCGCCCCCCCGCCCCCCCGCCCCCCCAGTGCCCAACCTGTGGCAGTAAGCACTGCGGACTGGGAGGCGCTCAACTTCTCGGCTGGTCGAGTCATGTCTGCCAGCCCAGCCATAACCAGGCCCTGTGGAGAAAGACAGCAAGAGCAAACGAGTCAGAGAGCAAGCTGAAGAGTCTTCAAAAACATCCCCTGGACCACGTGAACAGTTCTGTAAACGTGCTGCGTCACGCAATGGGCATCAATCAGGGAGCGATTGACTATAAATGGCTTCTATGGTTAATGCCCATTTAATCTCAGCTGAGACTATCACCTCAAAAACATAAATGCTAGGCTCCTGAAATACAACTTCAGGGCACCTCGCGTCATACAATAAACGGGAGCGTACAGTGGCCACCCTTACCCATTTAAACACTGGAGCCCAGAAGAAAACCGTCTTTGGACCTGCAGAGAGAGCAACATACAATGTTAAAAAAAAATAGGCCGGAATGAAACCTGCCATCACACAAAGGTCTATGGATGGCTGTAAAATAATAGAGCTAGTTGTAAGAAACAAAGAAAAGGGACCACAAGTTGTGACTGAACGTACAATAGCAGGCATGTACAAACCAGCATTGTAAGAGCCACTGAAAGAGCAGCACTTTCCATGGGGTTCAAGCCATAGCAGGGCACACACCATTCACCCATACACTCATACCTGTGGGCAATTCAGAGCCTCCAATTAGCCTAACCTGCTGCATGTCGTTGGATTGTGGGAGGAAACCGTAGTACCCAGAGGAAGCCTACAGGTACATGCGGAGAGCATGCATAATCCACAAATAAAGGCCTGGATTTGAACCCAGGACCTTCTTGCTGTGATGCAATGTGCTGTTCCTATGCACCAACTACTACTATTGTCAGGATTGTTCAGCATTTCAAATGCGAACATGGGAGACTTTTCAAGGGCCATCAAGGACAAAGTTTTATTGCGTTCTCCTGTCAATTAATAATCGTAAAGACTTCAGTAAAACAATGCATGCCTTTGACTGAAACTTCTATCCTTACACTGTAACTCACTAGTTATTCACTGTATTCACTGAGAATCATTTACCAAGTTTTTGAATACAGCACTAATGCCATTGAATTTATTATGCAATTATGCATTTATTAACCGAGTCTGGATTTTCATAGTGTGAGATTTGTATAGAAATGGACGCTGCAGGAAAGATGAGGAAAATGCATAAACCAACTAAACATCACACATCCTCCAGCACTGTGTGCAATTAAGCGATTTTATTACACTGAATATTTCCACATGAAGAATCAAGCACTTACAAGCTTTTTAAAAAAACAACAGAAAGCCCCAGCCCTGTCCTCAGTCAGGAGTTTGATAGTGCAAGAGGTAGGTTATCGTAGGTGAGATTTATAGTGATGGGCTATTTTTCCTTCATGTCAGCAGTCTCATCTGTACTCATGCTGCTATGCATTGTGTTTTAAAATACAGCTATTACCATGTTGGCAGGTTCCTTTCATCTGTGGCTTCATTATCTATGTTCTCTAAATTAATTTGCATTGTGGATATAGTCTTTTTACATGAATGCATGCCCCTTCAAATTTTTGGGTGAAGCAGACAAGATTTAGCTACTTTTTAAAAAAAAGTGGCAGCACGCTAGTGTCGAAATGAGTGAATAAGTGAGTGTCATTTTCAATAACCATAACAGCACAAATAATTGACATGAAAATCTCTAAATAAATATACAACATTTACCCTAATATAAAGTGGGAGATTACTGAGCTACAAAAACTGATTTAGTGAAGTTTTAAAATAATATGTCAAATTGCAGAAAATTATGTCATTATTTTATTTTATTTTCTGGGAAAGGACCCCATACCACCCGCTCTAATTGTGCCCCCCCAGAATTTTGGCTTGCATGACGCTTCTGAGTAGAATCTTAAAACTTTCACAATTTAAGAGTTGTGAGTTGTGACATGTAGCTGATGTGTGCAGAAAGCCACCATCCTTATGAAATTCCGTCATAGTGAAAATAATTGTTCAATTATAACTCTTACATTATGCCAGTGTGAGGTACTACACATATTGGACACTAGGTGGCAATTAACTTCGTAATTATTTTCAAAGACCCAATATACACCTGTTGTTTAACACAAGGGCCGTGTCCAAATATGTCCCCTACACCCTTTTGAGGGTGCATATTTGAGTTAACTTCGTCAAAAAGCTTTTGAGTGGGCGAGTTTTTCCCACAAATGGGGGCACTTAAAATACCAGGGTGAACCCTTATTTCCAGGGTTTTGTTGAGGGAATTCATGAGCACACTCATCCGACAATTTCAGTAAGTAACCTGGAAGTAAAAACGTAAAAAACATAGAGCGTATATGCATAACTATTGTATAAAATAGGTTCATATTACAAAATACTCAAAAATTTGTGTTAATTCATTCATAATCTACACTTTGTAACAATTGTCATATGTTAACTGATTGATATTCCCAATAAAAATAAAAAATTCTAAATAAATATTACAAACTATCCTCACTCTCTATTATTATCCTCACTAGTTTGGAAAGAGTTTTGCGGGATTTATTTTTCACATACTGCTTGCAAAGTGAGGGGACAGGGCACATAGGGACAGGGGTCTGAGTGGACAGGGGACAGTGGACGGGGAACAGGGGTCGCATTCGGTCACGGCCTAGTTCACTTTCAGATTCAATGAGGAAGAATGACTAACAAATGTCCCTCAAATCCTTGGATAACTGGGTATGATGTGTGCAATACAATTGCAATGCAGTAACCATACATTGAATCACCATTTCTCCTTGTCTTCTTCTTTATTTAATTTCATAACTGAGATATGACTTAAGTTTAAATTAGGTTTTGGTGGGTCACCATAATAGAAATAATGGCTCTAAATTATCTCATTGGATGATAGGAACGCACACTCAAACAATCATGTCTACAGTTATCACTCAGGTCAGGTTTTTAGTTCAGTCATGATGATCTGAAACTCTGTTGGACAATTTTAAACAACAGATGTAAACAGAGCCAATGCAGGGCTTGGAGAACCGGGTTATGCAGAATTTCCATTCCATTCCTAGTCATTGTTTATTTTCTAAGCTCCATTTGAATAGAAACTAAAACAGTGACCTCTAGTGACCAATGGCAATATTTAATTCAAA
Organism: Ilyophis sp. 1 JC-2022; assembly: GCA_022702515.1. Classification (NCBI taxonomy): domain Eukaryota; kingdom Metazoa; phylum Chordata; class Actinopteri; order Anguilliformes; family Synaphobranchidae; genus Ilyophis; species Ilyophis sp. 1 JC-2022. The sequence goes on along the minus strand of CM040398.1, from coordinate 8,829,016 downwards.
TAATAGTGTGATGTACTAAGCTACTATACATATCGGACACTAGGTGGCAATGACCTTGAAAATAGCCTTCACTTGACCTGGCTTTGACTTTGCCGACCTTGCCAGATTCAGAGGAAGCTTATACCAACTTCCCCATGTTCAAATCTCAAAAGTTGGTCTCAGCCTTCTGGTGCCGTTAGCCTCCTCATTGTGGCTCGAAAAATCTGATCTGCTATAGGTTGTTGGTCAAGGTCCCAAATCTTTAATTAACTATTGAAGGAATTTCATAAGGGTAATGACACATTGACCACATTAAATGTATGCAGACATCTGTAAAATGTGAAAGTTATGAGGCTGAACAAACATGCCCACATGTGATTTTCTAACATTGAAGATATACCACAAAACATTTGTATAAAGGTTTCAATACATGCTTTGCTTACATTTTTGCTATCCATATGTTCATAGTGGTTACTTTAGTAATCATTCAATCAGATTGATATCTCTATTATTTACAAAGTAAATGCTATCGGAAAATGTTATGTCGATAAAATATGGTCATTCTGGACCTTAAATTGAACCTTTATATTTCATAAACTATTAAGAATTCAAATGCAATTTTCTTTCATATGGGCGGTTGAAGAATGTGTACACCAAAAATAAACTGGCCTGCCACCCTCATTGAAACTGCGCGGTTTGACTCTAAATACAGCTGGATATACGAAGCAATACAGATTAAAGGCTTAAAGGTAGAACAGCAGTGTCCTACCTGGGAATCAAACCTGCAACCTTTCAGTTACAAGCTTAGTTCCTTAACCATTAACTCCTCAATCAGTAGTGTGCATTATGTCATTGGTTGTAGTGTTAACATTATGCCATTTGTTGTAGTGTACATTTTAGCAGGTATAATCTTATATTGCTAAACAAGTTGCTCAGGAGTTATTGCATTAAACCACAAAACCCAGAAAGCCCTATACCTGCCATTGAAAAGCTGGCACATTGTCAGAAACTTCTCTAAATATCTAAAATAACCTTTATCGCGCACACAGAAACGGTACAGGGTAATCGAAAATATAAACTAAAATTTCAAAAAACCCCATAGAGCGAACCAAACACCCCTGTCATAGGCAAAAGTTTCCATGACTACAGTGAACCAACTGCTCCAACCAGATTTCTCTGCAGCGGAGTCAAGCAAATGTTTATGAAGTGTGAAATGCATGAGACCAGGCAAAGCAGGCAAGAAGGGGACTGCATTAAAATGAGGGAAACAGGATGTATATCTACTAACCACAGTACATGCACAATGGCATAGTCAGAAATGTGTGGATTACAGCATCTTTAGGTCTTATAAAATTCATAAATTCATAAGGACGCCACGTCCTTCTCAGGGTGTGATTCCTCAAGCTCCTGACTGTGATTCCAACACGCCCTGGGGCCGCTTTTGCGCAACGATTCTCCCCATCCAAGACCCTCCCCCCACCCCGGGAACGGCCGCCAATTGCCACTCCCTCAAGACACCGGCCATACTTGGATCTGGCAGGACCAGGGGGGTGAACCCGATTCTCGCTGTGCAACTGCACCGACTCAAAGTTGTCGATTTTACCGCCGCGCCACCGGCTGAGAACAGCATCAGAAATATTACTGCCAGAGTGTGCGTTTCCAGTTTACTTGTTTACTTGATTTCAGATAAATTTACTGCCTGTCAAACCATCTTGAAATATTGTAGATTCAGGTTGTATGGTGTATTCGATTCCGTGATTGTATGGTAAACATATTTTAATTACCTTAACTTTGTGAGCTATATGAAGTTTTAAGTTTTAACATCAGATCGCTAACAAGAGCCATGCCTAAAACCTAGCTTAATCAAAAGAAACAAGCCAACTGATTGTACACCCAAACTAAGATAGACATAACTAGTCACTTATTAAAGAGATTTGTGCAGATCTTTGTTTTTATTGATGTGTTTGTTTTTATGTTTGTCTATAGGTGCTTTTAGAAACCTTGCTGTATGTTTTTATTCACTAACATCTTTGTATGGTTTTTGTATGTGAAATATTTCACTTTGTGGGACAATAAAGTTAATCTTGAATCTTGAACTACCAAGTAACTTTCCAGACATTTTTCTTTGGACCAAACCAATCCCAGCAGAAGGGAGCAAGCTACACCTCCCTATGAGATTCCATGAACTCCATGTCTCACAACAATTAGGCCCACGGCTCATTTGATCCAAGGTGCCCTTGCAATGCTCACTAAAATATTTGTATTAGAAACAACGGTCAGGGGAAACGACACACACCTTGAGAATAATCGCTATGTTCCATCATCATAGTTAGGGTATGAACCTGCTCCAGATTCAACATGACCCTGATGAAAACGCCACCTCTCACAATCTGGTCACTCAACAATCCCACAGACAGAACCAGTGAGTGGTGAGGTTTTGTGTGATTCAGGAAGATTAAGAACTTAATTCCAGGTCAGGGCTACAGTGGTCTGTAAAGAGAACGCCACTGGTGTTACAGTAAAATGTCCTTTAGCATACCTGAATCCCAGCAAATTATCATAGAACCAATGGATTACACCTGCACACAGTGCGCAGCTGCCCAAACACGAGGGACCAGTGAGTGCAGTAGTACATGGACTCATGCTTTGGCGGTGATCCAATGCATCTGGCCACCTGTACAGGCCGTTCGATAATGCTGCATTAAATTTGTTGAGACGGATGTTTTTTAGTGGTCTCCGAACCAAATATGGATTGTGCTCTTGACTTCCTGCCAAATATTACTTTCATTCACATTCGTTTTAACTCCCAAATGAAGCCTTTATACAATATAAATACGTTTGTTTTGTGTAGTTCACTGAAAGGGGGATACATTTGACTGGCGACAGAGACGGAAGCAACGAGCATAGTTTGGCACTGTGGCCATCCAATACACACAGAGGACAGCTGTGGTGCTCAAGAAAGCTGCCTGTGTTGCCAAGAAAGAAAATGAGCCATAATTAGGGCGCTTCATCGTTCTGGGTATGCCCCATTTATTTATTTATTTATCTTGCATTTCACAACCCATTCAACATGAAAATGACAGCATTTTAGGTTGAGGGTTCCTCTGTATGTTTTAACTATATCCCCAGGTAGGCTTTACTTAGTTTAAGCTTACACTGCTTTGGTGATGTCATTAATATATTCAATTCAATTTATTTTGTATCGCGCTTTTTACAGAAAACTGTCACAAAGATGCTGTACAGAGAAACAGAAGAAGAATTGGGCAAAAACCAGGCCTGAACCCCCAAACAGCGAGCGAGGTAAAAACTCCCCAGTGGGAAGAAATCTCAGAAGGAACCTGGCTAGAGAGGGGAAGCCCATCCTTCGCTGGCCAGCCCGGTTTAAACTGTATATCACGGTCATCATCTTTTTGCTAATATAATTTATTGGCATTGATATTGTGTCACCACACTTCTAAAATGGCTACTGACCCATCATACCTAGGATAGCACCCTCTTTGGTGGCATCTTTTAGATTACAATGGGGTTTTAAAAAGAATGGTGTCAGCAGTTACATATTTTTGAGTCAAAACTTCCCACCAAATTCCTGCAAACTCCTCCTCCGCATTTGCCTTTTTTTATATGTTGCACATAATTACATGGAATTACAGCTGTATTGGCAGGGTCCGCTCTCAGCTCATTATTACGTATGGAAACCGTAACTCCTTTCAAGGTAGAGGTCTGGCCCCTGCAGCCTGGATACAGGAAGCACCATTGAGCCCTCGGCCAATCAGAATGTGGGGAGTTGGCTTGAGTCTGACCATTCGGTCACATGATAAGCTTGCCCTCGTTTACCTCCACTGTCCACAAATATATGAACATCGCTCAGAAAGAGAAACACTGACATTTTGCATCATACTTTGTAAAGCTTTCCCTAGTGTAACAGCCCCCTACTAACAAGTCTTGCAGTAACGGTTACAGGTGATTTAATGGATTACTGAGCATTACTTTTCACTCTAAGGTGGGGGCTAGAAACCATTGTCATTAGCTGTCACATCGTTCGTAAAACCTGTTTATGCGCAGCTTGAATGCGATTGTTAAAAAATTCTGAACATGCTAGCTACTCAATGGTCTGTTTCTTTGCAAAGAAAAGTAGCCTACTAGATCATTAACGATTTTACAGTCTTTACGAATGCTATTGTTTTTCTGACATTTGCTATTAAACTGCAATGAGAAGTAACGTTAACAATATAACGTGGTAATAGGATTTCCAAACAACTATAACAGATTAAGTCACAAAATCAAACTGATCGGCAGATTTTCTTTATCCAGTTGGGATTAATTAGTCGAAGCAAGTGGGATGTGTACACACTGAACCTGTGGAACAGGGGGTAGCTACTAGCTAATAAGGCTTGCCTGTGTGTAAGCTATACATTGCTTTCTTCTATACTTTAACTCCAGTGGTTTCAACGGAGACAATTTCCCTCCATTTTCTAAATCATATTGCAAACAAAGGAAGTAATTAAGCTGTAAGAGAAAGTAAGATGCTTATGAACTCCAAGCCAGATTCTAAATAGTAATGTGGTAACTTAACTAACGTTAGCTGTCAGTGTCGACTTTTTATTACCTGCTGGGTGGTTGTATATGGGTCTCAAACCGGCCGGAAGCATAAACTCGACTTTATCCAAGATTCTGTGGTAAGAAGCTCTCAATCCCACCGAAGCCATGTCTGCTCAGTGCCGGATACTGAAGTATTATTAAATTGGCTGGAACGCTGAAGGTGACAACTGCACCGGTTAGCGGTTAGCTAGCAGTTTAAACAACGCCGTTTAGTCAAGATAATCTAAAATGCAAGGTATGCCCTTGCACGGAAAACAAAAAAAGGTCCCTAAATTAGCTGCTTTGCCCGGTGTTGTCCTACTGTCGACCGACCTTCGTAAATGTATTGTCCTCCACGTTGCCCTACACACAGAAAAAAATGATTTTTTCACACCACCAATCAAGTAAATTTACGCGAACCAAGGTTGTTGTAGGCACGGCGCAACCAACCTTCAAACCCTAACGCTACCTTCCGTGTTCTATGATTGGTCAAATTGGGCCAATCCCCCTCTGAACAATTGGTTGAGGCACTTGACAGTATCGCCTAACCTTGCCTAATTTCATAGCTATAAAATTAGAACCGGGTGCTGCGCATACTCCTCTAATCCTTATATCATGTGGATGTATTAACACAATGATCTGTGCCTGAAATAAGATGATCCTGACTAGATAAAGTACTGGATCTGCGCAGCACAAACTCTGCACTGATGCCCGTGAACAACATAGTCGAATTACGTAGTTTACGTCATTGGATAGACAGCCAAAGAAACGCTATGTTTAACTACCAAAATTTCCCATAGCTGCAAAGATAGTATCAAACGTTCCTTGTAGGTAACCGGTTTACCTATGCCGTTTACGGACATCATATTTCTAGTTTTGACTGAGACAACTCACTAAAATTATTTATATAACGATAGATTAATTGAATATGTCCGATACAATGTATGCATGTATAGTAATGTATATTTGAAAAGTAAAAATAAAGCGATAAGATTGCTATCTTACATTGCCAAAGCTAACCTAATTTCTAATGTCACGTGGGCTAAAAGTAGCGTTATGCACAAATTGCTAATTCAATGTTGCAGCCCCGTGTTGGGCTCCAAATTATATATATTGTGGCGAGCCATGGAGTCGGAGTCAGGTATTCTTGTTGGAAATAGTTTATTGAGTAAGAGCACAATCTCTTAGTTCCTTCTTCTCCAGTTAACAGTTAGAATAGACATCGCTTGCTGGATCGTAGCCAGCTTTATAGCCCCTCTATGCAAATAAACCTGCTTAACAAAGGCGGCCCTTGATAGGTGCCCTGCAGCTCACCCCAACCAATCACACGTAATTCACTCTGTCATACGTCAATCAACAAACGGTCTCTAGCGCGGACCTGGTTGAACACCTGCTGGTCATTCAGAGGTCAACTGCCACTTGCTACTGCACACGTCATTACATTTGAACACAACAGTTGACATGCACAACGATCCCCGTTACTCGCAATCGCCCCGGATCGCCACACTGCCCCCACCTAAGGGGTCAGCAGTCCCTTGCGACCCCTTTAACTGTCCGCACTCACGTACAAAGTCCCGGAACCGGGCAGGAGTCCTCCGTTGGCGAAAAGGGCGATTCGGGCCCTCAGCTGCCGCTGGGTTTTCCGGTGGAGGAGGGGTGGGCGCACGTAAAGCGGGCTGATCCTCGCCGACGCCCATCCCCTCCTCAACACCGTCCCGGAAACGGGCAGGAGTTCTCCGTGGGCGAGAAGGGCCCTCAGCTGGCACTGGGTTTTCTGGTGGAGGAGGGGTGGGCGCACGTAAAGCGGGCTGATCCTCGCCGACGCCCATCCCCTCCTCAACACCATCCAACAGCGGCCGGTAAGGAGCTAGACGGTCCCGGTGAAGCACCACCAGTTTCCTTCGGCCGGGCATGCGCACTCGATAGACCACCTCGCTCAGCCGGCCCACCACTTCACCAGGGCCCCGCCAATGCGACTGCAGTTTCGGGGACAGACCCTTCTTACGGATCGGACAATAGATCCATACCTTGTCTCCGTGGGTGAAAGGCTGTCCCCGACAGCGCACATCATACGCTCGCTTTTGCTTGAAGCTCGCGGTGGATTGGGCCTGGCGGGTAAAGCTGTGGGCGGTCTCCAGGCGCTCGATCAAAGCCCGTGCGTACCCGGCCTCTGACTGGTGGTGCTCCGTGGATCCGGGCGGGGCTCCAAACACCAAATCAACGGGCGTCCTTAGCTCTCGCCCGAACATGAGTGCAGCGGGGGAGCACTGGCTGCTCTCCTGCACGGCGGAGCGGTAGGCCCACAGGACCAAGGGCAAATGGCAGTCCCAGTCTCGCTGGTGCTGGCTAGCTAGAATGGCTAACTGGGTGGCCAGGGTTTTATTAAAGCGTTCAACCAGTCCATCGCTCTGGGGATGCAACGCCGTAGTGCGGGTCTTGGCCACTCCCAGCCGCGTACACACAGCTGCCAGCACCCGCGACTCGAAATTTCGCCCCTGGTCGCTGTGCAGCTCCTCGGGGGCCCCGAACCGGGCGAACATCTCTGTCACGAGCCTTTCCGCCGTCGTGTCCGCTGATTGGTCCGGCACCGCGTACGCCTCGGGCCACTTGGTAAAGTAGTCCATGGCCACAAGCACATAGCGGTTGCCGGACTCAGTGACGGGGAAAGGCCCTAAGATGTCTACCCCGACCCGTTCCATAGGAGCCCCCACTACGTACCGCTGAAGGGGGGCCTGCGACCGCTGCGTCGGCCCCTTCTTGGCCGTGCAGGCGTCGCAGCAGTGGACGTGCAGCTCCACGTCCCGGCGGCAGGCAGGCCAGTAGAACCTCCTCCGCAGTCGGTGCAAAGTCTTGCTGATGCCAAAGTGCCCCGCCCCCACAGAGCCATGCATCAGTCCAAGTACCTGGGGGCGGAGCGCACGGGGCACCAGCAGCTGGAGGAGATCCTGGTCGGAACCGGGGGCCTGCCACCGCCGATAGAGTAGCCCACCCTGCGACGTCAGGCTCCCCCACTGACTCACATAAGCCTTAACCGCTGGGCTACTAGCCGACACTTCTCCCCATGCAGGCCGTGTACCTGCCGCAATCCAGCGCTGCACTTGCTGCAGCTCGCCGTCGCCCTCCTGCGCTAGGCGCAGGTCCTGCTGGCTAAACGGCAACCATCCAACCTCACCTTCTATAGCCCGAACTGGGCACGCTATCTCCGTCACCTGCTCTCGCTGCTCGGCTTTAGTGCAAGGCCTACAGTCCAGCTCTGCACAGGGCCTCCGTGAAAGCGCATCTGCATTACCATGCAGCTTTCCGGGCCTGTGCTGAATCTGGAAATCGTACTCCTGCAACAGCTCGAGCCAGCGGGCTACCTGGCCCTCCGGATCTTTAAAATTTAAAAGCCAGGTTAGTGACGCGTGATCTGTCCTAATAAGGAAATGGCAGCCTTGCAGGTACGGGCGAAAATGGCGAACCGCTTTGACCACCGCTAACAGCTCGCGCCGAGTCACGCAGTAGTTTCGCTCTGCCTTGCTCAGCGCGCTACTGTAGTAGGCTACCGCTCGTTCCCCGTCTGGTCCCACCTGGGAGAGCACGGCCCCGACTCCGACATTGCTAGCGTCCGTGTCGACGATGAATGGTCGCGCGACATCCGGATATGCTAGAATGGGAGCCGCCGTTAGGGCGTCTCTCAACTGGTCAAAAGCATTCTGGCAGTCCCCTGTCCACTCGAACTGTTGACCTTTATTCGTCAAGCGATGAAGCGGACTAGCCAGGGTGGCGAAGCTCAAGACAAAGCGTCTGTAGTACGACACTAGTCCCAAGAAGCTCCGCAGCTCACCCACATTGCTAGGCGTCGGCCATTCCCGCACAGAAGCCACCTTAGCTGGGTCAGTGGCTACACCCTGCTCGCTAACGACGTGCCCCAGGAAAGCTGTCTCCCTCCGGAGCAGCTGACACTTTTTAGGATTGAGCCGTAGCCCAGCCCGGCCAATCTCCGTAAGCACGTCAGTTAGGTGAGCGAGGGCTTGCTCGAAGTCGCTGGCGTGTACTAGGAGGTCGTCCAGGTACACGACACAGGAACTCCGCGGGACGGACGACAGCACCCGCTCCATCAGTCGCTCAAAAGTGGCAGGGGCGTTACAGAGCCCGAACGGCATGACCCGGAACTGCCACAACCCTTGCCCTATCGTGAAGGCTGATTTTGCCCTCGCTTCCGGGGACAGCCTCACCTGCCAATAGCCACTGCGGAGGTCCAGCGAGCTAAACCAACTGGACCCCGCGATATGGTCTAAGGCCTCGTCAATACGGGGAAGTGGATAGGCGTCTTTCTTGGTGATCTGATTAAGACGCCTATAATCTACACAAAAACGCCACTCCCCGTCCTTCTTTTTTACCAGGACAGCAGGGGCCGCCCATGGGCTTTCAGAGGGCTCGATAATGCCCGCAGCTGCCATCTCCCTTATCTTGTCCTCCGCCACCTGTCGCTTGGCTAGAGACAGCCGGTGCGGACGTAGCCGAATGGGCACAGCCGAGCCAGTATCAATCTGGTGTTGAACCAGCTCGGTCTGTGTGCATTCTTCGTCCCGCACAGCGAATAGGTGAGTGTAACGGACAAGCAGGGCTTTAAGCTGCTGGCTCTGCTGCGGTGTGAGCCCTTTGCTGCTGCGCGTCCATAATGCTAGGACGGCTTGCAGCACCCCCGCAGAGGGCTGGGTAGCTGAGGCTAGCCCGCCCGTCTGCGGTGGCACTGTAACCTGAGGTGGTACCACGGTAACGAGCGGCGAATCAGCGGTGGCCATTTCAAGCACAGAACTGGGGCGACAGTGTTTGGGGGGCACCCCAGGGCATTCAGTTCGGCGGGCTGCTTGTAATTCACATTTTGATCGGAGGCCCAGCGTTTCAGTACCAATAGTTATCGTCTCGGCTATCACATTTATGCTAGTTCCCCACAACGCTAACAAGTCTAAACCGATAATGCATGCATCTTTTATATCTGCTAACCAAAACTCGTGTTTCACTCGCTGGGCTCCTGCACACACTTGTAATTGTTTACTACCACGCATGCCCATCTTCTGCCCAGTGACGGAGGTTAGCTGGGTAGAGGTAGGGGTCCATGCACCTGAAAGCAGCCCGCTGGTACCCCGAAGTACCCCCGGCCTTACCAGGGAAATAGTGGCTCCGGTGTCGACCAGCGCCCAGCAGGCTTGTCCGTCCAAACTGCAAGGCAAGTACAGCCCGGTCTTCGTCCCCAGTCTGCCAATACGGGGCTCGGCCTCGTGGGCCTGTTCCTCTGCTCTTAAAAGAACATCAAACGGAACTTTTGCTCTTGGAATTTTTGCTTTCGCTAGGATGGGCAGCCTGGACGCGTGAGTGCTGGTCTGGGCCCGGGTCTGGTTGAGGAGGAGTGTAGCATGGGGCGGCGGTCTCCTCATTGGGCCGTCCCGTCGTCGTTTCCCGTCGGCTGTGGAGCTCTCGCTTTTGGCGCAGGGGCAGTACAATCGCGGGCGAAATGCCCCGGTTCGTTGCACCGGAAGCAGCGTCGCTCCCGTTCCGGTCGCTGCCGCGGTCGGTTTTGGTTCCGTTGAACCCATCTCACCTCCTCGCCGTCCTCGCAGTCGGCAGCTCGGACCCGGGGCTTGTTAGCCGGGGTCCCGTTTGGCGTGGTGCCCAAGATGAGCTCCAGTCGCTCGGCCTCGCGAAGCGCTGCGTCCAGGGACTCCGGTTTGGCAATGCGGACCTGTTGTTGTAGGCGCTCCGGAGTGAGGGCCTGTGTGAAGGTCTGGCAGGCTAGCTCCTGCTGGCCTGCGTTATCGAGTTGAGGGTAGCCGCGGCGGGCTAACAGCCTGATGTCGGCGGCGAGGACGCTGAGGCTCTCTGCTCCGGTCCGCCGTCGCTTGGCGAGCTTCTCCCGGCTCACCTCTAGGAATTGCCGCTGTCCGAACCGACGTTCCAGCGCTGTCATCAGTGCCGGTAGCGTCAGTGGTTCGGCGCTGTCCAGGTCTAGCAGCACCTGGCAGGCCTCGCCCTCCAGGGCTAACGCTAAGTGGGTGGCCGTCTGGCTCTCGTCCCAGCCATTGTAGCTAGCCGCGAATCGTACCTGGCTTTGGTACGACTCTAGCTCACCCTTTCCCGTGTAACGGGGTAGCTTGATCACCGCCTTTATCGGTGTAGTCGGTCGCCGCGCCGGCGCCGCTGTCTGGCTCGGCCTGGAAGCAGGGGCGACCTCGTTGGCTTCCGGCCGACCTACTTGCGCTTCATTTCCGGCCGCGGGGTCAGCCACCAGCGCGGGCACCTCCGCCTGGTCTGTAATCGGCCCCTCTCGCTCCGGTCTTGTTGCGCTGGCTCCTTCGGGTTTTCCTCCGGGTCTATTCGTGGGCCGCTTCGCAGACGCTCCTGCGATAACGTCCATCTGCTTGGTCACCTGACGCTCTAGGTCGCGGATCTGTTCCCAGATCGTCCCGCTTCTGACACCATTGTGGCGAGCCATGGAGTCGGAGTCAGGTATTCTTGTTGGAAATAGTTTATTGAGTAAGAGCACAATCTCTTAGTTCCTTCTTCTCCAGTTAACAGTTAGAATAGACATCGCTTGCTGGATCGTAGCCAGCTTTATAGCCCCTCTATGCAAATAAACCTGCTTAACAAAGGCGGCCCTTGATAGGTGCCCTGCAGCTCACCCCAACCAATCACACGTAATTCACTCTGTCATACGTCAATCAACAAACGGTCTCTAGCGCGGACCTGGTTGAACACCTGCTGGTCATTCAGAGGTCAACTGCCACTTGCTACTGCACACGTCATTACATTTGAACACAACAGTTGACATGCACAACGATCCCCGTTACTCGCAATCGCCCCGGATCGCCACAATATATATATATATATATCTATATAAAAAAAGATATAATTCAATAATGTTGTGTATGCGCTGTAACATAGATTCACTTAAATCCTTACGAACATGAGTGTCCGCAGTGAGAAAGTAATTTTAATATTAAAAAACAATGTAGGATATTTATCTCATATTCACACTTCAGCACAATAGTCACCAGTAGAGCGCTGTTCAGTTGGATACATGGCGCTATCACACAATTAAAGAAGATGGAGCTATTAAATTCATTTGCGAGGTAGGCTTATACTTGGAACACTGCCGATGGTTGTATCTAGCATTAAAGGGTAATTCCACCCCAAAATTATGTTTGGTCTGTAGAAAAGTAGCCATCCTCCTGATTAAACTGAGTTCTCAGCCAACTTTCTACCTGTAGTGAGAGCAGAGATATTGCCCCAAACTACTGCGCATGTACCAGGTACATGGTTTACGATAAAATACAACGGACAATGCACAGACAACAGGTTGCCACGCCCACTGAATGACGTTACAGAAGCGGAGGCCAAGGGGCTGGGCATTTTACTGCTAGTGTAGTGCCTGTAAACAGCGTTTTTTAGAGATTAGAGAGGCCACGTAACTCACTGGCAAGTTAGCCACTAATGTAACAGTTATACTGAGAAAATACCACCATTGTGAAAACCTTCTGTCTGTAGTAGAAGTCTGTAACCAGGGACGGACTGAGACTAAAAAATGGCCCTGGACTTTTTGACCCAGACAGGCCCACCACAACCGGCCTGCAGACACTCCACCGCCCCCGCCCCGTCGAGGCACACACAAACACACCAGCCCTCAATACCACCACTTTTATTGAACAATATCCCTTCATGTTCTGAAGCCTTGAGTAAAATATATGTATGATAGTTAGTCTAGAGCAGGGGTCACCAACCTTTTTGAAACTGAGAGCTACTTCAAGGGTACTGAGTAGTACGGAGGGCTACTTGTTTGATACAAACTTCCTGAATAACATAAAGTTGCACAGATCACCTTTTAATAATAATAATATATGTGAAGAGACTTAGATATTATTACTTCCTTTTATTGCCCTGTTTAATAATTTATTAGACAACAGCGCCCTCTTCTGGTGAAACTAAAGTTTTACGGGACAATTTTTATTTAGACAGATCTCCATGGTGATTAGTGCTATTTTTAGAACATGCCTCGCGGGCAACTCACGTGGTCCCTGCGGGCTACCAGGTGCCCGCGGGCACCATGTTGGCTACCTCTGGTCTAGAGTATTCACTAATGAGGAGAATGTTTTGCTCTTAGAAGAAAGAAGCTGGCTGAAAGGAGATCATGGCACTGGCAGCAATCACTCACAAATCACAGGCAGTCCTCTCTGGAACAAATAGAGGGGCCTGTGCATTAAATAATTTAGGAAACTTTGGATAGCATTGCTTTGGAATAGAGCTAGTTTATTTAGTGTGAGCTATGATAGGCAATATTGTTAGTTGTAACTTGGCCGCATTTTGATATCAATACTTTTAAAGGCAGGCCTAATTTTTGCAAGTTGGAATTAAGGACTTACAGACAGGTACTTAATTCAGGTCTGTTAAAATTAATGCAAAATCGAAGAAGCATGACAGTAGTGTAACCGTGCGAATTGAGTCGGAGAATTATCATTTTATTGATGAAGGTGTACGCATAACAAAATAACGTTAGTGTGGAAAACCGTGACATTTCTGAGAGGCTGATGTGATTCTTGGGTTGCCGTGAGCTGGCATTTAGGGGAATAACGAGGGTGAAAATTGGGATAACAGAGCAGGGAGTTGACTGAGCTTCCTTCCCGCTATGATGACGTTCAGGCTGCACGCTTAAAGTCACCCTCTTAGTTCTCTGGGATGTCAAATGGTCTATTCGCACTGGACGAGGGTATTAGGCTACCTGGTGATCTCATATGATTTAGGAATTATCCCCCGAGAGTTTCATGTGGCGCATTCGCACGCTATAAACACAGTCAATATTTCACTCAAATTGATTTATGAAATCCCAGGGATTATCAATGGTTACGAATGAAATGTAACATTTCTATAGGCTACTTCCATATACTCTGTTTTTCATATGCAAATTGGTGTGTTGAAGTTGGCTACAGAGTCGAATAGGCTACAATTCCTTTCAATTCAGTCGCGTTAAATTCAGCAGTAAAATTTAAATACTTTTGGTATAAGAATCGCACCCAAAAGTTTTGTGTGCTTGTTGGCATTCACCAGACTTAAAAAAAATTACTTTTAACATTTAACTTCATGTCATTATTACAACCCTCACTGTAAATGTAGCTGTATAAATCTACGACTGTATAGTAGTAGTAGTATGTTAATTTCGGTCTTTACACAAGTATAATTCAGTAAATCAAAACAAAGCAAAAGAACAATTACATATTATTTTCGACCTTTTTACAATCTAGAACTACGGTATTACCCTTTCAAAACCCCAAACTTACATTGAAAAAAAATAAAATAAATAAAAGTATCAGACGTTTCTTACATCATCATTATTTCATCTTTTATAGTGGTCAAATATATTATTTAAAACAATGTATTTACAGAGTGTGCTACACATATTTGTTTCCTTATTACACTTATTCCATAAGGTAACCCCTTTAATTGATACACATCTACCCTTTATATCTGTCCTTGCCCTCATTTTAAAAAAAATACAAACTCCCCCTCATTAAAAACAACGTTTGGATACAGTCTCCGGACTGTATTATGTAATAAAACAACGTTAGTGTTTTAAAAAATAAAAGATAAATAATATATAAAATATTTTTTGCTCCAAACATTATTTGTACAGTTTTAAAGTCAGTGTTTTAAAGTCAGTTTAGAGTCAATTAATAAAGTGTTGGTTGGGTCGTAATAATCAGCTCTGTTTACAATTATTATGGCTCTTTTTAGCAGGATACTTATATTAGGCTAATTAATTTATTGTGTACTTCACCACGTCATTAGTCTCAATCTTTGAACACTCAAGAATAAAAACACACAAAATTAAAATGAAATGACTGAAGTCTAGATTGCCACAATGTGATTAGATTCTTACATCCAAACACATGACCTTGTGATTCACTCAATCACAGTTTAAAGATATTACCATTACCATGTTGATATGAGCAGGAGAATATCCACCATGTACTTTCCCATTTCATGAGTGGCTGGTATTTTTATTGTTTGACATTTTGGCTGCTTCGACACAATTTTAAGCAGATGTGTGCAGATTTTTAAGTTGTATTTCCATTTGATTACCACCTGAAGTTCACGTCTTCTAGTTGTTCTTTTTAAACAAGCGCAATACTTTATCGTTTAGTGGACTCTTGATTTGGGTGCTTAGTAACTTCTTTCAATAATAGATGACGACTACAACAATCACAACAATGTGTGAGTGTAAATTTTATCAGCGCAAACGACCACACATTGCACAAAGGAATGGTACATTTTGTACTTCTGACATTGCGGGGTGCTGCATGACGTCACATCCCGACTAAAAAAATCTACCAAATTACAAAATAAAGCTGCACAAAAACACTTATTTGATGCAAATGCGGAGCAAACAAGATAAGTGTCGTCTGTCCTCGCAAACAATTTATGGAGGCTACTCAATTACAACGTGCTGGACTGACGCTGCGAGGCGCACCACGGCGCAGTTTCGGTCCCCTCGAATCTCAGACGGCAATATTAAAATCTTTCTCGTTATCGCGGTGTTTAGAGCTTGTAATTCATTGGCTTTGTAGGTTTGGCAGGAGAGGAGAGGAGAGAAGTAAATAACAGGGGAGCGTTGAGTCTGACCTGCAGTTAGTAAGCAGGCATAACGTTTAGGTACAGGGGAGATTTAACTCGCATAGCGACGTAGAAAATCTAGTGGGACAGTGACAGTGTATGTAAGGACATCAAAACCATTGTGATTCGATGCAAAGTTCCTTCAATGTTATTGTTAATAGGACGAGGGTTTGAGCACCATGTCCTGCTCCGGTAACCTGATTTGGGATGTAAGGAAGCGCTCCATTGGGTTTAACGAACCAAATGCTGTCAGGATTAACTACCTAGGTAAGAGTATGCAAACAAAACCCAAATACAGATTGTAGATGGGTACAGCTAGCTAGTACTAGGTCTTGCATGAATGGGTAGAAATGCACTGACTTAGCTAGCAAGCTATCTATCTGTCAAAGAAACAACGTTTATTTCTGTTTTATTGTGTTTTTTTATTAGGAGCGATGCTAGAACGATTACTAGCTAGCTAGCCGATGCACCTTCAGTCGATCTTTCGTAAAACAGCTAGATTTGTGTATCGTTATCGTTATCAAACATTGACCGAATTAGCACCGCGAAACTGTGACAGCGCTACCGTTATATCAAGTTAAAAGTGTGATAAAAGTCGCTTGCGAGCTGGTTAGCTGTAGTTAATTACGGGGGAAGGTAGGCTTGTTGCAATGTTAAGGATTTCAGATTGGTAAAGCAGCTTGATATAGTATATAGCTATAGTGGTAGTAACATTATACGTTCGAGTAACGTTACTTTTACAGCTAGCATTTGCTAGCTCTGTTCTTTCTGTCTTTTGAACTCACGTTAACCTGAACGTTCCCGATCCTTGCTGCGCTACGCTATCTGGCTAATTCAATTTTATAATAAACTGGCTAGGTTAAGTGATCGATGTTGTAATTGCGTAATGTTACATACTAACTAATTTAAACAGTTTTTAAGGGAACCCACTTTCACAATGACGTACGTTATCTTTTGTTAGTTGCATCTGTTTATAACTCCCATTGCATGAAACGTCTTGCTACGGCAAAGGGCTCTTCGTGCTAAACGTGAAAACAAGCCCCGCTAATGTTAGCTCTCCCGTTTTCTATTCACACGCATTTAGTTAGCCAGCGTCATCATAGCTGCCTTACATTAGCTCAGTATCTGTTAACGTTAACTGCTTAATAACCAACGGTTGCAGATTATTGTTTTCCCCCCTGGCAGCGATTCACTCACATTCACTTTGCATTTCCTCAGACACCAGCTAGCTACTGTACGATACCCAAGTTCGTAATGACATTTCCGCAAGTGACAGTTCTTCAAAATGGCTTACGAGTTATGGTAATGTTTTTTTGTCAGTCAGTGTTCTTGGGCCAGTAAACACGTTTGTCACGTTTGGTCCAGAGTATACAATATAACTGTGTTCCGAACTCTTCACGCTAATACCGCTTTAATCTTATAACACAGCAATAGATTTTTAATTCGTTTTATTTTTGTTGTTGTGGCTAGCTTCAGTGAGCAAAACGAGTCCCACTGCCCTTACGACTCTGTTGTCCAGTCTTCAACCCATAATGTTAGACCGTTATTCTGAATTGCAGCATAACATTTTCAGATATTATGATTTTTTTATTTATTAACATCACATTTAACAAATGCTGGATAACATTCAATTATTCAACAAGGCAACCCGGAGGATTTTCTTACACAAAACAAAAACCCTTTGACAGATACCAGGAGGTAGGGTATACAAGCCTTCCAAAATCCTAAGCTTTAAATTAATAACTACAAATTACATGGGTCCATTTTCAGACCCAAGTGGACTTTGATAGAGCGTTTGTCTGCATTATAATGTTTTTTTTTAAAAGTACCAAAATTGGAGTGCCGACATAATATCTTAACTCGAAAGGAGACGATACCGATGATGAAAAAGCTAACTTGTAGTAAAGGCTGCATTTTACGCTTCACCTGGAATTTGCCAAGAGTAATGTACAAAATAGTATAATTAGTCTATTTTAAGCCATTTCTGCTTTACTTGAAGGGGTTGATTGTAGGAGAATTTATCAATGTGCCTTTCTGACCCACCTCGCTAACATGCTCATTATGTTTCACTAAATCACACGAGAAATGCTGCAGATTTAGCTGAGCCCAGCTACCTGGGCCCACATAGGAGATCACGCATCTAAGTGTGCATGTGTTTCAGTACTGTTGAAAATGTCAGATACTAAATGGGTCTTTAGTTGAATATATAAACACCCATTTATATCTTGTAGTTAAACCTTCACTTGCCCAATTCCTCAGTATGCACTTGTCTGTAAGAGCTTATGCCAAGCTTATGCATGGCTGCAATTAATTCATCAAGGTTAATTGAAAGTAGTATCTGTGCTGTGCACTGGTACAAGCTGTACTACAACTGCAGCAGACTGGATGGGAGGAAGTGAAGGATGCCATCAGTTAAGATATGGCTGCAGTGGAGTTTAAGGGTTACCTGTGTGTGTGTGTGTGTGTGCATGCATGTGCATGCCCACTTGTGTGTTTGTGTGGCAGAATCCAGTTTTTGTGCGTCCATCCTTTATGTGAATGTTTTGTATACCTTGCTCTACTGTATGGGGGTTAGTAGACGAAGGTGCACACGATTTCTATATTAAAATTGAGTACCAACAGATGTTATAAATCATTCAAATTTTACATTTGGTTCAGTGTTTTGCTGTGGAAAATACTGTATAATACAGGAAGGTGCCTTGAGTGCTTCAGAAGATTAGCCTAATTCATAATACTAACCGCCTCATTCAATTCCATTGAACAGTAAAAACAAAGCAAACACTGGTGAAGATCAAACTCATTAAATGTGAGGGGGACTTTGTTTTGCCTGGGGAGCTTCATTTAAAATGCTCCATTACAAGCTCTTTCCAAATGTTATACTGGTCAAAATAGTTTTTATTTGACTTTCATACTTTTCCACACAACAACACAGCACGTTAACTTTTCTAACATTTAGGCTACATACTCATAATTTAGACCAGCTGTGGTGTCATCATTTGTATAGACATTGTGTGGAACCCTTAAAAAATGATGAAAGGTTATGTAGGCCTACTTCTTACACAGCCAACGTTGTGTGTGTGGAGCCGATTGGATGTGTGGAGTTCCACCGGTCCGGAAGATGAATAATTGATCATAATCTGTGACACCCCGCTGGACGGGCCACTTGCTGGCTCTACAGGATTAACACTATATGCCAATCAACAGCCTTCTCTAACACCCTATCAGTATCTACTTATGAGCCTCCTGCGGCTCTGTTGAGATGAGTTGGTGAAACATGCAAGAAGCAGAATGGAATTGTTTTTGTCCTGCAAGCAATCTGAATGAGCAGGATTGAATAATGCGTAGGGTGAAGCTGTCCTGAGGAATCTTGTATGCTCTTGTAATTGCAAATAAGTGTGAAATTAACATGAAATTTGCATGACCCTTTGTGATTTTCCTGCGATAGAGGAAGGATGTTTGATAAAATTTCACATTTGCGTCTAAAATAATTGTCGAGGTCATTGTTGAAAATAATCGCTGAATTAAAAAATTGTTCGTTTTTTTAGCAGAAATCTTTTTGTGGCTTCCTAGGTGCCAGACCATTATTATAAGATCCAAATCTTAATCGACCTGCCTGTTTAATATTATTTTGTTGGTTAAATTACAAGAGCACTGTACATTTCAGAGGTGAATTCTGTGAAATACAGAATGCATTGTAAGAAATGAAATTATTTAATGCTAAAGATCATTTGTCCGTTTCTCACATTGTGTAGCTCAGGGCTTAGATGGTACATTTACAGAGGCTGATCGTTCAGGAATGAAAAGTGAGTTAATCCAAGCTTTAGATGGCATTCAGCTCTGTCTAATTTTAGAGCAAATTTTAACTTTTTCCATCTGGTTTTAAAAATGCATCAGCTAACATTTTTGATATGTTACCAAGTGATGTATTAAAGGTGAAAGTCGTTTTCTCCTCCGCTACCTTTTCTACTTTTAGCTCTTTAGGCATTATCAGTATGTGTCTGGATCGCAGGCTCCCTGGTGAACATCAGGCAGTAGCCCTCAACAAAATACCAACAGATTGTACTTGGCCTTTGTTTGCATGTACACTTGAGTCATAATGTCACAGGGGACTTCTTGGAGCGATTGATTTGAAATTCATGAGAGTGCAGCAAGTGGTTTTCCATTCTCTGTGTTAAATGACAGGGCCCTGGCACGAGAGTACTGCCATGCAAAGATAAGCCCCCCCCCCCTCCTCTTCACAGCATCTCCCAATGAAAGAATAATGTGCTATGAGAGCCATAGATACTTAGTAATAATTCAGCCTTCCAGGTTTGAGCAGAACAGAAGTCAGTCTTGGGCTTGCTGTTCCGCTGGCAGCACCACAGTGTTGCCTCCAGTTTGGCAGTCGACCTGTACACCTACTCCACACATATGCCTCCGGCTGTACGCCAAGGTGTACAAGTGCTAGTCTGCCCATAGATTACATCACATTCACAGGCTGCGTTGCGTGTTTATCCACCGGCGTGACCCCACCACTAACGTGAGTGTAACGTTCTGGGTGGGTGAGCGTAGATGGAACAGTCCCACACAGACTGTGTGCATTCCAGATCCTTAAATGAAGCAGAGGTTTATGATTTATTTCCAATCCTCCACCTATGCTACAGTATTACTGTTTGTGTGCTTGTTGGGCCCACACCTTAGTTTGTTTACCATTGCTGAATCACTGACAGAATCAGGGGAATTAGGCTAGCTTTTGGACAGTGAATTTCTACTTTCGTACACAATTAGGCATTTCAAAGTGGAAACATTTAAAATCAGGTTGTTCCTACGGCCACAGGCCACATAACTTTAATGTGTTGCAACTAGTCTAAAATCTGTTCAATTGAGTGCACTATTCAGTTATTTTAGGTGGTAGTGTGTATTTTGATTGCCATTTAGCTATAACATGTAGGAAACTATTTTAGCATAACTGAAGTTATGGAGAGAAGGAAAAAACAGCTGTGTGTGTGTGAGAAACTAAATATTATGATTTCAATGTTTAAATATTTAGGGAAATTTTAGTTTAGCGTTTATTTAGTAAATGCGTAACATCCTAAGCAATATAAACGTAAGAACTGGCAACTATAATTGTTTTAGTTTTTGTGTGTGTGTATATTTTAAATAATTTAAATATTATTGTTTCTCATCCATGATTTAGCCTGTCACCATACATTTAGCAAAATGAATTGGTCTTTGCTTCATTTAGCTTTCCACCTTGATCCTGGTGTGTTGGCTCACTAGCAGATCCTGGTGTGTTGGCTCACTAGCAGTAGCATAAAACGTACAGTCATAAGTACTTGAAAGCCAACGACTGGACTGATGGTCTACTTTGATTGGGTTCAGCCATAGCCTCTGGTTTCCTGTACAATGGGAATTTTAAGAAAACAGCTTAATTATAATAAACATGTGGGTCTATATTATATATCATATAATATAATCCATACAGCAACGTTGTAAGTAAGTGGGGAGAAAGGTGGTAATAATTCTTGAAAAATACAGTAGGATCATGTATAACTTCATTCAATGGTTGTGGGACTGGGGCCCAATATGGGGTCTAATATGGGGTCTTTTCACAGGATTCAAAATCACTGGTGGTGCCCCTGAAAGTATAATATAATAATATAAGTACATAATCAAACCCAAGGGAGACTTCAGATACTCGACAAGTTAATTCATAGACAGGCACATATACTGTATATCAGCGTAACATGTCCAACCAAACACGTTCCCTGGATTTTAGTCTGTCATATAATCAGGATAAGTGTCTTGTAATTCAGTTCTGCTGCCACTCATAATGTAATCAATGTTAGATAGAAGGTGCTGGACATACCTAGGACCTCTCTGGTAAGGTGCTACATTAGAGCCTGCTGGTGGATTCTGTAAAAACGGAGGTACCTGTGGTATTTAAGGATGTTTTGTCATAGCTGATGTGGGAGTGATGTTTACTGCAGGGGACATACTGCAGTATATCACTGTCCAGTTAAACTCACCGCATGCAGAGTCCCGTTAAACTCACCGCATGCAGTGTCCCGTTAAACTCACCGCATGCAGAGTCCCGTTAAACTCACCGCATGCAGTGTCCCGTTAAACTCACCGCATGCAGTGTCCCGTTAAACTCACCGCATGCAGTGTCCCGTTAAACTCACCGCATGCAGTGTCCCGTTAAACTCACCGCATGCAGTGTCCCGTTAAACTCACCGCATGCAGTGTCCCGTTAAACTCACCGCATGCAGTGTCCCGTTAAACTCACCGCATGCAGTGTCCCGTTAAACTCACCGCATGCAGTGTCCCATTAAACTCACCGCATGCAGTGTCCCATTAAACTCACCGCATGCAGTGTCCCATTAAAATCACCGCATGCAGTGTCCCATTAAAATAACCGCGTGCAGTGTTCCATTAAAATAACCGCATGCAGTGTTCCATTAAAATCACCTGATGCAGTGTTCCATTAAAATCACCGCATGCAGAGTCCCATTACACTCACCGCATGCAGTGTCCCATTACACTCACCGCATGCAGTGTCCCATTACACTCACCGCATGCAGTGTCCCATTAAAATCTCTGCATGCAGTGTTCTATTAAAATCACTGCATGCAGTGTTCCATTAAAATCACCGCATGCAGTGTCCCATTACACTCACCGCATGCAGTGTCCCATTAAAATCACCGCATGCAGTGTCCTATTAAAATCACCGCATGCAGTGTCCTATTAAAATCACCGCATGCAGTGTTCCATTAAAATCACCGCATGCAGTGTTCCATTACACTCACCGCATGCAGTGTCCCATTACACTCACCGCATGCAGTGTCCCATTAAAATCACCGCATGCAGTGTCCCATTACACTCACCGCATGCAGTGTCCCATTACACTTACCGCATGCAGTGTCCCATTGAAATCACAAACAAAATGACCTCCCTGAAAGGACTATTTAATAGTGGTCTGTGAAATAAATAAACACTTAGGACTAATTGTTGATGCAGATTCAGTACATAGCATTCATTAGCCAGGTGATACTGGGTCTGTTGTGAGGGGGCCAGGAAAGCTCTGGTGAATGCACTGAAAACTCTGTAGAAGAGGCCTTAAGAGCCTGCTGAATGCACTGTTACCTGTGAGTGACAGCCGGGGAAGGGCTAATGCCTCTGTACAGCAGGGTAAAGCCATTCTCCTGCAAAGTACTGTGAGCAAAGGAGGAAGAGAGAGAGGTTGCAAGAAGGAGAAATGGGGATACCCTTCAGTTCTGAGATCAGAGTAGATATATAAACCTAATCTGGATAGACTTGTGGCCAGGTATCATTTATTTTCTGCACTCTCTCAATTGCTTTTTCTATTGTTAAAAAAATGTGGTTTCAGTTATGTATTATGCTAATTTATCTAGTGTTAGGCTTAGTTGAAAACCTGCAGTTCTAGGCCAGCATGTATGTGGCGAGTTTTAAATGAGTTTATCCCTTAGCTTTTCACAAAAGGCGGTGCTGAAGCGTGGAACGCGGACCATAGACTGACTGACTGATCGGTGTGGGCGAGTGTAGTGTACGGGGTGTATCACCATATCACTCTGCCTACAGGCCTCACACTCTGGGGCCCTTAGTGTAAGTGACACAAGCTGAGTCACATGAAAGCCAGTCTGTTATGTATCAAAACCCAAAATCTATTTTTAAAAGTCCTCTGATATGAGAACGTGTCGTGCTCCTGCCCACCCCAATAGTGGCTCCAAATGCACGAGGGTTTATTTTATTATTTATATGACATTATTTACAAAATAATTACAATTAATTACATTTTGGTACTTAGCAGATGCTCTTAACCAGAGCAATTTACACATTTAAAACTATTCAATTATACAGCTGGATATTTACTGAAATATCTTGTGTACCTCACTCTACAACAGTAGTGCCCCAACCGAGAATCGAATCCACAAGCTTTGAGTTACAAGCCCAGTTCCTTAACCACTATGCTACACTTGTGTTGAAAACTCACAGCACACACAAAGGCCACGTTGTCTCTCATGGGCCTAAAGGCTGAATCTGCCTACGGGTGTGCTGTGCACGCTGTTGTTGTTGTTGTTGAATTAATTGCTAACACTAATGATGGCAGATTGGTCCCAGGGTTTAGTTTTCCAAGTGTCAGTTTTGTAGTCTGGCGCTAAGCTGAACATGCTGCATCACCACATTACCATGTTCGGTTCTATTTTAGGCCCAAGAATGTTGCCAGTCAGCCCCGGCTACCTCAGTTCTTCGCAGGCCTTGTAGTAACTGCTTGTGCCTTCCATGAAAGATCCTGTATGAATTGAGACTTTTATTCTCTCGTGGAGATTGTAAGCTTTTCTCGGGTGGTGCGGATTACAATGTACAGAGATGAGTTGTAGGCTTGTCGTGGTGCTTGGTTTAACCGGTGGCGTACGGTGTGCGAGCCTACACCGGTGTAGTCATCGCCACACCGCCAATACCCGTATTTTGTAATTACAATTTAAAAATAAAATAAAAGTAAAAAATAAATAAATCTGCACAGCTTCAATGTTTACATTATTAAATGAATATAAGCACATTATACTACAAACCCCAATTCCAAAAATGTTGGGACAGTATGTAAAATGCACTAAAGCAGTGATTTGTGTGTAATTGTAATTGACTGCTGCTAGATATGCAGTAGATATGGATGGATCACTTTAAGGGTTGCTTCTCCTGACACATTTTCCTATTGAACTCTATGGAAAAATGAGTCAGGAGAAACAACCCTTGAAGTGATCCATCCATATCTACTGCATATCTGGCAGCAGAGTGAGTTTGAGGCTTGTTTGATTCCGCAGTTAGATTCCTTTGATGACTTACAGCCATTTAGCCAACCATGGGTTCCATACTATTCCTGTGTAATTTACAGCTTAATCTAGGCCCACCCCCCAATTCCCATAGAGATCCATTAAAATGCAGAGAGGTTATAGTACCTGAAAATAAGATATCAGAGTCTTTTGATATCCTTTTATACCCAGTCATGATAGCATCACCTGTTTACCTGTAGAATGTTCCAAACAGGTGTTTTTTGAAATTCCCAGTCTTTTTTTTTGCCCCTCTCCCAACTTTTTTGGAATGTTTTGCAGGCATCAAATTCAGCGTATATTTACACAAATCAATAAAGTTGATAAGGTAAAACTTAACATGTTTTCTTGGTACTGTCAATTAAATATATGTAAAGTAGAATTTACAAATCACTGCTTTCTGCTTTTATGTGCATTTTACATACTGCCCCATACCGCCAGTTATCTTCAATTAGACTGTTAGGCGAGTAATACATTTTTAAAAAACACATTTCTATTTGCTTCGCAAAATTGCGCACATTTTATCTACATTATTTAAAATTGTGGATACATGTACTCATCATTTTCCGCGCCCACACTCACCCATCTGCAATGTGCAGATTTTTGTAATTTAACTGATTGTGAAGCACAGGTTTTGTAACTTAGAAAGCCTTTTATTATTGCAGGTTGTGCTGAAAACTAACGGGGTAGTAAACAGTGGTGTATATTTTTTCTTTAATTGTACTTTGTGATTAAAACAAATTTTTCAAATTTGAATTTATCGTTTAATCTCCCTAACATGACGTGAAGAAATAAGTGTTTACCTGCCAATGGTTTATTCAGATCGTTGGCATACTTGTTAATCAAGGGAAATGAATGAAAATGGTTTGAGGCCAATGATCAGTTTAAGGGGAAGTTTGATACCGGTAATACCGTTATCAACCATGTTTTAGAGGGAAGTAACACCGGTGGTGTCAAATTAGTAACACTGTGACAAGCCTACCAGGTTAGTGGTCTGTTCAGCCTACTGGTCCTGGCATGAGCTGTATGTTTAGAGCTGTCATTGTTCATAGACAAGGAATACTCACTGAAGGGTTTGTAATCAGTCTAAGGAACTCGGCTGTAGGGGAAACTAAGTATAGAACAGACCCTGTGCTCGTGTTGTACGCGAACCCCACTGGAGGGTAAAAAAATGAACAGAGGCCAATAGAAAAGGATGGTTGACACGAATATCATCCTCACGATAAGATTATAAGATCATTAGTGGCGTACCGTGGCATCGTAATCCTTTTCCAATGTGGACGTCCGCCAGTCTTTTCCTTGATCTTGTTTTTGCGTCATTTATGCACATTTATCCATGTTATTTAAGTAGGGTATTTGTACAGCAGTATACACCCTGCAACTGCAGACAGATGGAAGTTTAGAGGGGTGAATATAGTCACAAAATATCAATTAAAACTTGCTTTTTCATATGCTTGTGCTACACTTCTAATCTACACTTTTTCCACAGTTTCTTGATTTATAAGGTGTTACTATGAGCTCTAGGGCAACCACAGTTTGAATGGCTGTCTACAGTCATTTTCCTGTCTTGCTTTTTTTTTTTTTCACTTCAATTAAAGACGAGCCACAACAGGTTTTTAAGGTAATAAAATTGCTACCATATTTCAGAGCATGATGTCATTTCTTCCTGGTGCGCATGAAAACAAGGTTCGGACTTTTATTATTTTCTTTAAAAAGTTGTGTGTCGGAAAAGCAAACAAAAGTATTTTGGTTTCTGAAAAATGCCCATATTGGGAGAATTCCATAAGGCAATTTGAGATGAATTGTTAAGTCCATAAGATGCAAAAGGACTGTGGACACTGGGCACACAGCCAGGTTTCACTACATTATTGCAGGGCGCCATTTTACGCATCACTCCGCTCTTTCCTTCCCCTTTTCAGTGAAACTTTACCACACGTGGGGAAGTCAGTTTTTGACTTCTAGTGCAATCGTCTTGTTTTTCTGTTTTTGGCATCGTGGCCTTGGATGGGTGGCAGTATTTATAGAATGGTTATGTTACTGGGCTCACAGCATTGAAGGTTTGATTCCCAGGTGGGGCACTGCCATTGTACCTTTGAGCAAAGCGCTCAACCTGAATGACTTCAGTAAATACCCAGCTGTATAAATGGATCGCATGCAAAAATACTAAATCTCTGTATAAGAGCATCTGCTAAAATGGCCAAAAAATGTAAATGAATAATATGTAATATAATATAATGGGCACAGAAAAGCTCAGGAAGTGAACCCAAATCAGATGATTCAGGATCAACAAAAAAATTATTCAAAAGTCAATTCATAAAAAAACATAATTTAACCTTTTTTTAACGGTGCTGCTAAGTTGGGCAAACGTAGTTGGTACGCCATAAACACAGCATGTCAGAAGCACACTATGTATTCTAAGCGAATTGAACTCTGGCCCTTTTCTTTTCGTAAACTGTCCTTTCACACTGAGGCCATTCCTCTCTCCTACAGTAGTCTCTCGTAACTCTGTCCACATCAGAATAGAAAAGGCCCAATTTCAAACTAAACATGTCGGGTAATGGGTTCTCATCCAAGCGATTTGCGTTTCAGCTACTGGACTGAGTAATTGGCGGCTAGCTGGTCACGATTTGGAAGATGCATGTGTTAATCTGCATGCTTCCCAACTGATGGAAGATGTTGCAGTGATGAGACACACCTACAATTGCAATTAATTTCCCAGTTGTGGACAAAAAGAATTGGGATAAAAGGGAAAAAAAAATGCTTGGACATACCAGCAATTTTCTGCTGTTCGGAGAAACTTTAATACTTTCTTTTAGCTGATGTTCTTTTTTTTGTTAAACTGTTTTTTTTTCTCCATTTTCATCCAGGAAGAAGAGAATTTGTCCAAAGACTCAAACTTGAAGCTACACTCAATGTACATGATGGTTGTGTGAGTATCAAAACAGGAAGTGCACACAAATCTAATCAATACTAATCCAATGAAGCACCATCTGTAATGCAACTGTCCAGAAGGAGATCCTTCCCAGTCTTTCACTACATTGCAGGGATAGCAAAGCCGGAAAATCAGATCAATGCTTCACTCTCTTTAGTAGCAGTGTGCAGAGTGGCTTAATCACATTCCATTTTTTGTTTTGTTATGAATTGATTTTATTTTTCACATTTTGGGAGCCCCTGAAATACTGAAACACTGCCATCTTGAGGACCGTCCCAATCCGTAATAATTAGAGTGAAAAAGGCCTCGCTGGTCGTCAAACCCACTCGGCTGGCTCGTATTAAAACAACGGCAAGGGCCTACATATCATGAGTGCTCAATCCGAAGAAATAAAACTGGTGAAGCGTTTCCCTGTATAACAACATTATAGTATATAGGTCAATAATGCCATTGTAGAGAAGAATCCCAAGTGTCTGTAATTATAGTGGCAAATACACTCCTCTGTCGTTAGTCAGACACAGGTCCTATTACTAGCACGCTGTGGGCAGAGTATGGAGAGTGCATTCCTACATTGCTTCAATCGGAAACCACAATTTTTAAATATTTTATCTATTTGCAATTACCAGTTGTGCCTCGAGTCATCGGTGTGTTACCCACACCCATGCAAATGCCACCGTACCCCTACAGGCAACACAGTACTACAGAAGAATAGATACACCTTGGTAGTTATAGTCACAATTAGTTCTCTCTGAAGGCGGATGGCACCCTACAGGTGCCTGTGTGTGTCACCAGGGTTCCTGTGGTTACCATGCTAGAACTTTGGGGTAACCATAGTAACCCTGGCTGACATAAACCCACCATACCAGCCCTCCCCCACCCCGGGAGGACAAGGGCAGTTGAGTCCTGCAGCTACAGACACCTACTTGTAGCTGCCTCCCGATCCCGCCTACGTCCACTGAGTGTGGATCCAGCTATACAGTGGGACAGGGGCATGACCCTGGGGAAACACGGTGCTCTCCATCCCAGATGTCCTCCCTGTGATCCTGGGCGGCGTCTCTGACAGAACGGCCCCTCTCTGGTCCTTATCGCTGTCAGAAAGGTGTTGGCTTGGCTCCCTGTTTCTCTTTTAAGGCCCTCTTTTAAAGCTGCCTCTGTGTGATGCCCACTGCGCATGCTTTTAGCCCACTGCGCATGCTTTTAGCCCACTGCGCGTGCTTTTAGCCCACTGCGCATGCTTTTAGCCCACTGCGCATGCTTTTAGCCCACTGCGCATGCTTTTAGCCCACTGTGCATGCTTTTAGCCCCCTGCGCATGCTTTTAGCCCACTGCGCGTTCTTTTAGCCCATTGTTCCATTTCCTTTGTTCTCATACTGTTTTAATGTGTCACTCACTCCTTAGTTTTTCTATGCCTGCCAGTGGAGGGGAAATTAATATAATTGTTAGGACTGTACTGTACTTTTTTTTGTTGCATTTTATGTTCATTAGTAAAATAGAGTTAAGCCACTTTGTTAAGCCACTTTGAGTGACGTTTTGAGAGGAGCCTCCATATAATCGAGTGGGGTTGTGTGATAAACCGTCTAGCACAGTAAGGCAGACTACCCAGGCCTAAAAAAGGGGGAAAGAACCGCTACTATCAGCCTCTGCAGGCGGAGGTAATGAAATATTGATCGATGAGACAGAGGTGTCCTTCTACAAAGTCGCGCTCAACACCGATTCCCACTGGTATATAGTGTGTCTTTCTTTCTAACGTGGCGGTTGGAACAGTAGAGCTCTTAACAGAGAGCCTCCTGCTCCCAATAAACTACGTCATTTAACGTCAAGACTGACTTGACTTGCCATATTCAGAACACAAAGTGGTGCAGTTTTGCAAAAGGTTGTGTTTCAGTTTTTTTGTCTTTTTGTAGTCATTGCTCTGTTGTGTTCAACAACACAGACTTGTGTGCTGAGAGCGATCGGTTATTTTAAAGGTTTGCTAGCAGCTACATCTCGTTCTAGCCCCCAAATTATTCACAATCTATGTAAACCCAGTTTCAAGCTAATGTAGTTTAAACCTCAGGGCAAAATTTTAGTTGGGCCCGGACATTGAATTAGGGGTGCACGATATGGACATTTTGGAGGCAAATATCAACAACCGATATTTGGCCATATCCATATTGGCTGATACTGATCATGCACAAATGCAAACTGCAGCCAAATTCTTCCAATTTCATGAAAAAAGTAGACAAGCACAGATGGGACCTTTATGAAGAAAACTATTTAACAAATTTAAGTATAAAAATATTTCAACTTGTTTACACAAGTTTAGAGCTACTGAGGCCTATAGCTCTGCCTGTGAGCTTAGTAAAATAAATAATGAAAGAAGTTCAGATTCAAGGTTTTTAGGATAGGATCAAAGCTCTCACACACACACACACACACACACACACACACACGCACACACACGCACACACACGCACACACACAGGACAGACAGCTACCTGTTGATTTTGATGATCCTTTTTCCATTTCCTGACAGGTTAACACAATATGTTGGAATGACACGGGCGAATACATCCTCTCAGGATCAGATGACACCAGTTTGGTCATCACAAACCCATACAACAGAAAGGTAAGATACCCCTCATCACAAACCCATACAACAGAAAGGTAAGATACCCCCCATCACAAACCCCATCACAAACCCATACAACAGAAAGGTAAGATACCCCTCATCACAAACCCATACAACAGAAAGGTAAGATACCCCTCATCACAAACCCATACAACAGAAAGGTAAGATACCCCTCATCACAAACCCATACAACAGAAAGGTAAGATACCCCTCATCACAAACCCATACAACAGAAAGGTAAGATACCCCTCATCACAAACCCATACAACAGAAAGGTAAGATACCCCTCATCACAAACCCATACAACAGAAAGGTAAGATACCCCTCATCACAAACCCATACAACAGAAAGGTAAGATACCCCTCATCACAAACCCATACAACAGAAAGGTAAGATACCCCTCATCACAAACCCATACAACAGAAAGGTAAGATACCCCTCATTATATACTCATTTATTACTCGCCTTGCAGGAGAATAATATT
Organism: Ilyophis sp. 1 JC-2022; assembly: GCA_022702515.1. Classification (NCBI taxonomy): domain Eukaryota; kingdom Metazoa; phylum Chordata; class Actinopteri; order Anguilliformes; family Synaphobranchidae; genus Ilyophis; species Ilyophis sp. 1 JC-2022. Next base: position 8,798,960 of record CM040398.1, on the reverse strand, counting down.
TTTTAATTCCAGAGTCTTATTATATGGCTTGTAATGTAACAATCAAGCCCTTAAATCAGTGGATAAAAGCACCCACCAAGTGATAGTACCCCTCATTACCCCAAGGTGAAGCAAAAGGCACTCCATAAAACTGAATAATAATAAAAGCATATTCTATTCAAGTCATTAAATTTTGACAAAAATACCAAACAACCTTATTTTACTGATGAGAATATACTGTTTAGCCCATCTATTCCCTTCATTTGCTTGTATTTAACCCATATGCGCAGATGCCTAGTGGCCATGGCGCCAGTGGCAAGATTTTGCTCAACTGAGACATTCGTCCAAACTATGAGTGGGGGAAAAAAACTGTTGTATTTTTATTAGTATACGATTCGTAACAACAACTCTGCCAAACACGGAGTTCATAAGTGTAACTATTCTCCCGTAGCAAGTCCAATTAACAAGCAACCCCCCACCCAGTCTCACCTGCAACTATACCTACCCATGCGTGACATAGTGGACAATAGCATCTATGTGTGAGATAAATATATTTCTTCATCATCTAAAATTAGTATTCCGTCATAGCAACAAGATAAACCCAAAAATAGCCTGATCGTATGCCAAAAAAGCAGTGAAAAGCCCTGCTCACTCAAATGCAAAATAAACATGTGAAATTCTTGTGTAATGATATCACATCATTCTACTATCAATATCTGCTACTAAATATGAATTGGTGAATCCTACCATTAGTTTTACACATAGAGATGTTCCTTTCAGAAGTCAGTGGTCATTTATTGTCTTGGACAACCAGTTTGAGAAATACACACCAGTTTAGAACGTTATTACACAACATGGAGCGTCTGTGTGAAACACCCCATATGCTGTACCTGCAGATCTGAAGCATTTCACGTCATTCCGGTTTTATTCACAACTGTTTTATCCGATAGAATAGATGACAGTATATCCTTCTCAACGGTGTTTGTAATTGGATGATTTGAACAGTAAATTACAGCCCAGCATAACATAATTGTTCATTTTATCAATGTAGTATGACACAAACAGCTACAGAAAACGCATTCGCTAACGGGAGTTTTTTGTCCTCGATATGAAAGTCGAACTGCTTGCAGTGCATATGTACGTTAGTTTTTCTCCTCGATCACGCCTTGTCCAGTAGGTTATGTTAGATATTATTATCTTTGCATTTTGAGTGCATTTCACACACTTTAGTGTTAGGGTTGCCACCTTTGATTTGTGAAAAACCGGAACACTCTGATAATTTTGGGGGGGGTTGTTAACAGTTGTAGGCCTACTCTCTGATGCCTCTCTTACCTATATTTGTCCTGACGTACTTGCAGTCCCTGACGCAGTTGCACTCACTCTGGACTCCTTTGTCTGCTGCTGCCCCTTCCTAAATGACCTCTATAAACTTCACCCCTAGTGGTTGAGACGTATCCGTCTCAATTACAGTATTCATGTTTGTCTGAAATGATAAACTACAGCTTTAAGAAAAGCCCGTAACTTTTGAGTAGCAGTATTGTTTAAAAGGGTAGCCGCTAGCGAAGACCTCAGCTTCTCCAGTTACACTGCAGTACAATAAATTAGTAGGGTGCTATTAATAGCCCAAAGCACTTATGACCCTCCTCTTGCCACAGACTGTAAAATGCATAAAATGCACCATTTATACACGCTAAGAAAATCATGTTCAGGTGTAGAAACAATAATATCTTTTTAAAACGTTGTACAAATGAGCATTCGCCGTTTTCCCTTGCTTATTGTACTATATACAGTAGGCCTACCCGATGCACTTTCAGTTTAGAAGACACAAAAACAAATTCTCCAAAATCTCTCGTATAAATATGTTTAAGAAACCAAGTACTTACCAGTAGGCCTATATTTAGCTACAGCTGTTTTCTGATTAACCCTGAAGAGTTTCTTGTTACATTTCGCCACAGTCCCGTACAGTCGACATTTCCACAGCGACCACCCGTCGCATTTAAGGCTGAAATATGTTGCTGTTGTCGTGTAAAAACATGCGCGCTTTTGTATGTTTTTTTAAAAACGTATTTAAATACATTAGGCTACTTATGTTATGGTTATTATGTATGTATGTGACTATTCTGAAATAAATGTATTCTGTTGCAAATTTTTGAATGATAGCCTAGTCTACAGCTTCTTCTTCAATTCGAACTTTAAACCATGGATGTGCACTGTCCACCCATCGTTTGATTCATTTAATTTAGGCTAGGAGGACAACTTCTAAATTACGTTACTTCAATTTATTCTAATCTCTTTGCTGCTTGACTGCTTCAAAGCTTTTACGTTCGGCGCTGCATAAAATCGTCATCACAACGTGATGATGTAGAGCAGTCTAAACCAATAACCGCGTTCTTTATCTAAAATATTTGATTGGGTCAAATTACATTCAGGAACGAACACTGGAAGATGTCTACATTTCATTAAGCGATACAAATGCATGCAACACTCAAATACCCAGATTCCGGGACATTTCGTGTCATTATTTTTTCCAGGACAGACAACAAAAATCCGGGACAGTCCCGGAGAATCCTGGACAGGTGGCAAGTCTGGCAACTCTATGTAGTGTAGCATTCATTGATGGCTCAGTCATGTTTTATGTTTGATGTACTGATTTTCATTGAAGCTAGAACATTTGGCAGCATTTTCTTGTTGGAGGAATATTATTTTATTGTAATGTTATCATACAAAATATAGGCTATAGGCTTATCTTCCTGGGCTATACTTGTCACTAAGGGCATGGAAAATACTAATTCCAATTTGCTGTGCGCTGATATATAGATGAATGTAAAATTCAAATTTTTTTTAACTACAGAAAAATGCGATCCCAGGGCAAAAGCATACATACTGTAGAGTACAGGGGAAATGGATGTTTTAGTGAGGTACACGGGTGAATGATTAGGCTACATATTTAGGTGTGTGTAACTGTTTGATATCAATGATTTCATCTTAAAGCATCAGAAGGGGCATGTATATGCTTTATAATGGACAAAACAAATTTTAATTCCTTTTATGACATGTTTTGGATAGGGTTTTGGACCCATAAATATTTACCCCCCTATACGGATGAAAACATAGTAATTCCCACTTGAAAATGATGCAAAATTTAGTTTTATGAGCTAAAACTGTTGATTTGTAGTTAAATATATCATTATTATTATGATTTAGAGAAGTGCACAATTTAGCCATTTGGATAGATTTGGAGACACTAATGGACACCAGGATACACTGCCTATATTTTGTATCATATATCTTTAGTAGTTCTGCATATCATCCTCAGATTTTGCACACTTGTGTTTTTGATCCAGGAAATGTATAGATTTACCTGTTAGCTCTCAGTATTTCATTGCAAACTAAAGAAAAACAAACAAAAAAAATTCAGAAGTTTCTTTGCATTTGTGGCACTTTATTTTGACTTAAATTATGAAAATAAACAAATCTAAGTTCGTATTGTAAATGGTACAACTGTCCTTTTTTATTTAAGGCATTTAACAAGTTTCTGTGATGCTCACACCTGGCGTTAAAAGCCTTAAACAGAGCACCCTCTAAATAGATGAGAATTTACCAAATTTGCCATCTGCGGAAAGGGGTTAAAATAATTATACTGCTTTTTATTTATAGCATAAAAACAATGAAGACAATAGGTGCAGCAAAAATACCCCAGAATATATTACGAAAATCTAAACAAAAAAAATAAATAAATCCAAATAATAACATTAAGTAGACTGCACCACTACACTTTCTCTTAGTAGTGTCTCTAGATTGATATCACTAAAATTGTCTGCTGCATTTTGTACAGAGTATGTCCTTCATATTGTCAGGAGGTACTAGTGAGTGCTTGAAGGTGAATTAATGCAAAGCTCTCTCCCCAGCTGTCTCATTAGCCATTTGATTATCAAAGCTCTACAGGGGGAAGGAAATGATGTCATTGGCCATATTTGGAGCTGTTCAAATCCTTCCATGCAAAGATGATTGTAAATGTGGCTCCAGTGGAAGGGTTCTGGGTGATTTATCACTTTTTTCTGTAATTCTTAATTTGAATGAATTGGCATCATTTAAGTATCTGAAAGCAAGAATCCACAATGGCTCTGGTGCTTCAGAAAAAAATGGATGTTAGAATGGTAGTTATAATCTATTATTAATAATGTATAATTTTTATTTAGAAACTGCCTTGGTATGTTTGTTGAAAGGTTTGAACCCTGCTTTCAGTTCATTTTGAAATTCATCCTTTTCAACAGTTTCTTTCAAGCTGCAGTCCGATCTGTGTTAAATGTTGTTTTTTTAAATCTGAATGGCAGTTACCCGCTAACTCTACAGTGAGTTTGGGGGGGGGGTACGGTAGTGTGCGCATCCTCCGAAATGCCGGCAGCAAACAGCCCACCTTTTCCGTAAATTAAAAGTGAGCCGTCTAACCCCGTCCCGTTCCCTGTTCTCCGTTCCCCTCCCCAGGTCAAAGCTACCATCCGATCGGGGCACAGGTCGAACATCTTCAGTGCCAAGTTCATGCCGTGTACCAACGATCAACAGATAGTGTCCTGCTCAGGAGACGGCATCATCTACTACACCAACACAGAGAAGAGTGCAGATATCAACAGGCAGTGCCAGTTCACCTGTCACTATGGCACCGCATACGAGGTACAGGGGATACTAAACAAGTCAGCCTTGGTTTCAGCTCTTTGTGTTTAAACTTAACATTAAAAATAAAGAGGGTGTGAGTCACGCAGAATGCAGATTTAAGAAAAGTTATGTCACAAGGCTCTGTTCTGTTATTACTATATCTGTATATATAGGTCTGACATTTACATTACATTACAGTCATTTAGCAGACGCTTTTATCCAAAGCGACGTACAGTAAGTGCATTTACGAGGCGGTTATGCTTCGTAACGCGTAGCGTGAATGGAAGGTTTCGTCTGTGTTCCCGTGTTGTTTTTGGAAGGGGAAATGACTCAGTCGAATTGCAGTTCTGCACATCAGGATGTTGTGAAGACTGATGCAGAGCTGAGCCCTGTGGCCTACACAGTAATGGCCTCATTTATGTTATGCAGATTATGACTGTACCAAACGACCCCTACACCTTCCTGTCGTGTGGGGAAGACGGCACGGTCCGATGGTTCGACGTCCGGATAAAAACCAGCTGTACAAAAGAGGACTGTAAAGATGTAAGTGGTGCAGGATTTAGACCTGTTTCAAAATTATTGCCATCCTTGATAAAGATGGCCGAAAACAGTGCTGTATGAAATAAGCAGCACGGGTAATGAGCTGTACTTTATGCTAAACATTATATGCTTTTGTATAGGAATACAATTGCTCACTGGAAATTTTTATTTATTTATTTTTAAGTAATAATTTAAAATTTTATTTCCAAAAATGATGATTATTGGTCCTGACCATGTCTCTATGCAGCACCTTTCAAGATCCTTCAAGATTGGAGGGTACTGTACACACCAGAAATCAGTCTGGGAAAGTTTGAAATTATGCCTCCATGCATTTTTTAGAGCACTGACTACCTGCTTTAAGAAACCCAACATATTTCGAGCCATGGGCCAGCCCAGCACTAAATAGGCTTACAGTGGAGTGGCATAAATGCTTTCACTTCAGATTGCTTACGCCATGAACTCCCCAAACAAAACCGAGATTCACCTGCCAAAAGGGAAGTCGCACGCATTCTGTCATCTGAGGCACATCCGTCTGTATAATGGAATGGTTCCCGCTGAAGAACTCCTAGAGAACATCGTTTTATTCTTTGGCACTCTGCCCAGATGCACACTTTCCTCAACATCATTACTCTCACTTCCTGGTTAAAGTGCTTTGAGTGATGTCACTTCCTGTTAAAGTAGAACAGATCACAATCAACTCCCCTACCAGGAACTAAGGGGTAGCCGTTAATGATAGAGCCGGAAGAGTGTGTGTAGTGTGTAATGTGACAAACACGTACGTGTGGAGAATAAGTGGGGCACAGTCTCTGAGAATGCATACTGTTGTCCTTTAACTCTGGTGTATCTATGAGGAAATGTATTAAACCTAACTAAAGTGCTGTCATATTCCTATGGAGAGCACAGCACAGCACAGCACAGCACAGCACAGCCATGGAAATCTCTCCCATTAGGTCTCGAATCCAATTCCAATTCCTAAAATGCTTTATTGGCAGGGAATATTTAACAGTAAATATTGCCAAAGCAGTATAGCTGTACAAAAAACACCAACAATATCATAATAAAATAATAATAATATGGTATAATTGTAATAATAGTCCTCTCTTTCTCTCTGTCTCTAATCTAATTCCAATTCCAAAAATGCTTTATTGGAAGGTAATACTGAACACAGTATAATAATAAAACAATATTAATAATAATAATAATGTGGTATAATTGTAACAATAACAATAGTCTCTCTCTGGATGGACATTCTGTTTTTCTTTGTGTTTTACTGATTAGATCTGACTTCTGCTGGCTTTGTGTCCTCAGGGATCTGACCCCTGACCCCTTTGCTCTGGATCTCCTTATCGCTCTTTATTTTCCGCGCTCGGTCCGAGGCTCTTTATGGCACTGACAGTGTTAGAGGCTCTTTCGTTTCTGAGTGGCTCTTTACGGCACTGACAGTGTTAGAGGCTCTTTCGTTTCTGAGTGGCTCTTTACGGCAGTGACAGTGTTAGAGGCTCTTTCGTTTCTGAGTGGCTCTTTACGGCACTGACAGTGTTAGAGGCTCTTTCGTTTCTGAGTGGCTCTTTACGGCAGTGACAGTGTTAGAGGCTCTTTCGTTTCTGAGTGGCTCTTTACGGCAGTGACAGTGTTAGAGGCTCTTTCGTTTCTGAGTGGCTCTTTACGGCACTGACCGTGTTAGAGGCTCTTTCGTTTCTGAGCGGCTCTTTACGGCAGTGACAGTGTTAGAGGCTCTTTCGTTTCTGAGTGGCTCTTTACGGCACTGACAGTGTTAGAGGCTCTTTCGTTTCTGAGTGGCTCTTTACGGCAGTGACAGTGTTAGAGGCTCTTTCGTTTCTGAGTGGCTCTTTACGGCACTGACAGTGTTAGAGGCTCTTTCGTTTCTGAGTGGCTCTTTACGGCAGTGACAGTGTTAGAGGCTCTTTCGTTTCTGAGTGGCTCTTTACGGCAGTGACAGTGTTAGAGGCTCTTTCGTTTCTGAGTGGCTCTTTACGGCAGTGACAGTGTTAGAGGCTCTTTCGTTTCTGAGTGGCTCTTTACGGCAGTGACAGTGTTAGAGTCTCTTTCTTTTCTGAGTGGCTCTTTAGTTTCTGAGTGGCTCTTTACGGCAGTGACAGTGTTAGAGGCTCTTTCGTTTCTGAGTGGCTCTTTACGGCACTGACAGTGTTAGAGGCTCTTTCGTTTCTGAGTGGCTCTTTACGGCAGTGACAGTGTTAGAGGCTCTTTCGTTTCTGAGTGGCTCTTTACGGCACTGACAGTGTTAGAGGCTCTTTCGTTTCTGAGTGGCTCTTTACGGCACTGACAGTGTTAGAGGCTCTTTCGTTTCTGAGTGGCTCTTTACGGCAGTGACAGTGTTAGAGGCTCTTTCGTTTCTGAGTGGCTCTTTACGGCAGTGACAGTGTTAGATGCTCTTTCGTTTCTGAGTGGCTCTTTACGGCAGTGACAGTGTTAGAGGCTCTTTCGTTTCTGAGTGGCTCTTTACGGCAGTGACAGTGTTAGAGGCTCTTTCGTTTCTGAGTGGCTCTTTACGGCAGTGACAGTGTTAGAGGCTCTTTCGTTTCTGAGTGGCTCTTTACGGCACTGACAGTGTTAGAGGCTCTTTCGTTTCTGAGTGGCTCTTTACGGCAGTGACAGTGTTAGAGGCTCTTTCGTTTCTGAGTGGCTCTTTACGGCAGTGACAGTGTTAGAGGCTCTTTCGTTTCTGAGTGGCTCTTTACGGCACTGACAGTGTTAGAGGCTCTTTCGTTTCTGAGTGGCTCTTTACGGCAGTGACAGTGTTAGAGGCTCTTTCGTTTCTGAGTGGCTCTTTACGGCAGTGACAGTGTTAGAGGCTCTTTCGTTTCTGAGTGGCTCTTTACGGCAGTGACAGTGTTAGAGGCTCTTTCGTTTCTGAGTGGCTCTTTACGGCAGTGACAGTGTTAGAGTCTCTTTCGTTTCTGAGTGGCTCTTTACGGCACTGACAGTGTTAGAGGCTCTTTCTTTTCTGAGTGGCTCTTTACGGCACTGACAGTGTTAGAGGCTCTTTCGTTTCTGAGTGGCTCTTTACGGCAGTGACAGTGTTAGAGGCTCTTTCGTTTCTGAGTGGCTCTTTACGGCAGTGACAGTGTTAGAGGCTCTTTCGTTTCTGAGTGGCTCTTTACGGCACTGACAGTGTTAGAGGCTCTTTCGTTTCTGAGTGGCTCTTTACGGCACTGACAGTGTTAGAGGCTCTTTCGTTTCTGAGTGGCTCTTTACGGCAGTGACAGTGTTAGAGGCTCTTTCGTTTCTGAGTGGCTCTTTCGTTTCTGAGTGGCTCTTTACGGCACTGACAGTGTTAGAGGCTCTTTCGTTTCTGAGTGGCTCTTTACGGCACTGACAGTGTTAGATTGCTAGAATAGGACTCCTCATTTTGTTATTGTCCATCCCTTGTCACCAGTCAGACAGAATGCGCAGCCGCCCTCTGAATGCGTATCTCTCTCTTGTTGTTCGATCAGGACATACTCATCAATTGTCGGCGGGCAGCTACCTCAATATCAGTGTGCCCCCTCATGCCCTATTACCTGGCTGTGGGGTGCTCCGACAGCTCGGTGAGGATCTACGACAGAAGAATGCTGGGCACCAGAGCCACAGGTACGCCCGGCCATTTTATTACAGCAGCATGTATCACTCAGGCACCAGTACTGAGTCAGCGTTATTAACCCTGTTACTGTGTGTATTTGCTTGGCTGATATGATATAATCTAGGGGGCTTTGCGGTGCTTGGTGGTTTACAGCGTACACATTGAACAGATTTAAAAGATGATAATTCTGCTGAAATTTGGCTGATGCACAGTACTGGAGAGTATAGCAGTGTCCTGGCAGGTTTAGAACCTGCATATGCCCAAAATGTCGCACATCCAAAGGTCAGAGAGGTGCTATGTGTTGTCGTGTCACGTGGTTTTGTCTCACCGGTCTTCAGTTAGTCCTATGAAAAGGGCTATGCTCGCTCACTGGCAGTCACCCTGATGAAGACATCTTTTGCCGAAACGTTGGTCAATTAAACTCAGCAAGGAGAAACTTGAGTGTGCGACTCTGATTTCTTAAGGCTTAGAACCTGCAACATTCAGTCAAAAGGGCACTTCCCTGAGCTCTACACCACACTGCCACCCTTCATTGTCCCTTATGGGGACCCTTAGGTGTCACTTCCATGACAAAAGGCCCTGATCCAGCCGGACGTTTGCACACACAGACCCGGCAGGGTCCCAGTCCTCTGCTTTAAGGCTTTAAGCATTGCCTCATACCCTACCTCTGTACACATCACAGCTAATTAAAGATGGCACACTGCAGGCCTGCTTATAATTAAACCCAACCCCTAACCCTAAAATTAACTTTTCCCTCATGGGGACCATTCCAGAGTCCCCACGAGGGAGCATTTGACAACCTTTTCTATCCTCATGGGGACATTTAGTCCCCATAAAGTAGGCTAAACATGCCCACACACACACACACACACCACACACACACACTCACTCACACCACATACACACCACACACACACCACACCACATACACACCACATACACACATGCCCACACACACTCACACCACATACACACATGCTCACGCAAACACACAAACACACAAATATGCACCCACGGCCACAACAACTGACTGCAGCGCCAGTTTAGGATTGATTTTAAGATTTTATCGTTCACTTTTAAAGCACTTTCTGGTCTAGCGCCAAGCTATGCTACCGACCTTTTAACCCCCAATGAGCCTAACATCCTCAGTCTGACATCCTCAGGTAGAGCTGTGCTCGTCGTCCCACTGTCTCGGCTTAAGACTAAAGGTGATTGGGCCTTTTTCCGTCCGGGCCCCTGGACTCTGGAATGACCTCAGACCTCAGAAGTCCATGTCCTCTTTTTTTAGGCTTACTTTTAATTAATTTGTGATCATTCTTTTATATTATCTTTTTTATATCAGTTTTTTTTCTATTTTATTGTTCATTTTATCCTGTAAAGCACTTTGTAACTACGTTTTGATAAATAGTTATTATTATAGTATATTATTACTATCGGCCTGCAGCTGTAACTGTGGGTGCCATTGTTAAATGAAACCAACCCGTTTCTCACTAAACCCCTCCCACACACACGTGCTGCAGGGTACTACACGGGCAGCGGGACGACGGGGATGTGCGTCAGATTCGTCCCGGCGCACCTGGCCACCAAGTCGTGCCGCGTGACGTCGCTGTGCTACAGCGGAGACGGGCGGGAGATCCTGGTCAGCTACTCTTCTGACTACCTCTACCTGTTTGACCCCAACGACGACCAGGCCCGTGAGCTGAAGGGGCTGTCCGAGGAGCGGAGGGAGGAGGTGAGGTGCCCCCCCCCACTGCTGTGCACGTTTGGGACTGACACGTATTATCCGCCCGTTTAACGTATTAAACTCAGGCAGGTGGCACTTTCCCATATTCAAAACAAACCCAGGGTTGCGCTGGGTAACGCCAGTCTTGTAGAGGGGTTGCTCAAATTTAGGGTGTCAGTGTTTCGCGCGCACACAGCACTGAATGTCACGGAATGCAGATGCGTTTCGCGTTTCACTACAAAAGACACGATTCCCGGCCTGTGAAGCAGGAGTTAGCTCCCAGCGCTCTGCCTCACCATGGGAGAGGGTTAGAACATGCGCAGCCTCCTGTAGCACTGTAAGGCTCTGTCTAAGGCTAGAGACACATCCCTGAGGCTGGGCTCTGCTAACACTACTGCTGCTGGGGAGATGTGGAGATGGCTGAGTCTAGCCCTTAACAGGGTCGATGTTACCTCAGGCTGCCGAGTGCATAGGCGTGTGCCCAAGCACATGTGTGTGTCTGCTCGCACGCACGTGCACGTCAGTGTATGTGCGCACACTATCTGCATATTTCTGCACAGCTGAACCTTTTTTGTGCTGCTAGTACTTAACTTGGGTAAAGGTCATTGTGCAATAACAGGGTTTTTTTTTCACGCTTCACCTCAGTGTGCTTCAACATAAACCACTTCAGACATCAATTTAAACTGCTGCTACCTTCAGCACTTTGGTATTGCTGGTCTAATGCGCAGAAATTGTTTTGACTGGCTCGTTTTAGCCCATCTGTTCAAAGTGCCTCGGGGTCATTTTTCACGGACGCGTCTTGGACAGTTGAGGCGAACGACCCTGAGTGACCCCGTGGGGAAGAAGACAACAGAGTCCGGTTCCCTCTGTGAGACGGGCCTTAAAGCGGGCCGCTCGTACGTGATTAATGCCCTGAGCCTCCGTTTCCCATCATTCCTAGGCAGGGGGAGGTGTGGGGGGTAAACAGGGAGATGCAGTGTGTAGCCGTGGCTCTGAGCGATCGCCATCGCCAGAGCCCACAGACGGGGGCTCGTGCTGGGCTGGAGGGGTGCACGTGGGCTGGACGGTGGCGAGGGGAACAGCAGAAATGTGGTCAGCTGCTGTATTTTTGGGTCGGGGACAGATGGCCCCGTTGCAGGGGGAGGGGTTATGCGGGACTCTCTCTCACTCTCACTCGCGCACACTGGCAGCACTGTAACTCATCTGTAACTTAAGTCTGGACTCAGTGGAAATGAATGCCCTGCATGTTTGTGTTTGTTGGTTGAAATTATTTTTTGTAATTCAGGGGGGTATTCCACAAAGCAGGATTACTGAGTTAGCTGGATAACTGCACTGAGTAAAACCCAGAGCAGCTCTTTTTACTTCAGTCCATGTTCCCGATTTGGGAGGGTTCTGAGTTTTACTCAGCGCAGTTATCCAGCGAACTCAGTAATTCTGCTTTGTGAAATACCCCCCAGGACAACCTTTTTCCTGACATGAGTTTGCTTTTTTTGTTGTTTTTTATAAAGCTCTTTAATATTTGCCTCATCTAAGGACAGTGTCTTAGAACTCCTGTCTTTTGGTTTACACCCTTTTCAAAGAGCAGATTTGTCATTTAAAATTAATTTTAATAACCCTTTGAGGGCTCTGGATATCCCAGTCTTTAGTGTTTTGCTGTTGTGTTTGGGTAAGGGGTGTGGGTCTGGTCTTAGATTTAGGTCTCTGTGAGGACGGCAGCTCCTGCTCTCTCTCTGTCCAGTCTGGATTCCCGGCACACATTCCTTTCCAAATTCAGCATTGGGCACATGTGATGGTCCTCTGTGCCCAGAAATATCCCAGGACAGGCGCACACACTTACACCCCCCCCCCCCCCACACCAGACTGACATGTCACTCGCAGCGATGTCATTTCTGATCCTGCTGTACAACGCATGGGGCTATTTAAAAAGCACACGCCTTTGTTCAAGGTTATGAACAACAGTGTAGAGAAAGAGTTTCTGTGTCTGCTGTATGGAGACAGATTTAGCATTGGATTCTACCAGAGTGAGAATAGAGCATCTGCTTCTGCCATGACCCTGACTTTATTTATTGTTTCCAGAAGCGCCTGCACATTTTATTGTCAGGTCATTCGGTCTCTTCTGCTATTAATGCTCTTTCAATTCAGTCATCACCCTTTTCAAAATGTATAAATTTTTTCAAATATTGACTATGGAGACATTCGAACCGTCGATGTCGTGGCTCGCAGTGACAATGTGGACGGTGCTCTGACAGGCTACACCACCGTCGGCACACTTTTTTTGGTTGGTTAATGTTTGTTGCGTAATGTAAATAAGTATGCTTTATGCACACATTTACCATTTTATGCATTTATACGGAGGCTTTTAGGTTAAGTACTTTGCTACATTGAACAATAACAGACTCGAGAAGCTAATAGTGTAGCTCCACTCACAGGGCCACACTGCTTGTCCTGGCGTCAGGTGGTCTAGTGACGGTGTGCCAGTGGCCATTTTGTCTGTGACTGGCTATACATGCCCTTAAATGAAGCCCTCTCTTGTGATTCTGTTTGTTTATTGTTTATTTTGTTTATTTTAAAGATCCCCATTAGCTGATGCCTTGACGACCAGCTAGTCTTCCTGGGGTCCAAGACAACATTACATAATACAAATACAGTGATTATCTGAACAATAACAGACTACACAAAACACGGAAGCAAACAAAACAAACATAAGACAAAACATAAGATGAAACATTAGTATAAAATTCAATAAAACAACATTACATAATGCAAATATACACAAAACAATAGATTAAAACAGAAATAAGAGCAAAGCATTGAAAACAAGATAATTTAGGATAATGTATGTTGGTGAAAGTATGATTTAAGCATCTTTTTAAAGAACTGATATTAACCGGTAGACAATTCCATGACATGACAGCCCTATGTATGACAGTTTTTTCAAGTAATTTGATTTTGGTCAAGTTAGTGTCATCTGCCCCCTGCTGGCCTCTCTGGTGAAATGGGAATGAGTATCAGAACTATAAGTTATTTTATTAAAGATAAATTTGGGAAACTGAGCGTTACTGACTGTGTGAAATAGTATAAGTAAACTGGTAGATAGTCTCTTCTCAACAGTCGGCCATGACAGACATGCATGCATGTCAGCCACATTGTACCTAGACGAGCAGCCCAGAGCCAGTCTAGCAGCCTTGTTTTGAGCTACCTGTAGCTTTCTAAGGTCAATTATTGAAGAAGATGACCATACAACAGAACAATAATCAAGGTGACATAAAACCAAGGAACGAACAATCTGGAGCAACAATAAGGGTTGAAGGAGTGGTGCACTCAGCTCTGCCCATCTTAGAGACTATTTTATTAATGTGATCCGACCAAGACAGTGAACAGTCATGTCAAAGTGATTGTGAATATGTCTGGATAAATAGTGCAGTGGACTGTGAAAAAGAGGTGCTGCCACTGATCCCAGATCAGCCACAGTTGCAGGTGAAGGCAGAGCAGCTGACAGTATTGATGAAAGTCCCCATTTTGTACACCATGCCAAACGTCACCGGATCAGCTACCCGTCACCTACACCCGAGACGCACTGCTAGCGCTTCTTTCCGCCGGATCGATTCCAGTGGACCTGCCCGAAAGTGTGAGCTTGCAACCTGAACGGGCGGTCGCGGAAAAAAGGCAGACGAGGTGGAGCACGACGATGATACTGTGTGTAATGCGAGATCACTGCGAGGCAAAATGGACCAACTCCGTGTCAACACCAAGGGATGTTTTGAGTACCGCACCTGAAGTATGATGGTGTTCACAGAAACAGGACATCTCCAACTCCGTGGTTGAAATCAAGGGGTTCTCTCTTGTCCGAGAGGACAGGAACAAACTATCGGGGGGAAAACAGAGGTGGCGGCATGGCTGTGCTTGTGAGTAACGACTGGTGCAAACAGTACACTGTTAGAGAAACGATTTGCTGCCTCGATGTTGAGGCCTTATGTATGAGCTTGAGACCGTTATACCTTCTGAGGGAGCTTGGTAGCGTCCCTCCCAGCGGGAATGCAGCAAGAGCAGCAGCTCGCATTGCAGATTGTGTTCATCAACAATTACAACGTACACTGGGCGCCCCTCTTTTTATTCTAGGTGATTTTAACCACTGTAGACTTGAATTGTCACTGCCTGGGTTCAAATAATATGTCAAGTGTGGAACACGGGATAATAGAACTCTAGATAAGCTACGGAAACATCAAACATGCCTATATTGCTAGATCCAAACCCCCCTAGCTAACTCTGACCACAACGCTATTCACTTGATTCCCACATATAAAAGCATGCTCAAACGCAGCAAGCCACAGGTTAAAACAGTGACTGTGTGGTCAGAAGATGACATTAAAAAACTGAAAGGGTGTTTCCTGTGCACAGACTGGGATATTTTTAATGATGCGGACATTGACATGGCTACAGAGACGATAACGGGCTATATTAAATTCTGTGAGGACAATGTACTCACTAAAAATTACATAATTGTGTACCCGAACAATAAACCATATTATAACTAAAGGACTGTATTAATAGGAAAAAGGCAGCATTTAGAAATAAGGACCGGGTTGAGCTAAAAACGGTACAAAAGGAACTTAATCACCTGTTAAAGGAGACCAGAAGCACATTATTGAACAACATGCTACTACTATGAACTGTACAAAAACTTTGGGATTCAATGAAAGCCATTACCAATATGGAACCAAGTAAAAGACATATTTCTACTACTGATGACTTACAGAAAGCCAATGAACTGAACGACTTCTACCTCAGGTTCCAAACCCATGCTTTTTCCAATCAGTGCAATAGTGTTTTAGACTCTCTCAAGGACAACTCCAGCATAAGGCCTGAGGTGGATAGCTATAAGGTGCAGTCACTGTTCCGTCAGTTATGCACTAAGAAATCCATTGGACCGGATGGGATTTCTGCCTGCCTCTTAAAACCTGTGCTGAAGAGCTTACTCCAGCTTGGTGTCCACTCTTTCAGCGCTCACTGGACTCGCACACTGTTCTGCCCGCCTCTTAAAACCTGTGCTGAAGAGCTTACTCCAGCTTGGTGTCCACTCTTTCAGCGCTCACTGGACTCGCACTGTCCCTGCACTATGAAAAAAAACTGTTATCACTCCAGTTCCAAAGAAGTCTTGCCCAGTTGAGAACAATGAGGCCTGTAGCATTGACCTCAATTGTGATGAAATGTTTTGAAAAATGGCCATAATCCAGCAATCATTCACAATGTACCCATAAAGCAGGTTCCTTCATATAAATATGTTGGTGTCCACATTGACAACTCGCTCACATGGCATGTACATGTTGAAAACTTTGTTCTAGGCTACAACAGAGGATGTCTTTTTCGAGAAGGCTTAGACTTCATGGTGTAAATAGTAAACTCATGCTTTTGTTTTATCAAATGATTTTAGAGTTTAATAAGATATGGAATACAAGTATGGAATGGTAACTTGTCAGCACAGGTAAAGCCTAAGCTTGCTTATTCAAACGGCCATGAAGATCATAGGGGAAAAAAACATCACTATCTTCAGGCTTTATATGAAAAATCTGTGTTCAGGGAGGCGCAGAAGATATATATATATATATGATTTTAGTAGAGTAGTGGTACTATATGATTTTAGTAGAGTAGTGGTACTATATGATTTTAGTAGAGTAGTGGTACTATATGATGGAGAATAACATATTGTGATTTGATTATTTACTATCTGGTTTCATTGTTTGAAACTATTGTCTTTTTATTACCTTTAATTATTTTAAAGAACTGCTGTCTCACACTCAACATGTGGATTTAAGCACGTTTATGCATGAGTGTATGTATATATGTATGAGAAACTGAACCGAAACTCCATCTGAAAATTAAATAACCCCCTTCTTATTTTAGCATCTTTAGAAAGGAACAACCTAATATTTAATTCTGGTGAGGAAGGTTTTTTTACACTGTGAAAAGATGCTTGGCCACGTATCTGAGGTTGCGTGGAGACGGAGCAGGGTGTCAGGTAGCTGTGATGCAGAGCGGGGTGTCAGGTAGCTGTGATGCGGAGCAGGGTGTCAGGTAGCTGTGATGCGGAGCAAGGTGTCAGGTAGCTGTGATGAGGAGCAGGGTGTCAGGTAGCTGTGATGCAGAGCGGGATGTCAGGTAGCTGTGATAAAGAGCAGGTGTCAGGTAGCTGTGATGCAGAGCGGGATGTCAGGTAGCTGTGATGCGGAGCAGGGTGTCAGGTAGCTGTGATGCAGAGCGGGATGTCAGGTAGCTGTGATGCGGAGCAGGGTGTCAGGTAGCTATGATGAGGAGCAGGGTGTCTGGTAGCTGTGATGCGGAGCAAGGTGTCAGGTAGCTGTGATGAGGAGCAGGGTGTCAGGTAGCTGTGATGCAGAGCGGGATGTCAGGTAGCTGTGATGCGGAGCAGGGTGTCAGGTAGCTGTGATGTGGAGCAAGGTGTCGGGTAGCTGTGATGCAGAGCGGGATGTCAGGTAGCTGTGATGCAGAGCAGGGTGTCAGGTAGCTGTGATGCGGAGCAAGGTGTCAGGTAGCTGTGATGCAGAGCAGGGTGTCAGGTAGCTGTGATGCAGAGCAGGGTGTCAGGTAGCTGTGATGCGGAGCAGGGTGTCAGGTAGCTGTGATGCGGAGCAAGGTGTCAGGTAGCTGTGATGCAGAGCAAGGTGTCAGGTAGCTGTGATGCAGAGCAGGGTGTCAGGTAGCTGTGATGCAGAGCTTTTTTAGTTTAGTTTAGTTTATTTGACATATCAATTTAAAATACATGTCAGTGCAAGTCATGCATCAAAACAGTGTCAAGGATAGCACAAAAAGTCGTGGACTTATTTCCGTTGTGGTCCTTGGTCTTAACATATTCATACGTACAGCACTTAAAAACACATAACACATAAACACATAAAACTCCATAATACATCATGTACACATCCTAACAATCCCTTAGGTGTCAGGTAGCTGTGATGCGGAGCAGGGTGTCAGGTAGCTGTGATGCGGAGCAGGCTGTCAGGTAGCTGTGATGCAGAGCAGGGTGTCAGGTAGCTGTGATAAGGAGCAGGGTGTCAGGTAGCTGTGATGCGGAGCAGGGTGTCAGGTAGCTGTGATGAGGAGCAGGGTGTCAGGTAGCTGTGATGCGGAGCAAGGTGTCAGGTAGCTGTGATGCGGAGCAGGGTGTCAGGTAGCTGTGATGAGGAGCAGGGTGTCAGGTAGCTGTGATGCGGAGCAAGGTGTCAGGTAGCTGTGATGCGGAGCAGGGTGTCGGGTAGCTGTGATGCCGTGAGCGGGGTGTGGGTAGCTGTGATGCGGAGCAAGGTGTCAGGTAGCTGTGATGCAGAGCAGGGTGTCGGGTAGCTGTGATGCAGAGCAGGGTGTCAGGTAGCTGTGATGCAGAGCGGGGTGTCAGGTAGCTGTGATGAGGAGCAGGGTGTCAGGTAGCTGTGATGAGGAGCAGGGTGTCAGGTAGCTGTGATGCGGAGCAAGGTGTCAGGTAGCTGTGATGCAGAGCGGGGTGTCAGGTAGCTGTGATGAGGAGCAGGGTGTCAGGTAGCTGTGATGAGGAGCAGGGTGTCAGGTAGCTGTGATGCGGAGCAAGGTGTCAGGTAGCTGTGATGCAGAGCGGGGTGTCAGGTAGCTGTGATGCAGAGCAGGGTGTCAGGTAGCTGTGATGCAGAGCAGGGTGTCAGGTAGCTGTGATGCGGAGCAGGGTGTCAGGTAGCTGTGATGCGGAGCAGGCTGTCAGGTAGCTGTGATAAGGAGCAGGGTGTCAGGTAGCTGTGATAAGGAGCAGGGTGTCAGGTAGCTGTGATGCGGAGCAGGGTGTCAGGTAGCTGTGATGAGGAGCAGGGTGTCAGGTAGCTGTGATGCGGAGCAAGGTGTCAGGTAGCTGTGATGCGGAGCAGGGTGTCAGGTAGCTGTGATGAGGAGCAGGGTGTCAGGTAGCTGTGATGCGGAGCAAGGTGTCAGGTAGCTGTGATGCGGAGCAGGGTGTCGGGTAGCTGTGATGCCGTGAGCGGGGTGTGGGTAGCTGTGATGCGGAGCAAGGTGTCAGGTAGCTGTGATGCAGAGCAGGGTGTCGGGTAGCTGTGATGCAGAGCAGGGTGTCAGGTAGCTGTGATGCAGAGCGGGGTGTCAGGTAGCTGTGATGCGGAGCAGGGTGTCAGGTAGCTGTGATGCAGAGCGGGGTGTCAGGTAGCTGTGATGAGGAGCAGGGTGTCAGGTAGCTGTGATGAGGAGCAGGGTGTCAGGTAGCTGTGATGCGGAGCAAGGTGTCAGGTAGCTGTGATGCAGAGCGGGGTGTCAGGTAGCTGTGATGAGGAGCAGGGTGTCAGGTAGCTGTGATGCGGAGCAAGGTGTCAGGTAGCTGTGATGCAGAGCAGGGTGTCAGGTAGCTGTGATGCCGTTAGCGGGGTGTGGGTAGCTGTGTTGCCGTTAGCGGGACACTAGGAGAGGCGCTGTTCTGTGTCAGCAGGGTTATTTTGGTGGGCGTGGCTAGGTGCTGTGATTTACAGGATGTTACTGTGTGCCCCTGCAGCTGCGGCAGCCCCCGGTGAAGCGTCTGAGGCTGAGGGGGGACTGGTCCGATACGGGCCCCCGTGCGCGGCCGGAGAGCGAGAGGGAGCGCGATGGTAAGAGCAAATGTACACACCTGTACACACACACATACACACACACACACACACACACACACACACACACAAGTACTCAGACACACACTCAAAGTGATACAGGTTCCTCAGAATCGATTCCTCTTTTCTCTCTCCCTATCTGATGTCTCCTACTTCACATTAGTGGTTCAATTATGAATCAGAAGAACTGTGTGTGGGGGTGAGTGACTACTCACAAATAGTGTTCTACCTACAATAGTTCCTAACTGTAGTCATCCCATTGCAAAGGCTTACAGAACAGTTTCAAAGTGAGATGGCACTCTTCATTTGCTTACCAGACACAAACAAATCCACACCGCCTCATGATGTTCCGAGACCCATTTACATAGACGTGTTTTACATGAGCAAATGAGGAGAATGTTCCAAGCTCAATGTCACCATGGAAGAAGAGTCCAGAGGATAAAGGGGCTCTCCTATGACCTATAACGCTGTGCTGTTTCTGGGTCCTCCAGGGGAGCAGAGCCCGAACGTGTCTCTGATGCAGCGGATGTCAGACATGCTCTCGCGCTGGTTCGAGGAGGCCAGCGAGGCCCAGAGCAGCAGGGCGCCCCGCCCCCTGCCACGCCCCCGGGGTAAACCCAGTCCTGATCAAAGCTTTAATTTTCTAAAAACTCCATCATTTTACTGTGTAAATCTGTGTTCACTGGATCTAAGACAATTAGCCAGTCCAGGCCTTTTAAAAATGTAAAAGATTTAACACCAAATCCTCATAAGTGTTGTGAATTTAAAGAAAAATTGTTTAATTGTCTTTTTCTTATTTTTTTCTAAGCTATGTTGTAGTTTTAGCTCTATTTACCATATTTCAGCAAACACGCAGCATCATTTGTTCTCACTGCCATTTCTCCTGCATTCTGCAGTTCGACCAGAGGGGGGCGCCTCCGCTCCAGAGCCTGCCCCACAAGACACTGTGCCCGCCGAGGGTCCAATGGAAGTGGAAGCTGCTGCAGAGCCCCTCCCCAAATCCACGTCCACCTCCTCCTCCTCCTCAACAGTGACGGCCCCGCCCCCGTCCACATCCTCATCCCTAGAGAGCCCCCCCTCCTCCTCCCTACTCTCCTCCCCTGACACGAAGCAGAAGAGCCAGGCTGCTGCCTCCTCCACCACGCCCACCCCTACCCCCACCCCCACAACGGAGCCCACACAGTCCGGTGAGCCCCCCAGAGACGACCCGCACCATGAATCACACAAGCTGTAGGCCTTACATTGGCCTGCTTCCATCACGCAGGCTGTAGGCCTTACAGAGGCCTGCTTCCATCACACAGGCTGTAAGCCTTACAGGGGCCTGCTTTCATCACACAGGCTGTAAGCCTTACATTGGCCTGCTTCCATCACACAGGCTTATAGGCCTTACAGGGGCCTGCTTCCATCACACAGGCTTATAGGCCTTACAGGGGCCTGCTTCCATCACACAGGCTGTAAGCCTTACAGGGGCCTGCTTTCATCACACAGGCTTATAGGCCTTACAGGGGCCTGCTTCCATCACACAGGCTTATAGGCCTTACAGGGGCCTGCTTCTATCACACAGGCTTATAGGCCTTACAGGGGCCTGCTTCCATCACACAGGCTGTAAGCCTTACAGAGGCCTGCTTCCATCACACAGGCTTATAGGCCTTACAGGGGCCTGCTTCCATCACACAGGCTGTAAGCCTTACAGAGGCCTGCTTCCATCACACAGGCTGTAAGCCTTACAGGGGCCTGCTTCCATCACACAGGCTTGTAGGCCTTATAGGGGCCTGCTTCTATCACACAGGCTTATAGGCCTTATAGGGGCCTGCTTCTATCACACAGGCTGTAAGCCTTACAGAGGCCTGCTTCCATCACACAGGCTTATAGGCCTTACAGGGGCCTGCTTCTATCACATAGGCTTATAGGTCTTACAGGGGCCTGCTTCCATCACACAGGCTTATAGGCCTTACAGGGGCCTGCTTCCATCACACAGGCTTATAGGCCTTACAGGGGCCTGCTTCCATCACACAGGCTTATAGGCCTTACAGGGGCCTGCTTCTATCACACAGGCTTATAGGCCTTACAGGGGCCTGCTTCCATCACACAGGCTTATAGGCCTTACAGGGGCCTGCTTCCATCACACAGGCTTGTAGGCCTTATAGGGGCCTGCTTACACAGTGAGATAAATCCTGAGGCATGTGAACCCGTTCCATCAGCAGTGCTTCTGTCAGAGTGTCCAGCTCTGTTGGTAAAGGGCAGTGTTTTTGTTAGC
This sequence comes from Ilyophis sp. 1 JC-2022, assembly GCA_022702515.1. Classification (NCBI taxonomy): domain Eukaryota; kingdom Metazoa; phylum Chordata; class Actinopteri; order Anguilliformes; family Synaphobranchidae; genus Ilyophis; species Ilyophis sp. 1 JC-2022. Next base: position 8,777,574 of record CM040398.1, on the reverse strand, counting down.
ATGCACAGCTGAATTTGTCCATGGCCAAGCTAGGATCACACAGGCTGCCAGGGCTCATAAATAATGTAGTCTGCTGGATCAGGCCCCTCCCACAACTGAAGCGTACCAGCCTATCAACACCCGTCTCTCAGCCATCTTCCTGTTTTTCAGTTTTTTTCTGCTCATTTCCCACCTTTGCTTTAATTCCCCCCCCCCTCCATTCTTTGTTTTTATTCCATCTTCTTCTTCCTCCTCTTCCTCCTCCTCCGTTCACTCTGTTCTTCCTCCCTGTCAGAGCCCGGCCGTAGGGGGGTGCCGGTAAGCGTAGTGTGCAGGCGTCTGCAGAGGCTGCTGCTGTTGGCTGGCCCCCCTGGACGGGACGAGCGAATGCGCACACGCTCCGCCCCCTCAGAGGGCCCCTCCCCTGGGAACGCCCCCCAGGAATCCCCTCCCTCAGGTCACCATCTCTCACACCCACCCTTTGCCCCCCCACCCTCTCTAACTCACCCTCAAGCTCAGCAGGGAGGGCGGAATCTTTATCTGAAAAGGGCCGGTGTGGGTGCAGGTTTTTGATTTAGCCCAGCACTAAGACACCTGACTCAACTAATTAACTAATTATGGTCTTCAAAAGATGTTGATAAATAGAATCAGGTGTGTTAGTGCTGGGCTAAAACAAAAACCTGCACCCACACCGGCCCTTTTCGGATAAGATTGCCCACCCCTCCTGTAGCTGCTTAATTACCCCCCGTCCCCCCTGCCACCCCCACCCCACCCACATGCTGGCTTCCTGGTGGCTCTTTGTATTTTTGCACTTGTTTGTTTTTTTCATCAACTAGTGCAGGATCAGATGATCCAAACCTAATCATAACCCACACAGGGTACAGTGAGTGGTGGGGTGGGGTGTATTCTGGCATTCTGAGGCTGCTCTTGTCTCTTGGCTGTTTGCTGTGTGACCATACACTGTCCAGAGTACAGAACCACCTCTGTGTGTATGCCACCGATCAGGACCACCTGCCCCTAACCCCCACCTCCCACCATCTCACAAGCCCCTTTTCATGATGATTGTACCTTGCGTAACCCATTGCCGCCGTTTCAAGCTTATTTGCAAGTTCATTTGTATAGTGTCCGTAATAAAAAGTATGAGCATGTAACAGTGCCCTTTGACCTCTTGAAAGGGTTATATTTGTTAGCTGGGATTTTCCACAGTGAAACATTCCCAACATTACATTCCCAGTAATGCCCTCCACAACTAAAACAGAGAACTTGGAAGCTGTGTGGTGCTTGAGAGACAGAAAGAGGAACCCAAGAGCTAACAGCACCACCTACAGGGCAATTCTAACATCTTGTCTCCGATTAGTCAGTTTAAAAAAAAAAAAAGCCACTTTTTGCCTCTGGCCTTCGATTTGGATGATGAGTGCATGACTGCATTTTTAATTCTGTGAGGAGATGGCTCCTTGGTTTATTTATAATTAATCCGAGGAGGGTCTGGCGTTTCTAACTGGCGCAAAGCTACGCTGCTGCAGAAATGCATGCTGGGAGTTAAAAATGAGTCCAAGCTCATTTTGATAAAGGCATGCTGGGAGTTAAAATGAGTGATAACCATGTAGTTTTAATAAACTTTCTCCGAGACGGCCCCTGAAGGACTTAATTCCTGAAGTCTACCGTCGCTCTTTAAGCTTCCCAAAATTGCCAAACGGTGGGTGATGTAATACACGACTGAGAAACACAAACGGTGGGTGATGTAATACACGACTGAGAAACACAAACGGTGGGTGATGTAATACACGACTGAGAAACACTCCTCCATTTTAACACTCGTATCGAGTGCCGCGGGTTTATTAATGAGCGTCGATATTTTAACTTCACAACTTGGTCGTACGCGTTTCTGAAGAACAAAACGGCGCGGCTTCAGAGAGCTGTAAAAGTGATTTGAAGTGAATAAAAAGCCAGTCTGAGGGGAAATCTATGGATGTCATTTAAGGCTGGAGGCTGGCCAGGTATCAGGCTTGTGTTTTTGGAACCCGGGTCCCCTGGTGCTCCTATGAACGTAGACAGTGTGCACGCCTCAGGTTTCCTAAGGGTGGGAGGCAGAAGGGGGGGGTTCTGGAGGGTCTGGAGTTTCTACCAAAGACACTGCCTGGCGCTCACACATATCATAGGCCAGTGGTCCCCAACCCTGTTCCTGGAGATCTACCGTCCTGTTGGTTTTCACTCCAACCCTAACAAAGCACACCTCATTCAACTAGAGATCTTGTTGAGCTGCTATTTAGTAGAATCAGGTGTGCCAAATTAGGGCTGAAATGAAAACCTGCAGGACAGAAAACCAGGAACAGGGTTGGAGACCACTGTTATAGGGTTAGGCATGATCTGGGCATGAACCATGAGAGTGGCTGTGTGCATGTCCTCTATCCGAATGTGTGTATGTGCATGTGTGTATGCATGTCTGCCTGCCTGAATCCATGTGTAACCGTTTGTGTTTGACAGTGTGTCTGTGTGTGTGTATCTTTCTGAATCGGGTGTAGATGTGTCTGGGTATGAAAGTGTATCTTTGTGTATGTGTGCATGGATTTATTTATTTATTATATTTATTTATCCTTTATTTTACCAGGAAAGTCCCCTTGAGATTAATATCTCTTTTACAAGGGTGTCCTGGCCAAGTGGAGGCAAGCAATACAATAAGTTGTGTGTGTGTGTGTGTGTGTGTGTGTGTGTGTGTGTGTCTGTGTGTGTGTGTGTGAGACAGATGCCAAAGCAGATATCTCCTCTTTTCTCATAACTGTTACTCAGGAGTTATCCTGCACTTTCCAGTTACAATGGGGGAAATAAGTATTGGACACGTCAACAATTTTATTATCAAACATATTTCCAATGTAGCTATTCACATGAGACTTTGACCAGACATTGGTATTAACTCAATAAAACTACACAGCTAAAGAAATTGTAATGTTCCAATTCTTTAAAAAAGTTATGTGCAATAAAGTGAAATGACACAGGAAAAAAATATTGAACACGCTAAATTAAATGTATTTAAAACTTGGTAGAAAAGCCATATTTTTTATATTTGGTTGCATATCCTTTGCATGCCATGACTTTATGATGTCTGTGACCCAACAACATCAAAAGGCTCTTGATATCTTATTTGCTGGTACTCTTACAAGCGATACTATAACAGCTCTGCATTTGAATGGATCTCTATGGGAATTGGGGGGTGAGACAAGATTTAGCTGTAAATTACACTGGAACAGTATAGAACACATGGTTGGCTAAGTGGCTCTAAGTCATCAAGGGTCTGTATTAAACAAGCCTTTAACCATCACTCTGCTGCCAGAAATACAGTAGATATGGATGGATAACTTGAAGGGTTTCTTCTCCTGTCTTATGTTTCCATAGAGTTCAATCGGGCGGAAGTGTGGTATAATGGTTAAGGAACTGGGTTTGTAACCGAAAGGTTGCCGGTTCGATTCCCAGGTCGGACACTGCCGTTGTACCCTTGAGCAAGGTACTTCACCTGCATTGCTTCAGTATATATCCAGCTGTATCAATGGATACTATGGATAAATGCAAAAAAAAAAAAATGCTGTGTAAGTCGCTCTGGATAAGAACGTCTGCTAAATGCCTATAATGTAATGTAATAGGAAAATCTGTCAGGAGAAACAACCCTTAAAGTGATCCTTCCGTATCTACTGTATTTCTGGCAGCAGAGTGATGGTTAAAGGCTTGTTTAATACATCAGACCCTTGATGACTTAGAGCCACTTAGCCAACCATGTGTTCTATACTGTTCCAGTGTAATTTACAGCTAAATCTTGTCTCACCCCCCCAATTCCCATAGAGATCCATTCAAATGCAGAGCTGTTATAGTATCGCTTGTAAGAGTACCAGCATATAAGATATCAAGAGCCTTTTGATGTTGTTGGGTCACAGACATCATAAAGTCATGGCATGCAAAGGATATGCAACCAAATATAAAAAATATGGCTTTTCTACCAAGCTTTTCTACCAAGTATTAAATACATTTAATTTAGCGTGTTCAATACTTTTTTCCTGTGTAATTTCACTTTATTGAACATAACTTTTTTTAAGAATTGGAACGTTACAATTTCTTTAGCTGTGTAGTTATATTGAGTTAATACCAATGTCTGGTCAAAATCTCATGTGAATAGCTACATTGGAAATATGTTTGATAATAAAATTGTTGACGTGTCCAATACCTATTTCCCCCATTGTATATTCTGTTTCCTGAGTTTTCAACGATTATTATTATTCGTATTATTATTTTAGTCAAAGTGTGATTTTTGTTCCAGATTCGCCCTCGTCGGTGGTAAACAAACAGCTGGGATCCATGTCTCTGGATGAGCAGCAGGGTGGGTCACGTGACCTCTCTCTCATTCGAGCACGCTCGTCTCGCTGCCCTAAACTCTGCCTCATTTTCTCTCTTCTCTCTTCTCCGTGGCTGCATTCAGAATGGCTCCCTATACACATTATAGTGCACCATTTAGGAGACTGGTCATTTTGATGGTTTCCGATTTCTCAATTGAGAACAAGGACATCCTACAAAATGGTCGATTCCCTAAATAGTGCACTATAAAGTGTATAGGGAGCCATTCTGAACGCACCCTGCGTCTAATTTTCTCTGTTCTCTCTCGCTAGCACTCTTGCTCTTTCTCTCATTCGTACATACTATACCCCTCCCCCAGCATTACATCACTTCCTCTTCCCTAGTGTGCAGTGGCCTGGTTCACCCCCCCCCCCCCCAAGTCTGTAGCATGTCTGCTCTCTGAATCTTTGTGGAAAATTATCTCGTTGGGGAAATACACCCCCAAACCATCGCTGGCCAGCCACAGTTGGTTCATTTTTGGGGGGGGTACTGAGACGAAAAAAGGGGGGAAACCCTACGCAAGGCTGCCGCTCTGCTGCCTGTACACTGGGCCAGTCTGTATTTGTCCTAATATCCAAGGTCTGTGTGCCCCTCCCCCTACAGCAGACAGCCTAGAGGCGGAGCCTCTGACTCTGTTACCCAATCAGGACCTCTCCTCCCCTCTCCTGCGTGGGCTTCACTGCCCCCGTTTACTTCTGTCATAATCAGTGTCTAAGATCAGCACGGTTCCTCTGGGGCAAAGTCCTGCTTCACGTGATTTCACATGAGACTTGGTGCCTGGTTGGGATTGTCCTGACTGCACAAGGACGTGGCATTTCCATCTTTTACACCGAGAACCTGCATGCGGCGCTGTGCGGCCTGCTTTTAGAGCACAGCAACTTCATCGTCTGATAATCGCGATGCTGCACCCAAATCATCCGATTCATTTTATGAATCAGTGATTGTGAGTTTGGGCCACTATAAAAAGTGCTTTGCCAGAGGTTTAAAAACAGGAGAATTAAATGTACTGTCACCTTCACATAAGTACTGTGGCTATAGGAAGTTTATGCTTGCTATTTTAACTAAAAAAAAGTCACACCCATTTTTATATCTTTTTTTGTAGAGTTTAATGCAGCCATTTTACCTCAGTAAAGCCTGTATGTGACCCACCTTGTGGCAGTTGTGTTGAGTCACCCTCTTTTTGCTGGTTTTAGGAAGCTCAGGGGCTGGGGGTGGGGGTGGGAGTGGGACTGGGTCTGGGACGGGGTCCGGGAGCAGTACTGGGACAGGAAGTGGGCGACCCGGGACAACAGAACCGGTCCTGAGCCTACACTACAGCACGGAGGGAACCACTACCAGTACCATCAAACTGGACTTCACAGATGAATGGTAAGGGACTACTGTGGGGTCAAAGGGGCCTGTAAACCGCCAACCGAACACACACACATCACTACACAGCCGATATGTGACTAACACACCGCCAACCGAACACACACACATCACTACACAGCCGATATCTGACTAACACACCGCCAACCGAACACACACACACATCACTACACAGCCGATATCTGACTAACACACCGCCAACCGAACACACACACATCACTACACAGCCGATATGTGACTAACACACCGCCAACCGAACACACACACATCACTACACAGCCGATATCTGACTAACACACCACCAACCGAACACACACACATCACTACACAGCCGATATGTGACTAACACACCGCCAACCGAACACACACACATCACTACACAGCCGATATGTGACTAACACACCGCCAACCGAACACACACACATCACTACACAGCCGATATGTGACTAACACACCGCCAACCGAACACACACACATCACTACACAGCCGATATGTGACTAACACACCGCCAACCGAACACACACACATCACTACACAGCCGATATGTGACTAACACACCGCCAACCGAACACACACACATCACTACACAGCCGATATCTGACTCACACACTGCGGTACACTGACTGAGCAATTGACAATGACCCAACGGTGACTAGCAGCGGACCCTAGCCACTGCGGTACACTGACTGAGGGCAGTCAGTGCTACCATAGCAGACGCGTTGGTTAAGTGTAAAATTGTGAGTGTGAACTGGAAATGCAGTAGCATTTCCCCCCCTGTGCCTCTCCCCTGGACAGGAGCAGCAGTGCGCCATCGAGCTCCAGGGGCAACGGCAGCCACAGGCCAGCAGACACTCATGACAGCCAGCGCAAAGCGGGGAAGTCCGAGGACAGCCAGCGCAAAGCGGGGAAGTCCGAGGACAGCCAGCGCAAACCGGGGAACACCGAGGACAGCCAGCGCAAATCGGGGAAGTCCGAGGACAGCCAGCGCAAATCGGGGAAGTCTGAGGACAGCCAAGGCCTGCAGAGCAAAGAAGAGCCGTCGACCGAAGGCTCAGAGCAGGGTGAGATTGTGTGAAAAGGCCCCTGCGCTGGGTGCTGTTCGCAGTGAGGGGTGCGGTGCGTTCAGCTCCGTAAACCACAGTGACCGACTGCTGCCATAAATCTGCCGGAGTTCTGGGGCTAGAGATGTGCTCTCTCTTGCTGACTCTGCAGGTTGATGATGTTCAGGTGCATGGGCTGCGTTGAGGTCCGGTAATGTGGTGAAACGGGCTGCGTTCAGGCTGGTCGGTTCTGGATGACTGCCTGTGGACATAACTCTGCATTCTGTGTCCCCCTTAGCAGCCGCAGCCTCTTCAGAACCAGCAGGGCAGAGCGGGTCGGGTCCAGAAATGGACCAGCCGAAGCCGGAGAGGACCTGCAGCGTCAGGGAGAAGACTCCCCACCCTGAGAATGACTCATCTGCCAGGACCCCCACAGAGGTCTCCGCCCTCATGGAGGAAAGCTCCGCCCCCCAGCCCACAGAAGAGGAGCCCCAGGGGGCCATGCCAGAGAACCCCAGCGAGTCCTGCCGACGGAACGAGCCGACGGGAGAGGGGGGTCGGGCGCAGCGTTCCCGCAGCACCCGGGAATCGGACGACAGCGACGACGATCCCATCCTCCTACCTGCCACAAGGTACCGAGGGGGACAGGGACAGAGGTACGTTTCACATCGCTTTCTCCGAGTCACCGCGTCTGAGGGCGCCCCCTGCTGGGTGCCGAATAGGCACTGCAATGATTCAAACCATCTTTATGCTATAGTGTAAATGCGTTTAGTCAAATATGCTGCGTTCCAGCACTTTTTTTCTGTATAGTATCGCCAGTGACCACACGCCACACAAACGCACAGCGATGGCAGAACACGTCACGCACATGCATAGTGATGGCACGATCTATGAGAGTCGCGTAACGGTAACAAATAACTGACTGTAAAATAAGAGTTTTCCAAATATCGGTCAACTCTTTAATGTTTATTTTAATACAAATGAATGGGAGAAGTAAGCAATGCATGATGGGATACAACTGGGTTCTAAAAGGTTCAGTCTTGGGCCGTTACCCTGTTTAATGCCCTGTAAATACCTTTTTGGTCTGGTTTGTTGTTTATAGAAATTGCTCAGTTCTCTGAGGTTGGGTTTTTTTTTCCTTGGACCTTATTTGACCTGAAATCAGTAGCACAACAACAGCCACAGAAAGCGGTCAGAATCCTGAGTGAAAACTGTGTTCCTCCCAATAGATTTAATTTCAGAGGATCAGCAGTAGGTGAGAGAATGATCAGGTAATGCGTACGTTTCCTAGTCACTACATCATTTCTAACTGCTAGGAGTGATTTTTTTTATTAACCTCTAACTGATTGCAGATTTGTAGCTACATGCTGTAGATACACAGGGATTTCACAAGCTGAACTGTGGTGTGTGTGTGTGTGTGTGTGTGTGTGTGTGTGTGTGTGTGTGTGTGCGTGCGCGTGTTTCCATGCGTGCAATGCATGCCTTGTACTGGCACTTACACAGGAACGATAACCTGGCAAACACTTGGCGTGAAGAGGCATGTGCACATTGCAACCATGTGATTCACTATGGAGAACACACCTAATTTCAATGGTAATCAACACAAATTACTGTGCTGCATTTAAGCAAAAGCATCCATAGACATGTTTAGATGGGAGAAAAAGTGTAATAGGATAGTATGTGCAATGCAAGGGACATGTGGTAACTATGGAAATTGGATACACTGTAATGTACACCGCTAACACATTACAGCCGAAGGAAGCAGAAGTAGACAGTAGACAGCTCCAGAGCCTACTGGTATTCTCTTCTGGTTTTATAGGACATTTTTGGCAGGCTCCTTTTCAGCTTATTTCTGTTGCACAACTGGCTTTGATTTTCAATGCTTGGCAGGGCCTTGTTGAACTGTTGAGTTGTTTTTCAATTTGTGAATTAAGTGGTTTCTGGTTGTGAAACTATAAAGTGTTTCAAATACAGTGTTGTTTCTTCGTGTCTGCAATGTTGTAGAATGATCATAATCTTACAAGATCACAGTGGCGGGCCGTGCATTTCACACCTAGGCCTTCAGTGATGTCCTACACAGTCCTACCTGAATTATTCCACCTCTTAATACCATCATTATGACGCCATGGCTCTAGAAACTATACATTTAGACAGAAACGCAGTATAACCGGGCGTTGCATCACCTTAACATAGTCAAGTACAACAGAGTTATATTAATATTTCCGAAGCATTTATAATCAATAAATCCGCATTTACAATTAAGAGTGTTAAACTACCGGCTTTAAGATCGCTTGGATACTGTCAAAACTTTAAAATAAAAGGCGCTTTTAAGGGGATTAGTCTACAAAGTTTTATTAAGTCCACCAAAAGTATGTTAGCTTTAACAAGTTTGTTCGCTAAACAGCGCATTGTCGCACCCAAAGCAGTTTCATTTAAGAAACGTGACGATAAAGACACATAAACTATTCACTGAAAATAAAAGAAAACAAACAAATAATTTGCATTTGTTCAAGAGGATATATTTGCGACAGTGGTGAAAGTGTATTCCTAGCCTTGAATGTCCACTTTGACTCGCTAGCGTCGGAGTTGGCCGTTCTCTTCTGACGATGTCTAGCTTTTTTTGAAAAGTTCGTCTTGAAAATGGCGTTGTAATTATATCTGCGACCAAATCGATCTCTTCTCCTCCAGCCATTGCGGATTGAAAAAAAACAGCTTGTAGAAATCTCGTTCAAGTTCAGTTTGCTATCTCTGCGATAGCTCTGCCTCTCAATAGTGCGTATCCAATCAAAAGACGTGCACGTGCTGACGTTATCATACGCCTGCTAGCTGGCCCCGGTGTCGCCAAGTCGAAATCTGATTGGTTAACACCACAGGGTTGTTTCGGTTCACTTTAAGCTACAGGCGCCCGCACTGTCGATTCTGAAGGCCTAAGGGCAGATTTCTTGGACCCTGGCAACACATCATGGCTGAAATATGATTGGATAAAAGCTCTACCATAAAGGCCAGCCCTCCAAATCTCGATCTGAGGCTGGAAGCAGCGCAACCAAGAGGAAAGCTATGAAATGAAGAGAATAGACTATGGGGAATAATTTTATACATATTTGTGGAAAAAATATATCAAAATTAAATTTATATTCTGATGATGTTTAGGCCAGCAGAGAAGGCCTTGCTGGCCCTGACGGCCCGCCACTGCAAGATCATAACCCTTAACACATTAAATAAGGTTTATTCCTGGTGTTTTTGCTCATGTATGCTTTGTGTTAATCAATAAGAAAATAGATAATGCATAAATTAGACAGACAGATTTGCTTTGGAAATGAGATTATAGTAATGTCTACTAGACATTGTCACTCTGAACATGTTGACTAATCTGACTATTTTATTCAGTGTGTTTTGAAAAAAAAAACTAGTTTCTTTGTTTTAATAGTTTTGATTATTAATGCATCATTATTGTCCAATCAAAATATCTGTTCACTTAGAGGCTCTAATACCCTACTGACCCAGAACAGAGAGATCTCATTAGCGGAGTACAGGGGTTAAATAACACTGAAGGACGGGAACACTTTAATTTGGGAAACAGACAGAGCGCTTAGGTTTGTTTAAGCCTTTACACGGCAAACATGACTCTGGGGTAAAGGGCATATGTTTGTGGTGTAGTGGACATAAGGTCTGGCTCAGACGGCAGAAGTTTTATATTTGAGTGTTACAGGCTGAGTTACAAGACCTGAGGCATGAAGGGATCCGGTTATTTTGCTTATTCCAGTTGAAAAGTGTTTTTTATTTGTAGGTCCACAAACTTTGAACAAACTGTTTGTAAACTACTGTGCCAATAGTAGTAAGGTTTAATTTAGTTTCGAAGGGCACTAATCCAGCTCCAAAGATATAAAACGTATGTTTCACCCACACATTAAAGTTTAATTCCTGTTCCACCAGAATCTCCATTTCATGACTTGTTGTGGTTATTTTTGTTGCTTTGGTTGGATTTATTTGTCAATCTGTAGTATTTTCTGTCTAAAGCTCTGATGGAACAAGAACATTCTATAGAAGTTTCCCTTAAAAAGCAGAAATGCACAAGCCATATTGACTCAGTGAAGTATTTTTCTATTGTGTTACAGTGTGTCAAACAATATATATTATATAAAATATATTGACCAGGAAGTGATACATGTTCCTGTGTGTTTTTGTCTTCTCCTGAGCAGTGTTCTGTAGCTGGCGTTTACCACCAGCTAAAAAACAGCCTGAAATTGGGGAGGGTTCTGGACAAAAACAGCCTGGGAATTGGGATGGGTTGTGTAATGTAATGTAATGTAATGGGTTCTGGACAAAAACAGCTAGAGAATCTGGGCAGGTTTTGGACAAAAACAGCCAAATAATCTGTGCAGGTTTTGGACAAAAACAGCCTGGGAATCTGGGTGAGTTTTGGACAAAAACAGCCTGGGAATATGGGCTGGTTTTGGACAAAAACAGCCAGAGAATCTGGGCAGGTTCTGGACAAAAACAGTCAGAGAATCAGGGCGGGTTTTGGACAAAAACAGCCAAATAATCTGTGCAGGTTTTGGACAAAAACAGCCTGGGAATCTGGGTGAGTTTTGGACAAAAACAGCCTGGGAATATGGGCTGGTTTTGAACAAAAACAGCCAGAGAATCTGGGCAGGTTCTGGACAAAAACAGCCAGAGAATCAGGGTGGGTTTTGGACAAAAACAGCCAGAGAATCAGGGAGGGTTCTGACTCGCATGCCCTCCTAACCCCCACAGGCGCTCTGCTGCCGCTCGTATTCAGGAGCTTTTCCGTCGGAGGAAGGAAAGACGGGAGATGGAGGAGAGCGAGACCCAGAATATTCGACGGCCCGCTGTCAAAATGGTCTACAAGGGCCACCGCAACTCCAGAACAATGGTAGGGTAGCATAATGCTTAATGGTTGGGGGAATGATTCATGCATGATGGTTGGGGAACTGAGTTCGATTCTCAGGTGGGACACTGCCCCATTTTACCATTGAGTATTCTACTTACAGGTGCAGCTCAAAAAATTAGAATATCGTGAAAAAGTCCAATATTTTTTGTCACTCATTTCAGAAAGTGAAACTCATATATTATATAGATTCATGACACATAGAGTGAAATATTTCAAGCCTTTATTTCTTGTAATTTTGATGATTATGGCTTACAGCTAATGAAACCCAAAATTCAGTGTCTCAGAAAATTAGAATATTTTGCTTTAACATATTTTTTAAGTATCATATTTTATATTTGGTCGCATATCCTTTGCATACTGTTACTTCCTGAAGTCTGTGACCAATCAACATCAAAAGACTCAATATCTTATTTTCAGGTACTGTGACAAGCGATACTATAACCTCTCTGCATTTGAACTGATCTCTATGAGAATTGGGGGGTAAGACTAGATTCAGCTGTAAAGTACGCTGGTACAGTGTGGAACACATGACTGGCGAAAAGGCTGTACGTCATCAAGGGTCTAAGGTATCAAACGAGCCCCAAACCATCACTCTGCGGCCAGATATGGAGTAGATGTGGATGGATCCCTTTAAGGGTTGTTTCTCCTGACTTTTTTCCCCATAGAGTTCTATAGGAAAATGAGTCAGGAGAAATAACCCTCGCAGTGATCCATCCACATCTACTCTATATCTGGCAACAGAGTGGTGGTTTGGGGCTCATTCGATAGCTCAGACCCTTCATGACTTACAGCCATTTAGCCAACCATGTGTTCCATACTGTACCAGTGTAATTTACAGCTGAATCTAGTCTCACCCCCCAATTCCCATAGAGATCAGTTCAAATGCAGAGAGGTTATAGTATCGCTTGTAACAGTACCTGAAAATAAGATATCGAGAGTCTTTTGATGTTGATTGGTCACAGACTTCAGGAAGTAACAGCATGCAAAGGATATGCGACCAAATATTAAATATGATACTTTAAAAATATGTTAAAGCAAAATATTCAAATTTTCTGAGACACTGAATTTGGGTTTTCATTAGCTGTAAGCCATAATCATCAAAATTACAAGAAATAAAGGCTTGAAATATTTCACTCTATGTGTAATGAATCTATATAATATATGAGTTTCACTTTCTGAAATGAGTGACAAAAAATATTGAACTTTTTCACGATATTCTAATTTTTACAGTGGATATGCAGAAGGATTGTAGGATGACAAATGAAACCTTGATCTTGACCATTCTTGTATCTACAGTACAAGGTCTCTAGGCTCAAGTTTTAGTGATGGAATGACTGTCTAGTGTCTCAGCTGTAAAAATCGATTGATAAAGTGTTGTGGGTTTTATAGCATGTTGAATAAAATATTATTTTATTTTCAGATTAAGGAGTCCTGTTTTTGGGGAAGCAACTTTGTCATGAGCGGCTCGGACTGCGGCCACATCTTCATCTGGGATCGGCACACGGCCGAGCACCTCATGCTCCTGGAGGCCGACAACCACGTGGTCAACTGCCTACAGCCCCATCCATATGACCCCAGTGAGTTTTCCCGCAATGCACTGCTCATTTCTGACCACTGGGGAGTGTTTTTTTTTTTTTTGTTTGTTTTTTTACTTCTGTTCTCTTCTGGACTTATTTTTTGCCAAATTTCCCTTTCTGTAAAAAGCACAATACAAATTTAATTGAACTGAAATGAGTCATAGAACCAAGGTGGTCTCCCTACTTTGGGAGCTTATCCATAACAGTCTAAGATGCCTTCTCATGTGCCGTGGAGGGCTGAGAGTATGCAGGTTTTCATTCCAGCCAATCACTACACCTGCTGATTTCACAAATTAGTTCCCTCATCTCTGGTTGAAGGTGTGTTAATTAGTGAAATCAACAAGTGTAGTGATTGGTTGGAATGAAAACCTGCATACTTCTCAGCCTTCCATGGAACATGATTCAATAACACTAGTCTAAGGTATTAACTCACTCGTGTAAGTTACTTCATGGTGAATTATCTGTTCTTTCTCAGTGTAAGGATTAATATTTGCCATCTAAGAGGAAGCCATTTTCATGTCATGAATTTTAATGTGTATTCCAGTTCTTGCCTCATCTGGAATAGACTACGATATCAAGATCTGGTCCCCACTGGAAGAATCGCCGCGCTTTAACACCGCGCTGGCTGAAGAGGTACTGCACCATGCCATTTCCCGCCTGATGTCCTCTTACATGGAGTACTCTCCTGTCGCACTGCCTGGTCTAACACTCAAACATGTTTGTTCCCGTGTGCAATAGTGTATTGTAGAGATGAGGTCACTATGACACAATGAGACAACACTAAAATACCAAAAAATGTATTTTATACTAATCTAGGGCTGACACTTCACCCCACCACCTCTCAGCCATGAACTATAACTTCACCCCTCCACACCTAATCCAGCATATTCCACTGCCAGATGTACATTCTAATGTAATGTAATGTATAGCATGCTACCACAGGCTATCTCTCTGATGCTACCCTAATTAGCTAGCTAGCCACTACTAGCCAGTATAGGCTGTTTGCTGCCTCACTGATATTGCCTGAAAAACTTTAAAAAAAAAAAAATAATAATTTAGTCATTAGCTGACTTCCTGAACATTTTCTGCCTCTCTCCTTCCACTCTTTCCTTTTTTGTGACCCGGATTTAGCTTTATTTGGAATTGGTGCTGAGATAATGCTAATGTCAAGCAGTTACTGTTTAACTTGCTGTTTTCAGAATGTGCAGCAGAGATACAATTTCAAAATTACAAGTCTATTTTCATCACCGATTAAATTTTCACATCGTTTTCAGGACCTAATAATAAATTGTATCATATGAACACTGAATACTCATAACCATTCACCCTTTACTATACCAAGCCCTTCATTGGCTCCAACTCGTCCCCACAACTTTCCCAACATTAAACCAAGGTGCTTTAACCTCAAGACAGTATCATCAGTTTCAGAAGCAGGAAAGACATTCACGATGCGATTAAATATCCTTATTTGAGGCAGTGTGTTAATGTCCTTCCCCCTTCATCAGGCTAAACGGCAACAGTCAATGTAAGCTAATCATTTATTAATAACTCCAGTTTTCACTCATTTTAATGAAGGTCAGGACTGTCTTCTGCTTGCTAAATACAACTAATTCTCATGTGAAAGAGCTGCTGCGGGAGTTGATCTCATCGCACACGTCAATACATCATCTGCTGAAGTTCTTTCCCATAAATAAAGTTCATTAGTTTTGTGCCTTGACAAGCTGTATATAAAGAATATTTGTTAAGTGAGTCATAGTAACTGGAGGTTTGATAAAAGGAAATTGTGGTAAAATGTTTTTCAGGGGTGTCTCGCTGGCATAGCCTGTAGAGCACTATCCACATGCTCATTACGAGCCACAACATTGACCGTTATAATATAAATATATATATCATTTTGTCAGGATTCCTGAGATGATTTGATGAGGGTTTGCTGATTTGCTAAACGCGTTTGTATGAAAATGTATCTATTCCAGAATGCTCCAAAATGGGAGGGAGTTCTACTGCCACCTGCCCTAAGGATAGCACCTGGCTGTATTTGCTGTGTCTGTTGTTCTTTGTTCACCTTTGACCTCTCTCGCTGTGGCTTCCCCACAGGTGATCACACGCAATGAGCTGATGTTGGAGGAGACGAGGAACACCATCACAGTACCTGCATCCTTCATGCTCCGAATGCTGGCCTCTCTCAATCACATCAGAACAGGTGAACACAGATTCCGTCTTACCTGTCCATCACGCCCCCGTCTGTCTGTCTGTCTGATGCGCTGTGAGTGTAAGGCCCGAGGTCAACCATCTTTCCATCTTCTTCCCTCAGACCGACTGGAGGGCGATCGCTCGGAAGGGTCTGGACAAGACAACGAGGATGAGCAGTAGCCATCGCTTTTTTTTTTTTTCTTCCTTTTTGAAGTTTTTGTTTTCTTTTGCTACAAGGCACTTGAACAGTTGAGATTTGTACACGTAAAATGTAGAATATTTTCCATATCTGAGCAGTAGTGCATTTTTTTTTTTAAGAAATGACCTTTCTTGCCATTTTCTTGAGTGAACTGCATCTTGGGAAAAGAAGAAAAGAAATAAGAGTGAAAAGATGTAAAAAATTAAATAAAAATGTTGGATGATGTAAAGGATGCTTGAGGATGTAAAGTGCAATATTATTTTTTCAAAAGCAAATGTTTGAGCTTGGGTCAGTGTTAAGGTGTGAGTTTTAATATAGCTAAGAATAAAGAACTCAAATGTTTGTATACTTGCGGTTATGCATGTTAATGTACGAAATGATGAAAATTACGCTTTAAGTAAACAATTTGTTGTTTGAACTTTATTGTTTTGTCTGTAAAAGGTCTTGCGTTTTTGCTCATTTTACCACGCTGTTTCTATTTAAATATCTGTTAAATTATGTTTACCCAACCTCCACACCTAAAGAATGGTTTGCATCTACCTTGCTGGAAGACATGTTTACAGTTAATGCACTATTACCATGTCTACTGTTTGTCACTTAGCAGGGAAAATGACTCCAGTTGTTTTGTTGGAGTAGGCGCTATGTCACATGGTGAGATCCGCGATAACGTGGAAGATTAATGGTGGATTCTCTTCGTGTGTGTTCACTGGTTGAGATGAAAAGGTTTGGGAATCCCTGATCTAAAATGGTTTACCGCTGTGCTGACCCATGTTTGGACATTGATTACCGTTTAGTTCACTGGCTGATGTTTTTGTTGTTAAAAGTTTGTCAAAGAATGTGACAATATATGAAAAATGTCTACATTTATATTTGTCTGGACTTAATAAGTAGACTTTTCTTTATGATCTTTATGACTTTGAAAAGTGCCATAAATTACAATTGTACATCTACAGCCTTCTTGAGGGCAGTTTGAGAATAAAAGTATTGCTTTCTCTGAACTCGTATATAATATAAAGTCCTAGGGCTCTATTTTCCGGCTGGCGCATGGCGGGTGGCGAGCCAGCACATTGGCGAAGTGACATTTTCGGCATGTATTTTCACGCTCCCGCGCCCATTTTACTCACCGTTGCCCGGACGTGGGAGAAGAGTCGCTGGTGGAGATGTGTCAGTCCAGAGCGTGCAGCGAAACTGCAAATATGGGGCTCTATTTTCCGGCCGATGGCAAGCCATCACTGGCGAGGTTGCAATTTTGCTACGGATTTGCACGCGTCTGAGCCCGTTTGGTAATTTGCTGACTCGCCGTGTGCTGAAGTGGGAGGGAAGCCGCTGATGGGGGGGGGGGGTCAAGAGGGAGCAGCTTAGTTCAATTTTACTGGAGTGGAATGCAATTTTGGGATAAGAGTAGACTGCGATTCGCGCTTGCACTGCCCGCCAGGTGAGACCACGTTTACGGCGCAAATTGCACCAGAGCCTAGTATGTGACCGCCCCAAAAGGCGAGTTGCCAATTTAGGGTCTTTCCCTAATGCGTGCATGATCATAACCTATTCAAAAGCCAATCAACCGTTTTCGTGGATCATATGTGGTCCAATTTGACTTCGAAATAAATCCCCCAAGCAGGAAACAATTATACTTTGCATTTATTGCTCATTGTCTTTTTTATAATGTTAATTCTTGTATTTATTTCTGTTTTTAATTGATTATGGCTGTTATTATACTGCACTGTGGTCCCAGGGGTACTGTATCATTTCTTACACCGTCTGTAATGAGAATAATGACAAACTTGGTGCATACATTCACTCTTATTGCACATATAGCAATGAAAACGTACCTCTTAACTCAATTACATTCAATTAAATCAATGCAAAATAGATAGCCTATCGTCTTCCAATGCAGAATCCTAAAGGCAAGAAAAGTCGCTAATAAACGTGATGAGGAAGATGGGACATGTTGAATGGGAAATATAGATCATTGATTAAATGCATGCTAGGACAGAAAAAAATAGGAAAAGAGTGGGAGAGTAAAATAAATTATTTTTCTATTTATTTTATCGGCTGATTTGAGGCTAAGGAAATGATTAAAAGCTTTTTATTTTTCACAGTCCAGATAACCTATCAGTGACTTTTCTCACTTTTAGGATTCCAGTAATCAGAAATTGACAGTGAGGCTTCCCGACCACGACCGAATGGGCATGTTCTGCTATTATTTTTCACTAAACCTGATGATGTGGAATACCCCGACATAGTCAAAACGTGTCCAGTGCACACAGCTCTTACAAGGACTGAAAAGAGGTTATTTGATTAGCCATAGACTACTCAAGTGAGTATGTCAGATGTGGGCAGTCTGGTTTCGGAAGTAAATTCCCTATTACAGATAGAACGGGCTTCATAGACTATCGACTATTTCTTGAAATCTGATTTATAGAATGAGCCGAAATGTTCCTGGATTAGCCTGTGTGGTATAAGGATATACAGGTGCAGCTCAAAAAATTAGAATATCGTGAAAAAGTTCAATATTTTTTGTCACTCATTTCAGAAAGTGAAACTCATATATTATATAGATTCATTACACATAGAGTGAAATATTTCAAGCCTTTATTTCTTGTAATTTTGATGATTATGGCTTACAACTAATGAAAACCCAAATTCAGTGTCTCAGAAAATTAGAATATTTTGCTTTAACATATTTTTAAAGTATCATATTTAATATTTGGTCGCATATCCTTTGCATGCTGTTACTTCCTGAAGTCTGTGACCAATCAACATCAAAAGACTCAATATCTTATTTTCAGGTACTGTTACAAGCGATACTATAACCTCTCTGCATTTGAACTGATCTCTGAGAATTGGGGGGTAAGACTAGATTCAGCTGTAAATTAAGCTGGTACAGTATGGAACACATGACTGGCGAAATGGCTGTACGTCATCAAGGGTCTAAGGCAGGGGTCCTCAATCTTATCCAGTTAGGGCCGGTGTGGCTGCAGGCTTTTGTTCCAACCAAGCAGTAACACACCTGATTCTACTCATCAAGGTCTTTAGCAAAGTCTCTTGTGGTTGATTAGTAGAATCAGGTGTGTAACTGCTTGGTTGGAACAAAAACCTGCACCCACACCGGCCCTTTCTGGATAACATTGAGGACCCCTGGTCTAAGGTATCAAATGAGCCCCAAACCATCACTCTGCGGCCAGATATGGAGTAGATGTGGATGGATCCCTTTAAGGGTTGTTTCTCCTGACTTTTTTCCCCCATAGAGTTCTATAGGAAAATGAGTCAGGAGAAATAACCCTTGCAGTGATCCATCCACATCTACTCCATATCTGGCAACAGAGTGATGGTTTGGGGCTCGTTCGATAGCTCAGACCCTGAGCTGCACCTGTTTTGAGCTGCACCTGTATATATCGCATGTTCCAATTTTTATTTTGTAATGGATTAATGATTGTAGTTTGACTTGTAGTCACTTTAACGGACTACATATCCAGTACTGCAACGCACGGGTGGTTCTCGACCAATAAGATATCATCATCTCGTCTGTCTGGACATTTTTGGCAGATGGGAGTAGCTACTGCCGCTGAAGACGAGCTAACTTTAGCTTGCAAAGTTGAGAAGCCCGCCCGACAAAGTCAGAAACTACGCTATGGTTAACCACATAAAGCAATTCTAGTTTTTGGTCCTTCAAGCTAGCTAACGTTAAAAAAGTGTTTAAAAATGGAGCTGTGTGCTAATGCTGGCTAACGTTAACGTTATATGACAACGTTCGGAGACAACGCTGCTCGTCTGGAGGGAATTATGGGACGTTGAGTTTTTAAACAGTGCCAGCTGGTATGTTCCCAAAAAAATCCTAAAACGTAAAATATACTCAAAGCTGGTCCAAAAAAACTAGTTTGCGAACGGGAATTATATATTTAACAATCGAGGAAATTGACGGTAAGACAATCGCTAGAAATGGTTTAAAAGTAAGTTTTATTTCATGTCTACACTCTAAATTAATGGGGAATTTACTTACGAAACCAGCGTGACGTAGTCACTTGAGTACTTTATGGTGCAGCAGAAGCACACCCACTGATAAATATTCATTATAACCCAGCCCATTTTCAACCTGTGCAGCACGCTGTGAGATGTGCGCTCCTCGCCTCTGGTCAGAAGATATAGAAATTCAGCAGCCACACCCAGTGCGCCATAAGCTGCGCCATTGACTATGAAGGTGGGTTCTCACCAAATCCGGCGACGACGCATGGGGACGCGCCGGACCCCCAAACTGCGTTTGATGGGCGTTGCTATTAGACGGGTTCAGTAGCCTACGAGGAACATTAACGGCACCTGATTGGCTAGACGTATTTTGCCTCCGTTTTCAAACCGGAACAATATGGCGGCCTGTTAATAAACTTTCTTTTATCCCACCTAAACAGTCCACTAAAAACATTTGAGGCGAGAAATAGGCTATGCAGTTGCTAAATCTTGATTCATATTTGATCTAAAACGCCTACTTCGAGTTTTGCGAGCAACAGTGGACGCATTAATTTGCCTGAAGTAGGTTTGGAATCTATCCTATTCAAATTCAAAACCAGCGAACGTACCACACAAATTCTTAACATTTTCCAACAAGAGAAGTAAAATCAAGCTAATTTGGGACTAACTTGTCAGAAAGGTCAACGAGAAGCAACCCACAAGTGCAGCACGTCTGTGGAACTTCTATAGCAGTGTTGGTGTGAACATTGTAGAAAAATATCGTGAATAGCCTATTCTCAGCAGTTATTACTGCAAAAGATGTTTTTTTTTTATTAATCTAAGATTTAGATTATTTTTTTGGTAAAATAATTGTGGGTGTACGAAAACCAATATACACTACCGGTCAAAGTTTTTTTTTAAATCAGCATGCTTTCTATATACACTGCTCAAAGAAATTAAGGGAACACTTAATCAACACAGTATAACACCAAGTCAATTAAACTTCTGGGATATCGATCTGTCCAGTTAGGAAGCGTAAAAACGATTGTGAATCAATTTCACCTGCTTTGGTGCAAATGAAAGTGACAACAGATGGACAGGAGAGGCAACAGCAAGACAACCCCCAAAAAGTAAATGGTTTTGCAGGTGGTGGCCACAGACCATTTCTCTTTCCTTATTCTTCCTGATTGATTTTTCTCTAGTTTTGCATTTTGCTAGTGCCCTTGTCACTACTGGTAGCATGAGGTGGTACCTGCAGCCCATTCAGGTTGCACAGGTAGTCCAGCTCCTCCAAGATGGCACATCCATACGTGCCGTCGCAAGAAGGTTTGCTGTGTCTCCCAGCACAGTCTCAAGAGCGTGGAGGAGAAACCGCGAGACGGGCCATTACACGAGGAGAGCTGGACAGGGCCGTAGAAGGGCAACAACCCAGCGGCAGGACCGGTATCTGCTCCGTTGTGCGAGGAGAAACAGGAGGAGCACTGCCAGAGCCCTACAAAATGACCTCCAGCGGGCTACTCTTATGCATATTTCTGACCAAACTGTCAGAAACAGACTCCATGAGGGTGGCATGAGGGCCCGACGTCCTGTAGTGGGACCTGTGCTCACAGCCCAGCGCCATGCAGCTCGATTGGCATTTGCCAGAGAACACCAGAATTGGCAGGTTTGCCATTGGCGCCCCGTTCTCTTCACAGATGAGAGCAGGTTCACACTGAGCACGTGACAGACGTGAAAGAGTCTGGAGACGCCGTGGCGAACGTTATGCTGCCTGCAACATCATCCAGCATGACCGGTTTGGTTTAATTGACTTGGTGTTATACTGTGATGATTAAGTGTTCCCTTAATTTTTTTGAGCAGTGTTGTAATAATATGACTAGGGTATAGTATGCTATACAGTGGAACCTCGCCTCACGAACGCTTCTAACCACGAACAAATCGGCCCACGAACAGAGATTTCGAACAAAATCTGAATCGGCCGAACTACTTTTCGGGGCGCGAACACACAAACACTCGTGTAACACACGCGGTCGGTTTGGCGGAGTAATACGTTCGGCGCACAGCGGCTGGGGACAAAGTAGTTGTGTGTTAGTCAGTGTTGTTGCGTTGCGTTGTTTACATCGTGCGTCGGTGCGTTCGTCTCTTACATTCGTCTTAATGTATTTTTCTATAATTAAGGTTATCTTTAATTCCTTACTGTATTTTTGCCACACATAAACCCATAAATTACTTGTAAAAAAGGCTGTTTTTGGGCTGGGAACGGATTAATGGGATTTACATTAATTTCAATGGGATTAATTGAATCGGTTCACGAACTTTTCAGTTCGCGAACGGGGTCAAGGAACGAATTAAATTCGTGGGCCGAGGTACCACTGTATTTGGAAAGATATCAAGGTGTCTGTATGGGGACCCGTGTGTGCCACCTTCTCAAGTAGGAAAATCCAGCATCACATGATGATATTTATGTAAATACGCTTACATTCACATGAAAACGTGAAAAGTGCCAGCCATTCTGTATTGGCCCTTTGAGAACATTCGAGCAGCAATTCAACATGGCGGCAATGAGATAAGCCGATATCTATGGGCTGTTTGCACTACACAACACCTGCTGAATCAGACCCTTCCTCACTGAGGCTGCCCAGCTCCTGGTTCAAGCTCTAGTAATCTCCCGACTGGACTACTGCAACTCCCTCCAAGCCGGGCTTCAACAGCGCAGCCCCTTTAGCTCATCTGGTTTTCAATCTCCCCAAATGTTCCCCTGTCACACCCCTCCTGTGTTCCCCCCACTGGTTCCCAGTGGCTGCCCACATAAAATACAAACCTCTGTACAAGGCTGTTAAAGGATCTGCACGCCCATACCTTCAAGCCATAGTCCAGCCCTACACCCCAACCTGTGCTCAACGCTCTGCTGCCACCAGACACCTAGCTCTCCCCTTCCTACTGACTCCCCAATGGTGGAATAACCTGCTGACCTCAGTCGGGACAGAATCCCTCCCTACCTTCCGGCGTGATCTGAAGACCCATGTTTTCAGGAAACCCCTCCCCTCTTCCACATCTTCTCCTATCTATCCTATGTGTCACACACACTCCCCCCTCCCCCCTCCCCCTTTCCAAATTATATGACTAAATAAACATCGAACAAAAAGTTCGGAAATTTGTGTTTGGTAGATTATTTATCTGTTGTAACAATGCTTCTTGGCAATAAATTTTATACCGTTGGAAAGCCTGTTTATTTCCCTTTTAAATGGTGCCCCATTTGTAAGGAACATGCATTTGTGGGATGAGCAGCACAGCTCATGGGTTGCGCCCATGTAAAATTTGCCAAATCTTCTCTGCCAATGCCAAACAGCTTACACCTGCACTGGAACCTGAACATGTGGAGGAACGTTATGTTCAGCGATGAGTCCAGATTCTGCCTACAGAAGTTGGATCGTAGGGTCAAAGTGTGGAGAAGACGGGGAGAACGCTATGCTGATTGCTGCACCGATAGAGTAACACCTTTTTGTGGAGGCAGTGTGATGGTGTGGGGCGGCATATCCATCACTGGAAAAACGAGGCTTGTCATCATTGGAGGCAATCTCAATGCAGAGATATCGAGATGAGATTCTGCAACCAGTGGCAATCCCATATCTCCACAGTCTGGGACCGAACTCTATCCTCCAAGATGACAACGCTCGCCCCCTCAGAGCGGGGTTTATCAGAGACTACCTCCAGAATTTGTGAGTAGAGAGAATGGAATGGCCTGCCAACAGTCCTGACCTCAACCCAATTGAACACTTGTGGGATCAGCTTGGGCGTTCTGTTCGTGCTAGAGTGACCAACACAACCACGTTGGCTGACTTGCGACAATTCCTGGTTGAGGAGTGGAATGCCATCCCACAGCAGTGTGTGACCACGCTGGTGACCAGCATGAGGAGGAGGTGCCAGGCTGTTGTGGCTGTGTATGGTTCTTCCACACGCTACTGAGGCTCCTGTTTGTTAAATTAATAAATTGTAAAATTGGCAATATGTCTTGTTTCTTCCTTGTTACTGATAGACTTCAATCATCCAATCCACCAAACAACACCAAACAAGAGTCACTAGCAACAGCAGAATAAGCTGTTTGGCATTGGCAGAGATTTGGCAAATTTTACATGGGCGCAACCCACATACTCAGCTGTGCTGCTCATCCCACAAATGCATGTTCCTTACAAATGGGGCACCATTTAAAAGGGAAATATAAACAGGCTTTCCAACGGTATAAAATGTATTGCCAAGAAGCATTGTTACAACAGAGAAATAATCTACCAAACACAAATTTCCGAACTTTTTGTTCGATGTTTATTATCTGACCATCGCACCCTAATTAGCTAACGTACTTGAACTTTTCTTTCTGCACTAATAGTAAAGTCGCGTAGAAAAGAGCGGCAGCAAAACATCTAAAAGAGAAGAACCAAACAAAAAAACGAACAATAAGTTACTGGCTAGCTCGACACAGCCTACTCTTGAAAGCTTACCATTTTTATTATACGTGCAACCATAGTGGTGGCAACAGCAGTTTCAAGTTCATGTGAAAATCGCCAGCAAGTTAGTCAACATATAACGTTAGTTAGGTAGACAGCTACAACAAACTAGCGACTACCGACTACATACCGAAAATACTTGAGAAATAGGCTACCATTGTTAAGTGGTAAAGTTAGCCTCGAAGCAATAGTAGCAAATTCCAGCTGTTGAACATGCCAGCTAGCAAAAACAATAAAGCGCATAGTTAGAGCTTGCAATCTCTTAGCAACCGGCTTCCCCATATTTAACCGTTTAAACGGCTTTGTAGCCCGTGTTAGTTGGCAAAACTCGTAAAGTACTTCATAACCCCACATTAGTTTGATTATGTTAACCAGCGGGTCCATTCGTTGTTGCGAGCTTACCAGCTATTTTTGGCCGTTTTGAGTTAGGCAAGGAGTTCGTTCACTAACGTTAGCTCGTGACTAGCGGACTAGTTTGGAGTTTGCGCCCTAGCGAACTGCATTTAAACTGTAACGTTACCAGACGGCGGGTAATACTACGTTTCAGCCGCGTGACTCGTTGTTTGAAGGGGCAGGCTAACTTGCGTCAACAAGCAGGTGTACCCATAGATACAGAACCATGGGCGTACCTAATAAAGTGTCCACTGATGTAGGGCTGATCGGAAGAAAAGTAGTCAAATGTGTTATTCTTAGTTTAAAATAAAGCACAAGAATTCACATCCGCATG
This sequence comes from Ilyophis sp. 1 JC-2022, assembly GCA_022702515.1. Taxonomy (NCBI): domain Eukaryota; kingdom Metazoa; phylum Chordata; class Actinopteri; order Anguilliformes; family Synaphobranchidae; genus Ilyophis; species Ilyophis sp. 1 JC-2022. Next base: position 8,752,763 of record CM040398.1, on the reverse strand, counting down.
AAAAGTGGGCGGCACAGTGGTGCAGTGGTTAGCACTGTCGCCTCGCAAGAAAGAGGTTCTGGGTTAAAATCCCGGTCCCCTCTGCATTGAGCTTGCATGTTCTCCCTGTGTTTGTGTGGGTTTCCTCCAGGCACTCCCGTTTCCTCCCACACCAAATACATGTATGTCAGGTTAGGTAAACTCCTGCCATTGTCCTTGACCAAGGCACTGGCGTCAGAGATGGAGTTAGTCCCCGGGCGCTGCACTGTGGCTGCCCACTGCTCTTAAGTAGGATGGGTCAAATGCAGAGAACAAACTACCCCACGGGGTCAATAAAAGTCAATTATTTAAAAATATTCTTTAAAAAGCGCTTCTAATGCATTTCATAGTAGGTATATGATTGTTTGTCCAGTGGGGCCAGAATTCTAGTTTGTCAGAATTCAGAATAACCTCGTCAGACAAGCCATGTACATGGATAGCCTATCATTTACTTTGCACAACAGCGCAGTATACATTTAAAAATAAATGGTGAACCCATTTCTTGATTTAACTTGCACGCAAGTGGAGTTTCTTTGTTTAACAGCTCACTTTTATCTACTGGGATACAACAAAATAGAAATAAAACAAATGCAAGCCAAATATTATATACAAGTATATTTATTGCCTTCATAATAAAATAATTACACAACAGTGTAGCTAGTCAATCTATAACAAAATCAATTCTACATTTGGCAAAAATGACAGGAAACATCCTTTGAAATGGTTTAGAAGTCTGAGTCCAATAGATCTGAATTCAAAACTGAGCTGATTAGATTGAAGTTTCTTGTTTAAGGCAACACTGGTTGTATAATTAAGTATTTGCATTTGCACACTGCAATATAAAATGTATTAATACATTAATTAAATGAATGAGTATTACAACTTGTAGCTATACATTACAGTTCTGCTTTTGGGTATAACTTAGTTTTTAAAGACTTGATTGTAAAATATTTTATTTATCAATATGATACCTTTTAAAAAAATATTTGCACCTAATGTTCATGATGAATGGGAATCTGTGTACCACAATAGCTACATATTTCTTGAGTGAAAGATCATGTTTTTTGTAAAAACAAGACTGCTTCACATATACAGCAAGCCCATAGATTTCTTCCAAGAAGAATATGCTGTTTGTTTATTGAATAATTGTATTTAAAAATTTTATTTACTAAAGCATATAATCTAACTTTAAATATCATCAATAAAGACATTCTTGCTAGTTATTTAATACCATTGACATTGTTGTTAAAGGCATACTGAAGTTTGTTAGAACGTGATGTTGTATAGCTACCTGGCACCGATATTAGTCGTAATATTCAAGCTCACCTTCATGCATTGCTCCAGTGGTCAGCAACTGGCCAACGAAGAATGACATTTGTTTTTTTCTTTCTCTCCATTCACTCCCATTGCATTGCGAATTAGGTCTGAAAAGCACACTTTTAGCACGTAAACAAATGCAAAACATGCAGATTATGCCGATATACAAAATCACAACATCCAGAACCGGGCGTTTGAAACCAATGTTTTATTGATTTGATTTTGAAGAACTATTTTCCGAGAGCTAGCAACTGTTGCCAGCTTATTTGCTGCTCTGTTAGTTTACTGGCGCTTCAGGAAGTGAGCGGGACTGTTACGGCACGTGAACGAAACAAGGAAGTTAATAAGCTAACAACCGGATCGTCTTCCAAACTTGTCTGGAATGGAGCTTTTCATCTTTTCAAACGCCCAGTTCTGGATGCCGTGATTTTGCATATCGGCATAATCCGTGTTGTTTGCATTCGTTTAAGTGCTAAAAGTGTGCTTTTCAGACCTATTTCTCCATGCAATGGGAGTGAATGGAGAGAGAACAAATGTCATTCTTCATTGGCCAGTTGCTGTCCACTGGAGCAACACGAAGGTGAGCTTGAATATTACGACTAACATCGGTGCCAGGTAGCTATAAAACATCCTGTTCTAACAAACTTCAGTATACTTTTAAGCTTTATTACATTATACATTATAGGCATTTAGCAGACGCTCTTATCCAGAGCGACTTACACAACTTCTTACATGTATCCATTCATACAGCTGGATATATACTGAAGCAATTCAGGTTAAGTACCTTGCTCAAGGGTACAACGGCAGTGTCCTACCTGGGAATCGAACCTGCAACCTTTCGGTTACAAGTCCAGTTCCTTAACCATTATACTACACTGCCGCTCCTACAATTTATATGTAACTATTTGCAATGTCTTAATGCACATTACAACTGTACATTTCCTAAGATGGTAACTGCATGTCTCAGTAGATGCCCACACCATTCAAGATGTTACACAGTTCTAAAGGGGTTTATGTTGAAGCAGATCTACACTGCCAGGCTTTTTATACCAACGGCTTACAATTACAGGCACCCACTTTTGGATATACTGCATATGAATCAAATCACAGAAAATGTTTCTTCATAGACTCAAAACCCAGGTGGTAAATATTTGGTTGATTTTAAATATTTAGTTACTTCCCTATTTGATAAGATAATTTTTCCTCTGGATACAATGCAGTTATGATTAGCCTGAATTCATAACAAGTTACTTCTCCACTATTCTCAGAACATGCATTGCATTGTTTGGGAGCAAAAAGAACATTATTTTTCACAATAGAAAAAATAAACTAGCTCCTTGGGATCTTGTTCGTTTGCCGCCATCAATATATTAACACCCCTCCCCCCAATACTTATACAATCAACTGTACATTAAGCAACAGATTCATGATCAATGTCCTAGTTTACAAACAACAGTTACTGCAGAATAACAATATTCAAGTATTGGGGACTTAAATGTCACACAAATATGTATGGATCATGTGTGACTTAAGTGCGTAACAGAACAAAGACAAACCACTGGTTCTAAACTGTCAAACGCAGCTTGATCCAAGTATATTTATGCTACTGCTTCAAAGTAAGGCAGAAGTACATAATGCTTTATTGTGCCCATGTGCAAATAAATTGCTCAAGTAAAGGCTTAGTTTGTGAGCAAGAATGGCACATTTGTTATTTCAGTCTGAAAATATGTGTGCTAAATCTCCAGAGCAAAATGGTGTCATGAGCTAGCTGCATGAGTATCGCCTCCCCAAGGCTATGTCGGTGATTTGGAATATCAAAGTGCTCAACACATCAGTAGCCTAAGACACATACAGATTCTTGTCTTTTGATCATGGACCTCCCTGCTGTGCTCCACAGCTCTCTAGGTTGTGAAGAATCACCAGGTTTCCCGTGGTCTACTCCACCTTGGCGAAGTTGAAATACGAGTCTTTCAACTTTCACAAGTTTCCGCCATAGAGTCAGATCCTGTAGAGTCCCTGCCCACGGTCTGCCTGGAAGGCTCACTCCTACACCTCAGCACAACCTTATACAGCCCAGCCACCAGGAAAATGATGGCGATCACGGCAAAGTAGCTGGCGTAGATCATAAACTAAGAAGAGGGAGGGAGAAGGCCGTGAGTTCACAGTATTGCCAAACAGGGCAGCCAAATGTGAATGTTTACTTTCTGGACAACTCTTAAAATTGTCAATAACGAATCAAAATGGGTGCCAATGGCATCTTTTGATACCCCCCCATCCCCACCCCATCTCTTCCAGCACAAGTGGGGTGAAGGTGTTTTCTATGACAAGACTGGCACTTTAAATATTGTTACCTGTGGGAAAATATCAAGGCCCAGCCCAACAGTGTCCACCACAATCAAAGTAAGCAGGGTCTGCAGTAACAGGGCGATAAATGTGTTCACTCCAAACACAAGTGCGTATCGCCTCATACAGAGGTGAGCAGCTATCTGGTACCTGGAGGGGAGAGCAAGACATTTGCAAATTCATATCGAACCTGTACGACCACTTATAATCAAGATAAAATGCACACAAAAAGCTGGGGGGTATGTCACAAAGCAGGATTACAGAGTGTAACGGATCCCCGTATATGAATTGGCTGGCAACTTACCGCTGGTGAAATTACTTATTTATTGTCCGTTTTACATAACAGTACATTCCTTTAACTATTAACGTTCGACAATAACATCTTGCATACATTTGTAAAGTCCCACCGTAAGAGCTGTTACCTCATACGGGTCCATTAAACTGTACACTTATAATCCTTAACATCCGTCCGTAACAACATTAGCAACAACAGAACTTTCCAGACCGGAAGCGTTCTCATAACCACGTCTGCGTCGTCGCCTTTCAAAATAAAGGTCCCGGATATTCATAAACATTAGGTGGTATAAATATGTCAACATATTGATCACTTTAGGCAGAAAAGAAAACTTGTAACATTACAAATATAAAACAGGTAATTAACCTAAAATAATAACCTTTTCATGGGGTTATTTACACTCCCACCAAATTATAATGTTTTTTTTTTTGTAACAAAATGTAAACCCTAAACATATAATTTCTCCTTACAAGAATACCCCTTCAAGTGTATAGGCTATACCACACAGAAATCCATATCACAAACCATAACTGCACAGTGCTTAAACAGCTTTTAGCAATAAAACCAATTTCTGGACAGGGCGCTCTACTATAGAGGGTCTGCCGATGCGCTCTCCTTTGTGGTTCAGTTCCTTATCTCCACGCAAGATTTTGACCCGTCTCACAAGTCCATCTTTGCCCTGGATGACTTCTGAGACGCTCCCAAGTCTCCATTGGCTTCGTGGCAAGTTGACCTCAGTATCCATGACTACATCACCGACCTGCAGGTTCCTTTTAGTGCTATGCCAGCACTGTCTTGTCGTGATGCTGTGGAGGTACTCCTTTTTCCATCTACTCCAGAATTGTTCTGTCAAGTATTGCACCTGACGCCACCTCTTTCGTCCATACAGATCCTCTCTTTCAAATTTGCCAGGTGGAGGCAAGGCTGTGGTGGATTTCATTGTGATCAGGTGGTTAGGAGTAAGTGGCTCTAAACTATTTGGGCTGTTCAGAGTATCGACGGTGAGTGGACGGCTGTTCACAATAGCCATGGTCTCATAAAAGAAGGTGCGCAATGACGCATTATTAAGCCTGCCAGGGGAGAGTAGCAGAGTGGCGTTGAGGACACTTCTCACAGTTCTTATTTGCCGTTCCCACACACCCCCTGCATGGCTGGCATGAGGTGCATTCATTACAAAGTCACACTGCTTTCCTGTGAGAAACATATTCAGCCTGTCCATGTCCAACTCTTTCAATGCAGCATTCAGTTCGTTTTTTGCCCCCATGAAATTAGTGCCTTGGTCACATTTAATTTGGCGTACAGCACCTCTTAATGCAATAAAGCATCTCAGTCCATTAATGAATGTGTCTGTGGACAAGTCCTCCAACATTTCAATATGAATGGCTCTGGAACAGAAGCAGGTAAAGAGCAACCCATACCTTTTCTCTTCTTTTCTCCCTTGCTTTGTCAAAAAAGGACCAAAACAGTCCATCCCACAGTATGTGAACGGTGCTGTGGGTTCTGTTCGTTCAGCAGGCAGGTCACTCATCCTTTGGCCTTCAACAGGCCTTCTCAGCTTTCGACATGTCACACAATGACGGATGTAGGTTGCAACTGCTCTGCTCAGTCCACAGATCCAATAACCATTGGACCTAATTTCATTGATGGTGAAGCCTTTGCCCTGATGTTTCACTCCTTCATGATAATGGGCGATGATCAGATTCGTCATGTGATATCCCTGAGGAATGACTGTTGGGTGTTTGAATGTGCTATGGAAATATGAACGGCTGAGCCTGCCTCCCACCTTAAGCACACCCTCTGCGTCCAGGAATACGTCGAGGTGATACAGCTTGCTGTGTCTTGGTAGCTGATGTCCTTTGCTTAGTGCCTTTATCTCTTCTCCGTATGCTTGGCTTTGTATGTCCTTGATGATAAGTTGCTCTGCACTTTGTCTTTCACCAACTGCTGAGAGGTCACATGACTTGACCTTCCTCGCACGCCGTAGGAGACGCGCCACTGCCTTGATAGCCTGAGACCAGGATGAAAACTTATTCAGTCTATCTACAAGGCTGACATGTTCTGAGGTCTTTGTCTGGAAGGTCTGAGCCTTTTTAACTTCTGGGTCACCGACGGGTAGCTCTGAAGGCACCTCGGTTGGCATTTCTATCTCCCTTTTCCACAGGAAGCTAGGGCCAGTGAACCAATCAGAAGAGAGCAGTTCATCTACTGTTTTCCCCCTTGATGCATAGTCTGCTGGGTTTTTATCACTTGGTACATGAAACCATTGCTTGGGGTCTGAGTCATGACGGATTTTCTGCACCCTGTTTGCTACAAAGGTGTGAAAGCGGCGAGCTTCATTATTAATGTAGCCTAACACAACCTTTGAATCTGTCCAAAAGAACTCTTCTACATTACAGTAGCCTAATTCTTCTTTGAGCATATTGCTCACTGTGACGGAGACAACTGCTGCGGTAAGTTCTAACCTGGGTATAGTTGTGACCTTCAGCGGCGATACGCGCGCTTTCCCCATGAGAAGAACACAGTGAATGTCTCCTCTTTCATTCTTCAGTCTCAGGTAGGTGCATTGGCCATAGCCCATGGTGCTGGCGTCTGAGAAGTGATGTAGTTCTGTTTTGATCACCTTTCCAAAGCCACCTGGTTGGTAGCAGCGATCCACGTATATTCTTTCCATGTTAACAAGGTCATTTTGCCATTTCTCCCACCGTGGCTTCAGCTGCTCTGGAATTGGGTCGTCCCATCCTGTTCCTTGATGGCACATTTCCTGGAGAATCTTCTTACCGTTGAGGACATACGGAGCTACGAAGCCCAGCGGGTCATATATGGAGGCGACAGATGACAGGATGCCACGCCGTGTCGCTGGCTGGTCCTTTGGTGCGACCTTGAAGGTGAAACAGTCACTCTCGATGTTCCAGCTTATTCCCAATGCTCTCTCTAGGGCTGTGTCATTGAATGTGAGATTCTTTGGTTTGATGTCTGTGGCGTGTTCTGTTGAGGGAATGCTCTGGAGAACAGCACGGTTGTTCGACACAAATTTGTGAAGGCGTAAACCTCTCTCTGCACACAGCTCACGTGCCTCCTTTGCTATTTGAATGGCCTTTTCAACAGACTCAACACTAGCGACGCCATCGTCTACATAAAAGTCTCTGGAAATAAACTGTGACCCTAATGGGTGTGTGTGACTGTGTTCTTTGGCGAGCTGCTTTAATCCATAGTTTGCACACCCTGGTGAAGATACGGCTCCAAAAAGATGGACCTTCATCCTGTATTCATGGGGGAGGGTGCTTATGTCGCCCTTCTCCCACCACAGGAAGCGTAGGTAGTCACGGTCCTTTTCTGAGACATGAAACTGATGGAACATTTTTTATATGTCGCACATCAGTGCAATGCGATGCTGCCGGAAACGAATGAGTACACCTGTCAGATTGTTTAACATGTCTGGGCCTAGGAGAAGGTGTTCGTTGAGGCTATTTCCCTTGTACTTTGCAGAGCAGTCAAACACTACTCTCAGCTTCTCAGGCTTTTTGGGGTGATAAACACCATGGTGAGGTATGTACCATTTTTCTCCATTGGTGCCTTCAGTGCGTACCTCCTCTACGTCACCCCTGTCGATGATGTCCTTCATGTAGTTGGTGTAGTCGTTCTTGTAACTTTCATTTGCATTGAACTTCCTTTTCAGGTGACTGAGCCTCACAGCAGCAAGCTGCTTGTTATCAGGTAAGCATGGCCTCTCTCTGAAGGGGAGGGGCATTTCGTAATGTCCATGTTCGTTTGTCTTTATGTTTTCCTTTAATTTGTCCAGAAAAATCAAATCCTCTTGAGAGACCGTTTTGTAATTTCCCTGAGTGTCTCTGAAATCCGTTTCGAGAATTCTGATTGCATCCATTGGAGTCACTGCAGGCAGCTCCTTCACGGTTACTCTGTGACAGTGACTAGTTACATTATAGACATTTAGCAGACGCTCTTATCCAGAGCGACGTACATAGTGCATTTTCAAACTAGGAACAAGAACGTTTAAAAACAACCCTAAAAAGGCAAATATGAATCTAAGTACTAGGCGCAGTCAGTACGATTGGGGGTTTTTTTTTTTTGTTTTTTTTTGGGGGGGAATTACACAACATTAATAACAATAGTCACAGGGAGGTAGGGAGGGGTGGAGAGAGGTGCAGCTTGAAGAGGTGAGTCTTCAATCTGCGCTTGAAGGCAGTCAGACTTTCTGCTGTTCTGACCTCCACGGGGAGCTCATTCCACCACCGTGGGGCCAGGACAGACAGACGTCGAGACCGGGTGCTAGCATGAAGAGGTCTGTTCTCTTTGATATACGTCCTTCTGTGTTCCAGTTTTCTTTTCATGAAGTCTGGACATTTGCAAAGCTGGTGACTGATATTCTGACATAGCATGCAAGGGGCCTTGACTTTTTCCTTTGTTGTTGTCTGCTTATTATTTTCCACCACTGTTTGTGTGGTGAAGGCTCTGGCTTTCTTTCCTTTGCTTTCCCTTGTGCTCCATTTGTCTTTATAGGATTCAGCTGAATGGAGAGCAAAGAAAGAGGTGACTGGGTTGCAGGCAGTTTCGGCTTCCATGGACATAAACTCGGCAAATTCTTTGAAGCTGGGGAAATCCTTTCCCTCCGTGAGACGCACTGTTACTTGCCGGTTCCATCGTGAGGCTATCCAGTCTGGCAGCTTCCGTATCAACCTTTGATTTTCCTCACAGTCGTTTAGGATGTTTAAGCCTTTTACATGGGGCACGGCCTGCACACAAGCATTTAAGTAATCTGAGAAGTTCCTCAGCCCTTCAGCATCCTTAGACTGTATTTTTGGCCAGTTGGATAGCTTTTCTCTAAAGGCCTTTTGAATGATGAACGGCTGGCCGTACCTCTGGTTGAGCTTGCTCCAAGCGTCACCGTACGCTTCACTGTCACTGCGATAGAAAGTCCCTTCTAGGCATTTGTGAGCCGCGCCACCTACATATCTCTTGAGGTAGTGCAGCTTGTCGGCAGGGGAAATGTTCTTTCCATCTATAAGAGACATAAATGAAGTCTTCCATTCAACAAAGTCAATTGGATTGCCATTAAACACGGTGGGCTCTGGCATTGGGAGTCTGTTAATAGCAATGCTGTCCTGCATAGCTTGTGCTAGGCAAGATACATCAATAGGAGGAGATGGAGAGACAGCTTTGCGAGGGTGCGTTGTGGCAGGGGAATTGGAGTTGAGTGGCAAAGAGATATGAGAGGACTGGGCATCAGACTCACTCACTTCTCTGCTGTATACTTCAAATCTGGCTTGGGCAGCCTTTAAGTGTTTTTCAACTTGCAATCTTTCCAATTCGGCCTTGTGTTCGTCTAATTCCCTCCTGTGCTCTTCCTCTAAAACTCTGATTCTAAAACTCCGTGAGCATCATTAATTCCGCCTCCTTAGCAGCTAACTCCGCCGCTGCTTCCGCTCGCTTGGCTGCAACGCTGTGTGTGGAACGATGACTGCTAGTCAGTTCTGAAGCAGAGGAGCCAAAAATGGACTGAACATTATGAGGCTTACGTAGCTCACGCAGGCGCCGTCCTTCATATTCTGCATCATATTCTCCATTTACACCAGTCAGTCTCTCGTTCAGGATTTTGACAATGTCATTCGTTACTGCTGCACAAGCATCAACTTTACGCCTTAGCTCAGTGTCAGGTGTGCCATACTCTCTCAGTTCATCATACAATTTCATGATATACATTTTCCTTTTTTCCAAATCATCCGCTAGGTATGCTAGCCGTTTATCTGTTAGCTCAGATTTTAGGTCTTGCCGTGTTTCACGAGCTTGGGCTTTCCACTGTTCATAAAGGCTAAAAAGTCTCTTTGCCCGTTTGCTCTGTACTTCTTCACGATAAGCTAGCATTTTCTCAGTGGGGACTCGCGTTCTTTTAGAACGTCTGGCTAAATCTGCATCATCATAGCTTAACAGTTCATCAAGAATTATCTGTTTGTTTTGCAAAGTATCTTTCAGTTCTTGTCTGATAGCTTGATCTGGTTCTATTTCGAGCATTTCTTTGCATTCTTGTATTACCTTTCGAAGTATTTCGATCTGTTCTTCCTTGTCGCGCAAAGTAGCATCGCTTCCCTCCATTTTGGTTAGCCTCGTTGCTCCTTTTACCACGCCGTCTTCAACTCCACGCTGCTCTTTTCCCTTTTGTCCGTAAAAGTAGTCCTTAATATCCGTAAAAGTCGTCCTTTTCGTTCGTTGTAATCTCCGTTTGTAGCAGGTTGGTTGGAGAGGACTAGCTCTTACTGTAACGGATCCCCGTATATGAATTGGCTGGCAACTTACTGCTGGTGAAATTACTTATTTATTGTCCGTTTTACATAACAGTACATTCCTTTAACTATTAACGTTCGACAATAACATCTTGCATACATTTGTAAAGTCCCACCGTAAGAGCTGTTACCTCATACGGGTCCATTAAACTGTACACTTATAATCCTTAACATCCGTCCGTAACAACATTAGCAACAACAGAACTTTCCAGACCGGAAGCGTTCTCATAACTACGTCTGCGTCGTCGCCTTTCAAAATAAAGGTCCCGGATATTCATAAACATTAGGTGGTATAAATATGTCAACATATTGATCACTTTAGGCAGAAAAGAAAACTTGTAACATTACAAATATAAAACAGGTAATTAACCTAAAATAATAACCTTTTCATGGGGTTATTTACACAGAGTTAGCTGGATAACTGCACCGAGTAAAACCCGGAACCCCTCCAAATCTGGAACATGGACTGAAGTAAAAAATTTAATAAAAAAGCTGTTCCAGATTTTACTCAGTGACCCCCCACCTCATCCCTTCCAGCACATGGAGGGTGAAGGTGTTTTTTATGACAAGACTGGCACTTCTAATACTGTTACCTGTGGGAAAATATCAACCATATTATCCAGCCAACTCCATAACACCTGCTCTGTGAAACACCCCCCAGGTTTAGCCGTGCAGTTTTGACAATATTCAAAAACCATGCATACCATTTTTCTCAAGTGATTATGTACATATATATATTCTGCTTCAAATACCTACGTTCTTGAGTATGCTTCAAATTCCACAGCTACCACTTCTCACCACTGTATAATTTCTGCTTGAGAAAACTTAAAAACCAAGTGAAAAGTTCAGATTGACACCACTCACGTTGCTATGGTGATGAGCAGCATGTACGTTCCCCTGAAGACAACGTAGGATGCGTAGCACACCCAAATGTTCCGCACGGTGTCCATGAGGTACACTGCCACTGCGATGACCACAGAAAAGACACAGAGGGCCAGCTCACCCCAGTCTGTCCAGGAGATCTTCACAAAACTCACACTGAATGCAGCCATTGCTCCTGGGAAGACAAACCAGGGATGGGAGTGGGGAAGATCGCACAATTAGACACAATAGTAGACACAATAGTGCCAGCCAAAAAAATAATGATGACCTGAAATATAGCAAAAGTGTGGGCATGTAGCCATTTTGTTTCCGGATGACGATGGAACACTAAGACTTTGCTAGGCTGTGCATTGAAATGTACACGTAGCATCTTTTGTCTGACAGGGCAAGTTTCCTTACAATGACCATTTAACATCTAACTGAAGCACATAATTTTGCTGTTTCTGTATGCACTTACTGTATGTCGCTTTGGATAAAAGCATCTGCTAAATGACTGTAATGTCATAATTTTAAATGCTCTTGGAGTTAATCAACAAATAGCTACTCCCCATGAAAGCCAGTTACATATCCGATGATTGCTCCTTATAATGTGCTATTTACAAGTGCTACATGATGCAACCATTCCCTGGTATTTACTAGCGCAAAGATCCGCACTGAATTACTTTTGAAAAAAAGTTTAAAAAGCGCAAGAAAAATACCTAAAAGTGTAGAGACCGTCTCCACGTAGCCGTTGTAGATTTCATACTCATTGGAGGGCAGAATCTTTTCCCAGAGTACCTGGGTGTAGTTGACCACCTGGAAGTAGCCACAGGTGGACAGGGCCCACCACACTGACCAGGCCAGTAGGGTACCGGAGGAATAGCACTGCAGGAAGTCACCCCACAGAATCTTCAACACGCCCACCAGATTGCTGCTCCCGCCCCCACCTGGCTTCATCCCCTGTGTAAAGCACCCAGTGAAAGGTCAGAGCCTCGCAAGCAAATCCACACATCTTTTTGACTTTCCCAAAATGGCTTTTGTCAATCAGTGGAAACCAGGAGAAGTATTAGTTTTGCCATTTGTTCCAAAGGCACATTAGTAATGGAATTTAGACCAGTTTCCTACACAGTTTGGCTAGTAGATAAAGCAAAGGGCAGGTGGATTTCTGGCATAGGAATCTGTAAATTCAGAACTCTGATGCGACTGCACAGATGCGCTGGCCAAACCATTTAAAGAACACCTGCTCTCCAAAAACTAGTTCAGCTTAGAAGTGTTTTAGTTCATTTTAAAAGTACCAATACAAATGTAATCTAATTACATTCCCAACCACTAAAGGCACCAATGTTACTGTTGAAAAGACAATTTATCAAAAAAAATACTTTAGAAAATAGCACACATATTGCAATACATTAACACAAATTACAACCATTGGATTGAATTTCTTTTTTTTTTTTTAAATAGCAGATTAGCACTTAGCTGTAAAGCCAAACATACAAACAGAGGCTCACCCCGATAACTGCACCAGGCTCACCGGCACTGCGTGGCGGCTTACATTCCGCGTCCTCCATCAAACCCACAGCCACGTCACCAACCCTCTCCTCCACAACCCCCTTGCCAAAGCCCTTAGTTCTCTGATGGAAAAACAAGCTCTTGCTGGCTACGGGCAGAAACCAGGGGGCCACAAAGCCAACGATCGCCGATGCCAGCGTGATGAGGCTCAGGTAGACCAGGCGCATCTGTGCCACGGACACCAGTACCTGCCCAGCCAGCGAGCCCACGGCAGAGCCCACCAGCGTGATGCTGCGGCAATAACCAGTCACTTTCTGATACTGCGCCGGGTCCACCACACTGTATATGTACGAGTAGTAGGCGATCTCTGTCGCTGTGGCAACCCCATAGAAGAACTGCATAAACTGCATGGCCAGTACGCCTTGGACCTTCACCAGCATCACATAGGTAACAATGAAACTGGCCCCCTGGAGAATGATCACAGGCTTGTAGCAAAGGTAGTCCGTAGCAAGGAAGACAGGAAACAGGAGTGCCAGGTATGAATATGTCCATACTGGGTAAATCTCATTGACAACCTGCAGTGAGAGAGAATGAAGTGTGCTGAGTTAAATTGGCGTTTTCAATTTTTCTTGAGTAACATATATTATGTTCTTAATAAGGGTTAAGAAAGTAGGCTACGTAATTACAAATTGCAATTGACAAAAAATCTATTCATGAGAGGTAGCGCTGACTTTTTTTTTTAAATCTGGAAATTAATCCCACAGCAACTGGGTAAAGAGGAATTTAACCAATTTAAATGAGATTAGAAATCACGAGTTGGAGGATTAAAATTTTCCTGCTGATAAAAAATATATATACAAGATTAACACTCATACGTTTTTTTAGAAGCTAAGGATATAATCTTCGACCACATTTATCTTATATTCGATTTCCTTAAATAAAAAAATCGAAATATATGCATCATGTATCATATCTTAGTGAATGGTGATGCTAAATAGGCTACAAAGTAATCGGCTATTTATTTTAGTAATGCAACTTCATTGTCCCTTTCAGACTCGATTAAACAAGAATCAAGAGGACAAAAAAACAACCATACAAATAAATAAAAAATACTTCGCTACCTAGTTACCAAGCTAGTCAACACTACAGGGATCACTTTCAGTAGGCTAAACTATATTGGTAGATCATCAAACGTCTCACCAGTAACTTCCTCTGTAACTTAGTTTCGGTTAGCAAGTCAACTCGTTTGAATTTATTTTTTATTAAACTGAGGTGTGACATGTGAAGTCCATCGGACAGTAAAACTGATAACGTTACTTTATAACGTTACCCAATGTGTTAGCTAGCAGGCTACATAACAGGCTAACCATCTCGTGTGCACATTCTGCACAATTCGCATTTCGATTCGATTAAGCGCCCACTTTACCTCCGTCTCTGTTAGATTCTTTTCAGGTCCCATCAAATATGCGGTAAGAAAGGGTTCCGAAGGTCTGAGACTTGAGAAAAACCCATAAACACATAGCAGAACTGTGGGATACAGCCATGGTTCAGACATGTCAGGCACTAGTGTATAATACGGTGCTAATAGTCAGACGACCTTCTGAAGGAAAGAATTGGTTCATTTATTACTGGGCGGACGAATATGACGACATCAATTCTGAGCCAATCCATTCTGCAGAACCAGTAGGTGTGCCCAACACGTCATGAGCCCCACAGCAAGCAGCTACCAGGGATATTTCATACAATTTAACATTACCCATTGTAGTTCGAATACAGCATATTTAAACATATTCTATATTCAGCGGATGCAAGGGTCCAAAAAGCTCTATCAAACCAAGTTTTGAGTCATCCGCTCTTTCATGGCAGCCCCTTTCAATGGCGAAGCTGCGGACACGAAGGTATACGTAATTACGGTCTGTTTGGCTGTGTCCCAATATTCTTCACTCCCCACCTCCCTTCCTCCACTCCCCCACTACCACTCCTCTCTTACCCGAAAGTATGCAAAACTGTGAACGTTTCGAGTACAAATATTTGCATGTACAGTATACAATGTACGTGACATTGCGGTTTGCGTCGAGACATTCATTAATATGTAACCATTAATACGTAATTAAGATGTAATCAGCGACATTATATTAAAACACAAAGATCCGTTTCCGGGGCACGGAATAGAGAAGTGGTAGTGGAGGAGGAAAGGTTGCATTTTTCGACTATTGGGACGCACCCTTTGTCTTGGATCCTTTATTTGGACAATATACAAGCTATAATTACTGTTCCGGGTCTGACAGCATTGAAATTACGTATTTTTTTATTGGTTTTATTTTTCTTTAATTAATCTTTTTTAGAAATACACAACTGTGGCAAAAACTCAGAGGCGGCGATGGTGCAGGACTCAACAGAAAATGTGGGTGTATACAAGAATAGAGTTTATTGACTATGATTGCATAAAAGTACTTACATATTTACAGCTTATGTAGAATTATGCTCACAGCTAAATTTAAAAAAACAAAGAGGGGGAGGGGGGGGTCTCAAACCTTGTATACACAATCCAAAATATAACACCTAGATTTATACTCTACATATAAAAATGAGTTTGGGTATGTGAGAAAATGTACTGATCTGCACATCCTTATTCAAATTCACACCCAAGCAACTCAATTCGCATGGTGATCGTCTTCATCCACCGTCGAGGGATAATTTTTATGAACCGTGAAAAGATTGGAGGGTAGATGTAGTTTTTCACGTGGCCATTGTTGTCCATGTTTCCAGGAAATACCTGTATGGATTAAAACAATCAGAATGGTTCAAATAGATCATTGGGCCAGACTATACAGACACTGCTCTGGCAGCGGTGATTCCCCAGATGAATGGAAAGAACCAAATTGAACACAAACCTTCGGATCATCGTCATCTTCATCTTCTTTGTATTTTATCCACGTCTTTCCATCTTTGCTGTACTCTATGGTATATTCTGCCACATACATCTCTGTGCCAAGCGACTTGGCGCCCTGGGTAACTATACCAGTGATCTTCTTGACCTCTGTTAGTTCTACCTGTAGCCATTGCTGCATGTTGTTAGCCTGTTCAATTAAAAAAGGGTAATTAGTTGATGAAAGAGCTGGAGATTAAAGTCTGCTGCAATGCTTAGTGCAGCGCAGGATGATGTCTGTGTGCAGCTACCTTAGCCTGCCAGGCATTGACCGACCCTTGTCTATTGAGACGAGCAAGCCATGGTTGCCAGGGGCCAGAGAACCAGCTGGTAGCCACGGTGCTTGCTGTGATCTGAAGGTCACTGATCCTCCCACTCTCCATTCCCAAGGGTACAGAGCATCCTGCCAATAAAAACACATTGCCATTACAATGTCCAATATACACCATTACAATGCCCAATATACGCCATTACAATGTCCAATATACACCATTACAATGCCCAATATACACCCATTACAATGCCCAATATACGCCATTACAATGCCCAATATACACCATTACAATGCCCAATATACACCATTACAATGCCCAATATACACCATTACAATGCCCAATATACGCCATTACGATGCCCAATATACACCATTACAATGCCCAATATACACCCATTACAACTGCACAATGATTATTTATTTTAATACAGAATTTAAGATGTCTCCTCATCGGACCAGAAGTGAGGGTCGTGTGCTTGCTACAACATTTATTTATTTATTTTTACCGTAAATTGGCTGGCTAACTTCGACACCCGAAACGCATTCCGAATCTGTAGGCTACATGCACAGACTGTCACTGTAAATAGAATAATGTGTTGTTAAGCCTACATGCTTTTCATTTTTAGGTTATTATGCAGGTGCAACCTATTTATTTATTTATCTATTTGTTTATTTATTTATTTATTTGCTTTTTGTATATTTTTGAGGATTTTCCTGCGGGTTTTGCTTTTCGGAATAAGGTGTTTACATAGGCCGCTGTTGTAACCAGAATACTTTTAATTTCCAAATAAGATCAATAATGATGCACGCAATGTTTCCCGTACCATTAAGGCTATTTTATATTTTATATAATTATAGCCAAGCCTAGAGTTGTTCATAATCAAACAATCAAAAAGATTTACAAAAAAAAGAAAAAGAAAATGTGATATAACATGCAACAAAAATACTATGTGAGAGGCCAGTGGTCTAACCCTAACCTCAGAATAAAACATGTTTTTGCTGATTCATTGTTTTCTATCTTTTTTCAGTATAAAAAGGCAGAAGCAGAGTTTAACTAATGGGCAAACTTTATTCATGTTCGACCTATGGAGATTGAGCTGGGTAAGCTTTAGGTCATTGGTATGAAATGAGAGTATACACATAATACATAGGCCTACTGTAGTTTATTGTCAGGTACAGTCTACATAATACAGTAGCAATGGCCAGATTATTGGTGTGGTGGTGTGCCGCTATTGTTTACTGGCATGGAAAACTCTGTTATATTATCTCTCAGAAATGCATACAATGAGCTCTTGTAAATTCTAAATCTTCTGGAGGTGTACTAGACCCCCTGTTTGATTGAGTGTAATTGACAGCCAAAGTGATAGCCATTGTAATGCTACTGTTGAAGAAGACATGCAACGTTAAGGTGACTGCCAATGTTAAAATGACAGTCAATAAAATGTTAGTATTTAAAACCAATGGGTCGATTATTAGCTTCTGGAGGTGTGGTTACAGTAATTGTGCAGGTGTGGCAGGGCCCATTGTGAGATCTTTTCATGGGGCCCAAAATCCCTGGTGGCACCCCTCTCCCTTGCTTTGAAACATATCTGTATTAACCCTTTGAAGAGTATGTTTTTTGGAATGTTTTTTCAAAATTCTAAGTCATGTTTCTAGAACTCTGTGGCTTCCAATTACCAGTAGTGATTGTTACATCAGCATTCGAATGTTAGGTTAAGGACATTCTTGTGCGACCAATGACCTACCGTCCAGTTCACATCCATAGTACTCCATTCGCACTGTTGGCCTATTATAGGACTGAGTAGGAATGAGACGAATAAAGCGGCCAATCAGAGGAGGGAAGAAGGTGTTTTCTTTGACCTCATAGGAATCTTGATTTCCTGTAAAGGTCTGGAGAGGAGAGAGGGGGGAATGCTGGATGTTACACAGGAACGTGCTTTCCTTTCCCGAGATCAAAGTGATTGAAGCACGATCAGGATCGTGATCAGAGAGGACCGCTCACCTTGCTGTTGCTGATTCCTTTGTAAACGGTCCACTTCCTTCTGTCGGTGCTATAGGACACTGTGTACTTCTGCACATAGTGAGAGCTGAATAGTTGCTTTGCACCCTGTGTGGCCACCTTGCTGATAACCACCGGCCTCTGAAAGTCCACCTGGGAGGAGTAGACATGGTCAGGACCCCCTTAGTGTTCCCTACAGGGGATGTCCAGTCCAAACACCAAATGTCATGTTTCATTGTAGGTATCAAGCACTTAAATGCACGACTGAATGTTCCAAACTGCATCTTGTCAGGCTAGAACACAACCGTTCACCACTAATGGCAAGCCTGGATACAACCAGCCAAAGCTCATCAATAGAGACATCGGGGGAGAAAAAAAACATGTTAAAAATGTATGTATTTTTATTATCATTGTGATATTTTTGGTTATACAATATTTTTATGACTGATTTATTTAATTGTGTTTTGCTATCTTTTTGCATATCCTAGGGCAGTGGTTCCCAACCCTGGTCCTGGAGTACCCCTGTGTATGCAGGTTTTCGTTCCAACCACAATTGCAATATCAGAATTTTAACAAGCTGTTAATTTTTCTTAATTAGATGTTTTTAATGTTTAGATAGATTATTTACCCTCTTAAGCCACATTTTGTTAGCAAAAGCTATGCATAGCATGAAGAATTAAAGTCCAATATTCACATTGTGCTGTATTGCAAACAATTAAAAATAAGTAAAACATTTTTTTAACTGATCAAATTAAAGACTGAGGTGAATCAATAGGCTCCTAATTGATGATATTGTGGACACATGGCCACTAAAACTAACCGTTTGGTAAATAATGAAGAATTCAAAGACAAAGCAAATGATAACGAGCCAAACCTGAATTGTGTTAAATTTAAGGAAACATTATGAAGGAACACTTGTTCAATGACCTAATTAAGAGCCCATTCACCTCAGTCTTTACCTCTTTTTTGTAATTGTTTGCAATATAACACAATAAGCATAATGTGAACCTGGAAAATGTATTATTCATGGCATGTATAGCCATGTCTTTTATAATGTGATTTTTAGAGGGTAAATAATCTCTAAACATGATAAATTAACAGCTTAAAATATTGGGATTGCAATTGTGGTTGGAACGAAAACCTGCATACACAGGGGTACTCCAGGACCAGGGTTGGGAACCACTGTCCTAGGGTACCGATATATTGTATCAACTTGCATGGCCAATGTCTTCCTGTTGTCAGGTCAAGTAGTTGTGCAATCCCTTATAGAGGATGTGCGTTGTAATGCTTCCAAGTACTTTACATGCAATTTTACAAAATGTACAAAAACATATATTTTTTACAAATTATTCAATTTAAGTGATATTTTGAGGACACATAGCTTTTCTCTGAAAAAACAGTATCACTACCATAAATTCACTCAACACATACATACAGGACCTCCAGGGAAATGAACTTGTTTTAGATGGCAAAATTGTAAAATACACAAATGTCCCATCAGATTATAAATCTATGCACATCTACACAAATATCCCATCAGATCATAAGTCTACACACATCTACACAAATATCCCATCACTTTACCAGAATCATATTTTGTGAAAGTTCAGCCAAAAGTGCCTTCATAGTGTACCTGGATCCAGCTTCCATTCTGCTGGTCATTACTCCAAGCATTGTATTTGCCTGTGTTACCAAGTCTTGCCAAATGTGGTCTCCACTCTCCTTCAAGAAAAAACGGATGAGTAACAGGCATAGCAGCTACTCAGGCCATCTAACAGTTACTGAGTAGTTTTCATGAGAATACCCAAGATCCCTTGGGCTGATCCATTCAAAAGTGAATGAACATCACAGATCTTTGCTCACATGCTCCAGGGGGGAAAAAGTAAGACATATTTATGAATGAATTTGACTAATTTAATACACAATGACAATATTTTGGACTTAATTCAAACACTGATGTTGTATTCCTAAAGTATGCAAGGAAAAGCACCACACACAAATACTCACTCTCACACTCTCTCACTCACTCTCACACTCTCTCACTCACTCACTCACCTACTCATGCACACACGCACACACGCAAACACACACACACACACACACGCACAGAGTATTAAACTGAAGCCCCTCCTGTGATGGAGGTAAAGCATTTACCTGTGTACTGAGAGGCTGTGATCTGGGCGTCTTTTACACTCTGGGATACGAGGCCCAGTGGATGTCCGCAGGCTGCCAAACAGAGGGGGGAAATACAACAAAGAATTGAAATGGGAGGCTTTGGGGAAGGGTGACCTGCATTCCACGCTGACCAATGCATTCATCAATGTTTTAATGCGTCACAGAGGACCGGCCTTACAGTTGTCTATAACCAGGAACAGGGTCTGCATCCCTCTCTGCTGTAGATCCCCCACCTCCGTCTCCAGCTGCCACAGGCCCGGCTTTGAGGGCAACATTTCTAAATCTGCAAAGCTGCCTGGAGGAGCAAACGAGAGTGAGAAGGGCACGGGGCGCTGAGGATGCTGGGTAAAAAACGACTCTTTAGAAGGTAGATCGCAAAATAAGAAAGAAAATACTGGAGAACCCAAAATCTTTTTTCATTGAATTATCAGAACAGTGTTTTATATTTGCATACAGGTATATAATGTCCAGTAACTAACTTATGAGCTGTAACAGTGGGGAGGGAGAGGGAGATGCAAATAGAGGGAGATACAGAATGCGAGTGTGGGAGGGAGGGAGAGAGGGACGTACAGAGAGAGTGTGGGAGGGATGGAGGGAGAGAGAGGGAAAGAGAGGGAGGGAGGTAGAGAGAGAGGGAGGAAGGTAGGGAGAGAGAGGGAGGGAGGTAGAGAGAGAGGGGAAGGGAGAAAGTGGGAGGGAGGGAGGAAGGGAGAGAGAGGGAGGTAGAGAGTGAGTTAGGGAGAGAGGGCAGGAGAGAGAGAGAGAGAGGTAGAGAAGGAGGGAGAGATCACAACATACCAGGAAGCAGAGGGAAAACTCCCTGGCGGTAGTCCTTCATCTGTTTGTCCAAGAAGGTCTGCCCATGGAAGTGAATGCTGTGGAAGTCCTTTGGAGATCCCATGTTAATTAGGTGCCACCTGACCAGCTGGTTGGTGTACATCCTGAGTCCTTTCAGGCTGAATATAATTCCATTTATAGCTGGAAAAAATATATAATTTATGACAAGATTACCATATTTACAAATGTCTTCATACATTTTTTGTTAAATAAATAGTTCTGTAAAGAAAAAAATATTTTTGAGTAGTTAGTAATATTTTGAGTAAGTTTCAGTACATCTTACATAAAATTTGTATTTATTCAATAGCTATGGCCACTAACATTCTGAAGAAATGTTTAGAAAACATCTTCTGTATGCCTTACTAATTAACATTGACATTATAATGAATAATTAAGCATGATTTATTTCCCCAAAATAATAAGCAGATGGCAAAAATGGCAACAAAGAGCCACGTTTAAAACACTTTTTTTTTACCAGGGAAATGGATGTTCTGTGTGAATTGGGGATCCACGACTGCCTTCCTGTGTTTTCGTTGTATTTTCACCATATTCCTCTCATAATACCAGCTTTTGGTTTCATCAAATGTCATGAAGAGCAGCACAAAGTCCCGCGAGTTTGCGGATTTCAGGTGCTTCTCCAACGTTCCCTTACGGCAGACGAGCAGCGGTCCGATCAGCCCAGAGTTGATGTCCTTCTCCTGCGAGCAAAGGCGGAACAACACCGTACTCAACGTTCCATTCTGATCACGCATCATTCCATTTATAAAGATTTTTAAAATGAGCAGGAACCGTAAGAAAAAAAAAACTGCTACACTAAATATTCATATATTGCTATATTTCAAATATTGTACAGTGCATTCCAATGAATTGCATTTTATCCTGAATCATAAGTACAAAAAAAAATTGCAATTTAGTCATTTCGCAGATGCTTTGCCAAGGGGAGTGGAAGCGTATTTCACATGGAAAGCAAACACAACAAGAGCTAGAGATGGGTAACCATCATAAAAGCTCCACCGTCAACGTGCTTGCCTCAACACCTGTGAGATAAGGGGGAGTAGAGCTTTAGAAAAAATGTTTTAACATTGAGCTGTAGTCTGCAAAGGTGGATTTGCATTTGCATTCCATTAACTGGAATAGTACAGCACTGTAGTAAAACTGTGTTAGAAAATATAAGTGAAAAATCTATGTCTGAAATCAAATTATAAAATGACACAACTCTATTAACACTGTGATGGTCTAAATGTTCTGCACTTTCCATGGACATACACTGTACTCACTGGATTCACTCCAGAATGGTAGGCCCACGTCCTACAGTCCGAATCATCAGACTTTGGCCCGAACTTGGGGTCCACCTTCCAGATGTAAGTGTAGGTGTCATCTGGTTGAACCTCGTTGTCCAGCTTATACCAGTGAGGAGAGTCATCATCGTACTTCAGCCCTTCCATCTGTTTTGTGTAGAAAACACCGTGGGCGTGCATCGAGTACGGCCTGCTCGCTAGGTTTTTAAAAACAACCTGGGGAACGCAGAAAGCAATGGAGTCATATTCAGATACATTTACATGACGTGGATATGCACATACAGGAATGCGGTGTGTATCCTGAGTTGTGAGTTTACTTGAATCTCCCTGAAAGTGCTGCGTTTGTCTTTATAAAAGGCAACACACATTTTCCCTCAGAAATATACACTGAAAGCTTCCTCCTGTACTTTATAATCACTGTGATGGTTCGAAAGGTCCACATACTGGACTGGACGCATGCTTTCTTCATACTGAGTTTATAAACTGCTGTAGTAACAAAATTAATCCAGGTACATCATATTGCTTTAGAAGTTACAGACAAGCAATGCTGTCTTCACCTATGCAAGCCAATTTGTTTAGTAAAAGTTGAGGTGTTGAGAGGTAATAACATTTGAATGTTTTCAAATTCAGCACTGACTGCCTTACCCACTTAGGAGCCTCAATAAATGTAATTTTTCTTCAATGTACTTTTGATTATTAAACCTTTATTTACCCAGGCAGGTCACTTAAGAACAAATTCTTAACTGCGATCAGAATAATATTTATCCTGGGAACTCCAAGCAATACTTGTTATTAAAGTATATTTAACTGAATTGCTGTGTAAAAATGTAGCAATTAATTGACACTACCTGTCAAATACATCATTGCGATTTACATTGTGTTTACCTACATACCATGATTGTCTGATCAACCTCAGCCTTTATGATTTACATTGTGTTTACCTACATACCATGATTGTCTGATCAACCTCAGCCTTTACAATTTACATTGTGTTTACCTACATACCATGATTGTCTGATCAACCTCAGCCTTTACGATTTACATTGTGTTTACCTACATACCATGATTGTCTGATCAACCTCAGCCTTTATGATTTACATTGTGTTTACCTACATACCATGATTGTCTGATCAACCTCAGCCTTTACGATTTACATTGTGTTTACCTACATACCACGATTGTCTGATCAACCTCAGCCTTTATGATTTACATTGTGTTTACCTACATACCATGATTGTCTGATCAACCTCAGCCTTTATGATTTACATTGTGTTTACCTACATACCATGATTGTCTGATCAACCTCAGCCTTTACGATTTACATTGTGTTTACCTACATACCATGATTGTCTGATCAACCTCAGCCTTTATGATTTACATTGTGTTTACCTACATACCATGATTGATCAACCTCAGCCTTTATGATTTACATTGTGTTTACCTACATACCATGATTGTCTGATCAACCTCAGCCTTTATGATTTACATTGTGTTTACCTACATACCATGATTGTCTGATCAACCTCAGCCTTTATGATTTACATTGTGTTTACCTACATACCATGATTGTCTGATCAACCTCAGCCTTTATGATTTACATTGTGTTTACCTACATACCATGATTGTCTGATCAACCTCAGCCTTTATGATTTACATTGTGTTTACCTACATACCATGATTGTCTGATCAACCTCAGCCTTTATGATTTACATTGTGTTTACCTACATACCATGATTGTCTGATCAACCTCAGCCTTTATGATTTACATTGTGTTTACCTACATACCATGATTGTCTGATCAACCTCAGCCTTTATGATTTACATTGTGTTTACCTACATACCATGATTGTCTGATCAACCTCAGCCTTTATGATTTACATTGTGTTTACCTACATACCATGATTGTCTGATCAACCTCAGCCTTTATGATTTACATTGTGTTTACCTACATACCATGATTGTCTGATCAACCTCAGCCTTTATGATTTACATTGTGTTTACCTACATACCATGATTGTCTGATCAACCTCAGCCTTTATGATTTACATTGTGTTTACCTACATACCATGATTGTCTGATCAACCTCAGCCTTTATGATTTACATTGTGTTTACCTACATACCATGATTGTCTGATCAACCTCAGCCTTTATGATTTACATTGTGTTTACCTACATACCATGATTGTCTGATCAACCTCAGCCTTTATGATTTACATTGTGTTTACCTACATACCATGATTGTCTGATCAACCTCAGCCTTTATGATTTACATTGTGTTTACCTACATACCATGATTGTCTGATCAACCTCAGCCTTTATGATTTACATTGTGTTTACCTACATACCATGATTGTCTGATCAACCTCAGCCTTTATGATTTACATTGTGTTTACCTACATACCATGATTGTCTGATCAACCTCAGCCTTTATGATTTACATTGTGTTTACCTACATAGCATGATTGTCTGATCAACCTCAGCCTTTATGATTTACATTGTGTTTACCTACATACCATGATTGTCTGATCAACCTCAGCCTTTATGATTTACATTGTGTTTACCTACATACCATGATTGTCTGATCAACCTCAGCCTTTATGATTTACATTGTGTTTACCTACATACCATGATTGTCTGATCAACCTCAGCCTTTATGATCGGACCAAGGAGCCCAAGGTGCTCATCCACCTCTCCTTTGTTTTCTGGTGTGCTGAACGAACTGTCCAAGTAGCTCCGGAAAATAACTTTAATAAACTTCGTCGACTTATTATCTATGTTTGTCCTCTCCTGTCTCCTGTGGAAAGGGAATAAGGTTTAAATATACAGTAGGTGTCAAGGAGGGCCACATTTGAGTTCCCCTGATTGGTGGAAATGCTTCACAGGGGACATGTAGACAAACTACTTCACTAAACTGTACGAATCCTATAATAATATTATGGTGAAGATTAGCAATGGGTATAGACAGTCTGGTGAAGACCAAACACGTATTGCTGCAGTAAATCAATTTTTAAAAAGACACTGAAACTACATTTATTGTGAAAACAGAATGAAGACTAATGATTGCGATTGACATGTTAGATCAACACTTCACATTTTAGAAAATTAAAATGGTACCACAAGTTTACCCCCTACGCTGTGCTACTAAAAATGGAGATTTTCACTTTCATAAAACACGTATATCAATTATCAAATGACTCATCATGCTAAAAAGATGGCTCATTACAATTAAAAGAAATGATTTTGATCATAGGCAAGTGTGAAACTATTTAAAGTGTCTTTCCTAAGAAAGTGATCACACAAATTCACCTATAATCAAAGTAATAAAAAGATTAATCAATTTAGCAATTTTATGGTGCAGCATCACTTTAAAATTTTAAATATTCCTGTTCTATTCTTATTTTATTTAGTAAATATGAAAAATCTAAACCACGTTATATATATATATATATGGGCTGAGTACTGAGTGCTACAACTGAATGCTCCTATCTTTTCATGAATACAAATGGATAGTCAGCAAATTTCCATTCAATACCTTTGCCCATATCCTGCATAATCCCATTCAACTTCTTCTGCAGCAATGAAGTATGCCTTCACATTGTCTCCGGCCATTTCCAGGAAGTACTTTGTGGCATCATCCATTTTTTTAATGTCTCCTTGCTGGCTGTATGGATCCTTGTAATCTACAAATTCATAGTCATCCCCAGGGCTGTCTACAGGCGTATTGTAATTGGTATCGTCACCGGTGTTCGGTAAGTACAATTCATAGTCGTTGAAATTCCGTCTCGGCACCCCTATAACGATGGCCTTTGAGGACAGGTCCTCCTCGCTGGAGATAGGCCTTGTCCCCCTGGGACTGAAGGCAGGGGGCCTGTGGCCCCTCGGAGAGATGCCAGTACTGGGCTGGGCCTTATAGACCTTCTTTTTCCTTGTTTTCATGTTTTTTGTTCTCGCAGGCCACTTTCTTTTTTTGCCCTTCTTGTCTTTATCCTCTTGTTTGACGTGCGAGTCGCTCGTCTTGGGCTCGTCCCTGATGTACTTGGTCATGTTTCCAGGGATCTCCATGGGCACCAGCTGGTGTCTTCCTTCATAGCTCCATTGCTCCTTCTGGAGATCCAGGGAGTCGGTCAGGATGGCCTCCTTGCTGTTGTTCTTCAGGTAGATCACCACTTCCTCCCTGCTCCCGGACACATTCTGTTTTGACTCGCCACGGAGATCCTGCCCGGGTCCTGAGGAGGACCCCAAAACTGCGAGGGAAACATTGCCCACGTGGGGGTCCTCAATGTGCCCTACCTCGCGAGACATGTTAGTGTAATTCTGCGGTGACGAGAGGTTCGTCAAGCCAGGGGAAAATGTAACATTTCTACCTGAAATTATTGAGGAAGCGTTGCCCACGTGGGGGTCCTCAATGTGCCCTACCTCGCGAGACATGTTAGTGTAATTCTGCGGTGACGAGAGGTTCATCAAGCCAGGGGAAAATGTAACATTTCTACCCAAAATTATTGAGGAGTTGTTCTCTCTTTCAGAGCTGAGCTCCTCCAATGTGTTGCTGGACTCATAACCGGGAGCTTTTGTCACACCATTCTGAACAACCTCTTCCTGTGAGGCTGACACTGTCTCAGGGGTTGTTTCGTTGTCCGACTGTAGTTTAGGAAGTGCCTGGTTTCTGACAGCAGTTCTGTTCAAACCTGGCATTGCGGTTGTTTCCACAAAAAGGGTGCCGTTTATTTGTGCAGTGCTGTTGTTGATTTTCACAGACAGGTTCCTGCTGGAGTTGCACGTTGTATTTTCTGCATTGGAAATGCCGCCATCTGATGCCAACAATGTTTTCCGATGTTCATCAGAAAGGGTGAGAGCAGGAGAGACACTGTACAGCACTCCAGCTTCAGCGGGGTCCTGGTTGTCTACCGCCACCAGTTCTTTGTCACTACCAGTGTGAATTTCCACAGAGACGCTGCCATCCAGCAACACAAAGTCCCCTCCGTCAGAGTTTTCCATCTCTACCTGAGTGCTGTTGGAGGAAGGCTTTGACAGGGGCACTGTGTAGGTGAATGATGTCATCCCTGCTGTTCTGTACCCCGACGCCTCAGCCGTCGCGTTAGGCGCGCGTGAGGTTTCCGCCGGATCTGGTACAGT
Source organism: Ilyophis sp. 1 JC-2022 (assembly GCA_022702515.1). Lineage (NCBI taxonomy): Eukaryota > Metazoa > Chordata > Actinopteri > Anguilliformes > Synaphobranchidae > Ilyophis > Ilyophis sp. 1 JC-2022. Next base: position 8,725,479 of record CM040398.1, on the reverse strand, counting down.
TTCTCTCCGGGGTTCGTCAGAGCTCCCATCGAGCCGACCTAGCAACGTCTCATTCGCTGCACTCTCCGCGGCATAGGTGACCTTGCGGGTGATGTTAGTCTCCGGGGTCAACGCGACAGTTCGATCTCCCTGTATGTCTAGCTTGCTTGTATCAGCCACGGTGTCATTTATTACGAGTGTAGTTTTACCGTGAGCCTGCAAATGACCCACAGTTTCATTCAGTTTCTTGGTCATATTTCTACTAAAGGATCCCATCATTGCTACATTTACGTCAGCCATGGCCGCCTCAACTAATGAAATATTTGGTGGTATCTTTTTGGATCCCGGAACTGGGTGTGTATGGTTCTGTGAGGTGGAGGAGGAAGACAGACTTTGGTTCTCAGTAGTGTTTCTGGTCGGGTAGGCCAGATCAGCGTAATCAAACTGAGTAAAGTTCAACCATTCCACATCGTCTGCTCGTCCTTGCAAATTGTTTTTGAATGTCCGAAGTCCTAGTACGTCCGCATAGAATTCCGTGTACTTGTCAAGTTCATTTGGCACCTCGGCGCTATTCTTAATTTTATCTACTGCCATTTCATCCTGTATTGTCTTCATGTCTTCGGGGAGCCATCTATTTACAGTATAGGTCTCTCCTGCATCGGTTTTTCCAGAAGGCCTATCATCATCATAATAGTCTCTGTAGCACTCAAGGTCTCTGAACTTCAGTCTGACTCCCTTCTTGGCCTCATAGGAGTTTACTGATGCCATGAGCCAGTGGCCTACAGGAAAAGACAAACACCATTACAGTTAGCAAACAGTCTGTTGAATTCCAGCTATGCAATCGCTCATGACATTTTAATGCTATTTTTTTATTTAATGAACAAAGGCACTTTTCTATAAAACAAACAATGGGTCTTCATACTAGAATTATTTTGTCTTTCCAGATTAGTGGGTGTTTGAAGTCAGCCTTAAATGACGAGACTTTCCCTCCTGCATTAATTAAAATTTGTCTTGCCAAGTGCAGCCGCTGTGGAGAATCTCTGAAAAAGCAGAAATATTCTAAGAATGAAACAATGAAGGAAACGACTACTTGGAGTGTGAACCCAATTGCAAAGTAATAGAAAAGTAAATCTGTGGCAAATTGTAGGATCAGGTACATACGAGGCATACTAATCATTCAAATACATTTGGAAAAATACATACTGTATATTATCAATATACTACAATAGTTCACAATATATTGGCAAATAAACAAATGACTGCTACTTGAAGATATTGCAAAACATTACTGTTGTTAAATGTTTTGACAGTGTGTTGTTATTTCTCGTTTTATTTTTATTTAAAAAAATTTGTTTCAGATTTTCTCCCCATTTTGCTCCCAAATTGGTAGGCAATTGTACCCTTCCAGCACTGCATTGAGCCGCTATGTGCGCGATGAGTCTCTCCGCCGAGTACCACCCCCCACCCTGGGAGCGGCCACCCAATTTGACACTCCCTCGAGTCGGCCATAATTGGATCTAGCAGGACCCAGGCGTGAATCCAGGCACTCGGTGTGCAACTGCATTGACTGGTGTTTCTAATTTCTTCTCTCTTTAATGTCTCTCACTGATCTAGAGTGCGCCTATAATAACGGCTGCTGGTTCACAAGCACAGAATAACTCACCGATATTATCCATGTTCATGGTGATGGTCTCCCCAGTCATGGGAAAGAGCCGCAGGATGTCTTCATTTCTGTCATTCAACTCAAAACTGTGACCATGAAAGGTTGCAGTCTGCATGTGGTCTTGTTCTCCCACGCTGGACATGTGCCAAGTCACTATTTCGCCGTTGCAAAAACCCAGAACTTCCCCACCGTCGTATACGTAACCATTTATTGCTATTGAGATTAAACAAAAACAGTCAATTCAATCAATTAGGTCAAAATGGTACAAAGGGAGTAGAATGAAGACTTAACTACTAGAAGTAATTTATTGATCTAAATCTGAACTGAAAGCAGATGAGCATAACGCTACTCACAGTGAAACCAGCTGAGCATAACGCTACTCACAGTGAAACCAGCTGAGCATAACGCTACTCACAGTGAAACCAGCTGAGCATAACGCTACTCACAGTTAAACCAGATGAGCATAACGCTACTCACAGTTAAACCAGCTGAGCATAACGCTACTCACAGTGAAACCAGCTGAGCATAACGCTACTCACAGTGAAACCAGCTGAGCATAACGCTACTCACAGTGAAACCAGCTGAGCATAACGCTACTCACAGTGAAACCAGCTGAGCATAACGCTACTCACAGTGCAACCAGCTGAGCATAACGCTACTCACAGTGCAACCAGCTGAGCATAACGCTACTCACAGTGCAACCAGCTGAGCATAACGCTACTCACAGTGAAACCAGCTGAGCATAACGCTACTCACAGTGAAACCAGCTGAGCATAACGCTACTCACAGTGAAACCAGCTGAGCATAACGCTACTCACAGTGAAACCAGCTGAGCATAACGCTACTCACAGTGAAACCAGCTGAGCATAACGCTACTCACAGTGAAACCAGCTGAGCATAACGCTACTCACAGTTAAACCAGCTGAGCATAACGCTACTCACAGTGAAACCAGCTGAGCATAACGCTACTCACAGTGAAACCAGCTGAGCATAACGCTACTCACAGTTAAACCAGCTGAGCATAACGCTACTCACAGTGAAACCAGCTGAGCATAACGCTACTCACAGTGCAACCAGCTGAGCATAACGCTACTCACAGTGAAACCAGCTGAGCATAACGCTACTCACAGTGCAACCAGCTGAGCATAACGCTACTCACAGTTAAACCAGCTGAGCATAACGCTACTCACAGTGAAACCAGCTGAGCATAACGCTACTCACAGTGAAACCAGCTGAGCATAACGCTACTCACAGTGAAACCAGCTGAGCATAACGCTACTCACAGTGAAACCAGCTGAGCATAACGCTACTCACAGTGAAACCAGCTGAGCATAACGCTACTCACAGTTAAACCAGCTGAGCATAACGCTACTCACAGTGCAACCAGCTGAGCATAACGCTACTCACAGTGCAACCAGCTGAGCATAACGCTACTCACAGTTAAACCAGATGAGCATAACGCTACTCACAGTTAAACCAGCTGAGCATAACGCTACTCACAGTGAAACCAGCTGAGCATAACGCTACTCACAGTTAAACCAGCTGAGCATAACGCTACTCACAGTGCAACCAGCTGAGCATAACGCTACTCACAGTTAAACCAGATGAGCATAACGCTACTCACAGTTAAACCAGCTGAGCATAACGCTACTCACAGTGCAACCAGCTGAGCATAACGCTACTCACAGTTAAACCAGCTGAGCATAACGCTACTCACAGTGCAACCAGCTGAGCATAACGCTACTCACAGTTAAACCAGCTGAGCATAACGCTACTCACAGTGCAACCAGCTGAGCATAACGCTACTCACAGTGAAACCAGCTGAGCATAACGCTACTCACAGTTAAACCAGCTGAGCATAACGCTACTCACAGTTAAACCAGCTGAGCATAACGCTACTCACAGTGCAACCAGCTGAGCATAACGCTACTCACAGTTAAACCAGCTGAGCATAACGCTACTCACAGTTAAACCAGCTGAGCATAACGCTACTCACAGTGCAACCAGCTGAGCATAACGCTACTCACAGTGCAACCAGCTGAGCATAACGCTACTCACAGTTAAACCAGCTGAGCATAACGCTACTCACAGTTAAACCAGCTGAGCATAACGCTACTCACAGTGCAACCAGCTGAGCATAACGCTACTCACAGTTAAACCAGCTGAGCATAACGCTACTCACAGTTAAACCAGCTGAGCATAACGCTACTCACAGTGCAACCAGCTGAGCATAACGCTACTCACAGTTAAACCAGCTGAGCATAACGCTACTCACAGTGAAACCAGCTGAGCATAACGCTACTCACAGTTAAACCAGCTGAGCATAACGCTACTCACAGTTAAACCAGCTGAGCATAACGCTACTCACAGTGCAACCAGCTGAGCATAACGCTACTCACAGTTAAACCAGCTGAGCATAACGCTACTCACAGTTAAACCAGCTGAGCATAACGCTACTCACAGTTAAACCAGCTGAGCATAACGCTACTCACAGTTAAACCAGCTGAGCATAACGCTACTCACAGTGAAACCAGCTGAGCATAACGCTACTCACAGTGAAACCAGCTGAGCATAACGCTACTCACAGTGCAACCAGCTGAGCATAACGCTACTCACAGTGAAACCAGCTGAGCATAACGCTACTCACAGTTAAACCAGCTGAGCATAACGCTACTCACAGTGAAACCAGCTGAGCATAACGCTACTCACAGTGAAACCAGCTGAGCATAACGCTACTCACAGTGAAACCAGCTGAGCATAACGCTACTCACAGTGCAACCAGCTGAGCATAACGCTACTCACAGTGAAACCAGCTGAGCATAACGCTACTCACAGTTAAACCAGCTGAGCATAATGCTACTCACAGTGCAACCAGCTGAGCATAACGCTACTCACAGTGCAACCAGCTGAGCATAACGCTACTCACAGTTAAACCAGCTGAGCATAACGCTACTCACAGTGCAACCAGCTGAGCATAACGCTACTCACAGTTAAACCAGCTGAGCATAACGCTACTCACAGTGAAACCAGCTGAGCATAACGCTACTCACAGTGCAACCAGATGAGCATAACGCTACTCACAGTTAAACCAGATGAGCATAACGCTACTCACAGTTAAACCAGCTGAGCATAACGCTACTCACAGTTAAACCAGATGAGCATAACGCTACTCACAGTTAAACCAGCTGAGCATAACGCTACTCACAGTGCAACCAGCTGAGCATAACGCTACTCACAGTTAAACCAGATGAGCATAACGCTACTCACAGTTAAACCAGCTGAGCATAACGCTACTCACAGTTAAACCAGCTGAGCATAACGCTACTCACAGTGAAACCAGCTGAGCATAACGCTACTCACAGTGCAACCAGCTGAGCATAACGCTACTCACAGTGAAACCAGCTGAGCATAACGCTACTCACAGTTAAACCAGCTGAGCATAACGCTACTCACAGTGAAACCAGCTGAGCATAACGCTACTCACAGTGAAACCAGCTGAGCATAACGCTACTCACAGTGAAACCAGCTGAGCATAACGCTACTCACAGTGCAACCAGCTGAGCATAACGCTACTCACAGTGCAACCAGCTGAGCATAACGCTACTCACAGTTAAACCAGCTGAGCATAACGCTACTCACAGTGAAACCAGCTGAGCATAACGCTACTCACAGTTAAACCAGCTGAGCATAACGCTACTCACAGTGCAACCAGCTGAGCATAACGCTACTCACAGTTAAACCAGCTGAGCATAACGCTACTCACAGTGAAACCAGCTGAGCATAACGCTACTCACAGTTAAACCAGCTGAGCATAACGCTACTCACAGTTAAACCAGCTGAGCATAACGCTACTCACAGTGCATGACGTTTGAGTTGTAAAATTCTGGGTCTTTTTTGTTCACTTTTGCGGGGTCGCTACAGTAAGATCTGATGTTGTCCTCCATGTACCAACTTTTGTTCTCATCAAAAACAGCCAGAACTGCCTGCTGTTCCTTGTCTGCCTTCAGCTGTGAAAGCAAAGTCTTCTGTTAGATAGGGTCTACTGTCAGATCAAAATTCATAGGGTGTACTGTCACATTAAAAAGCATATAGGGTCTACTGTCAGATCAAAATGCATAGGGTGTACCGTCACATTAAAAAGCATATAGGGTATACTGTCAGATCAAAATGCATATAAGATTTACTGTCACATTAAAAAGCATATAGAGTCTACTGTCAGATCAAAATGCATATAAGGTTTACTGTCACATTAAAAAGCATATAGGGTCTACTGTCATATCAAAATGCATAGGATGTACTGTCACATTAAAAAGCATATAGGGTCTACTGTCAGATCAAAATGCATAGGGTGTACCGTCACATTAAAAAGCATAAGGTCTACTGTCAGATAAAAATGCATAAGGTTTACTGTTACATTAAAAAGCATATAGGGTATACTGTCAGATCAAAATGCATATAAGATTTACTGTCACATTAAAAAGCATATAGAGTCTACTGTCAGATCAAAATGCATATAAGGTTTACTGTCACATTAAAAAGCATATAGGGTCTACTGTCAGATCAAAATGCATATAAGGTTTACTGTCACATTAAAACGCATAGGGTCTACTGTCAGATCAAAATTCATAGGGTGTACTGTCACATTAAAAAATATGCACTATGTACGTCGCTCTGGATAAGAGCGTCTGCTAAATGTCTATAATGTAATGTAATGTAAAAAAGCATATAGGGTCTACTGTCAGATAAAAATGCATAGGGTGTACTGTCACATTAAAAAGCATATTGGGTCTACTGTCAGATCAAAACGCATATGGGGTTTACTGTCATATTAAAAAGCATATAGGGTGTGAGTTATGTTGTGCACTTTGCAGACTTCTGTTGGCAGAAGGGCACCCAGCATGTTTTACATTTTTTTGCACACCTGTTTAGAACACTTTCTTTGGGGTTTTCTTTCAAATGCCTCCAGTTTCTCCACAAGCTCCAATTAGATATATTCATGTTACATGATAATTTGTAATGCAAACATGAAATATGCACTTGGTATAAGCATGTTCTTAGCTTATATCGAGTGCAATACTATAATGTGTACTTATTTTCATCGTTTTTTCCCCCCTCCACTTTGAGAGCAAATAATTAAAGTCAAATTCCTAGTATGCAAAAAAAAAGAACAAAAAAAAAAGGTTGAGGGTTAGGATTGTGATTATGAGGTCATGGTACCTGTACGTTCTTATTGGTGAAGGTTATGATTGTGGTTATGAGGTCATGATACCTGTACGTTCTTATTGGTGAAGGTTATGATTGTGGTTATGAGGTCATGATACCTGCATGTTCTTCTTGTTGAGCGACTGGCTCTTGCAAATGAGAAGGGGCCCAATAAGCCCAGAGGCGATATCCCTGGGCGTGTCCACAGCGCTATGGTACATTCTGCTGAGACATCGGGAGTCGCCGCTGGTGGGCTCGTTCTCCTCCAGCACCTCCCACACGTAGGTGTGGCTCTGCCCCGGCTGCACTGCGTTGCTCTGGTTACCTTGTGAAAAACCAGCAAGAATTACGGGCTCTTTACTACACATCGCCTGGGGAAAGCCATGCGCAAACGATATAAAGTACAGCTCAAACATTATCATGAACAAGACCAATTCAACTTATGATTAGGTTTTACTCTATAATGTGGGAAACATACAACACTGTGCTAATATTGTGAAATAAATGGCTGAAGTAAAAAAAACCTATTCAAACGGTATCTCGAGTTGATTGCATAGCCCTATCAGAAGCAGAATGTTCATACCTCCCTCAGGATAGATAGCTCCCTCTTGCGTCTTTTTAATGGACAGTCCATGTGGGTAGATGCTGTATGGTCGACTTGCCATGTTCTTGAAGACGATCTGTTGAGGCAGACGTCGTACTGAAGGCAGTGCCGCATCATTAAAACTCGGCTTTTACCGCCATCGACCAGATTGTTTAAAATCTCACCTTCACCACGTCCCTGATCTGAGCTCTGATGACAGGCCCGAGGATTCCAGTCTCCATCTTCCTCTGCTTGTTCTCCGCTCTGACGGTGAATGTGTCGTCCGTGTATTGCGTGAACACGGCCTTTTTGTACCTCCTGCCTATTCGATCTGGACTGCTCCTCAGGTATTTCATCCTGTATTCGCTGCGAGACAGTAAAGCACAGAGAGCATGTAAGGGACTCCAATTCCACGTGTCACAGTCCCTGTTTCTGACCGCCAGAAACGACCTGTTCACCGCTTATAGTTTCTCTTCATTATCGCATGTCTGGACCCGGTCTGTGTTTTTAAGGTCACTGATGCTATTGTTGGGATTATTGGTTTAGTTATGGTCTGTACCTGATCATTGTCATTGTTGTTCGTTAATACCACCTGTGTTATCGTGTATTTATGTTCCTGTTTTCCTCTGTGTTTCATCGTTTGATTGAAGCGTTCATTCTGCACTCTTGCTGGCCGATTGTTTCTCTGGACTAGTGGTTCCCAAAGTTGGAAGTGGGTGCCTAGGGTGACGCAAGATCTGTTCATTTCCATATTTGACATAAAGCAAGAGAAGGCATCGCTCAGTAGATTCAGATCTACGTGTTGCGCTCTCTTCAATCTCTCCCCGCATCAAGAGACTGTGCTCTCAACAGCAGGCTCACACGTCCCACTAAAATGCCTGCTAGCTCCATACATGGAGTTGTTTTTGTTCTTTGTTTTTACTTATTAACCTAAAAAGTAGGCATATTATCCGTTTTGAACAAAGCAACAACAAAACAAATGCGACAAATTTACATTGATTTTAATGAAATAACATAATTATTATTTTAAGTTGAACATTGATCTGTAAATATGCACACACAGCAACAAAATAGCCTTTTCTTACCATCAGCTATGTGGTTGAGAATATTTTTAAAGTTTTCACCTCATATGTGCCATGAAAAAAAATAAAAAATTGACTATGAAGGGGTGCCTTGGTTTGAAAAGGTCCACTGCTCTAGACCATTCGTCTTGTCGGTCTAGACCTCGTCGGTTGTGCTCTAGCGTTAGCCTTGTCGGTTGTGCTCTAGCGTTAGCCTTGTCGGTTGTGCTCTAGCGTTAGCCTTGTCGGTTGTGCTCTAGCATTAGCCTTGTCAGTTGTGCTCTAGCATTAGCCTTGTCGGTTGTTATCTAGCATTAGCCTTGTCAGTTGTGCTCTAGCGTTAGCCTTGTCGGTTGTGCTCTAGCGTTAGCCTTGTCGGTTGTGCTCTAGCGTTAGCCTTGTCGGTTGTGCTCTAGCATTAGCCTTGTCAGTTGTTCTCTAGCATTAGCCTTGTCGGTTGTGCTCTAGCATTAGCCTTGTCAGTTGTGCTCTAGCATTAGCCTTGTCAGTTGTGCTCTAGCATTAGCCTTGTCGGTTGTGCTCTAGCATTAGCCTTGTTGGTTGTGCTCTAGCATTAGCCTTGTCGGTTGTGCTCTAGCATTAGCCTTGTCGGTTGTGCTCTAGCATTAGCCTTGTCGGTTGTGCTCTAGCGTTCGCCTTGTCGTTTTTGTTTTTTTGTGGTTCATTCGCTCAGTTTGTTTACAAGTAAAAAAAAAGAAATGCTTTCATTTTTGCTTATTCACCTTGCCCCGCTTCCTCGTCTTGTCTCTGCGTTTGTATCCACACTGTCAGCCCCTGGTGACACTGTCGACCATATGTAAAAACAGAAACCCATTTCAGTTTACCTGTCAATGTAGTCAGGCATTTTGGGTGCATAATCCCACACAACTTCCTCAGCGGCGATGTAGTACGTCCACTCTTGGCTCTGCCGCCTCTGCTGGAAGGTCAGTTTCCGGAGAGGGGCAACGAATCCCTCACACACCCGAACAGTCAGATATCCGTGCATTCCAGCTGCAGTTAGACATAGAAAGCACAACATTTTTGCTTCATTCATATCATACGAGGCTTTTGTCTGGGTCTAATTTAAAAAAATGATAATAGGTAATATAATTCAATATTTAGGTAAATATTGCAGTTATTGATGGTAAATGGGTGTCTCAGTGTCTTCTTGGTGATATTGCATTTTTGTATTCCTACTCTGTTCTCCACGACTGATTGTCGCTCTGGATTGTACTGTAATGTATTTTCAATGATTGACAATTTTTAAAAAGTGTATAAATAACAGTAATAATAAGTTAAGCATGTGTACAGCAGGCTGTATATCTAATTATATTATGATGTTTCACCATAAATAATATCCTTATTTATATTTCAGCTGTTTACAACTGTTGCTAGTTTACAGACTTTTACCATAAAATTCACTGACATTTTTTTATTTACAGTGTAATGTTAAGCCAAGGGTGGCCCCTTACACTCTATGTGCCGGCTGACATAGGAGGACAGCATCCACTGGCCCGGGTGCAGGGCGGTCATGTTGGCGCTGGTGGCGGTTCCACTGATCAGCCCCACGGTAGAGACCCTATGACCCAGGTGGAGCATCACCTGCCCGTTGAAGTGAACGGAGAACAGCTCCGGCCGTGAGCTCATACCCAGCAGGTGCCAGCTCACCGTGGCACAGGCACAGACATTCAGACCTGGAGGAGGTGATGGCGTGGGGGGAACGGGGGGAAGCGAAGGCATATCAACTCCAGATGTACACGTTATCGATTTGGTTATTTAAACGGAACGAGACATGCATCTTGCCGATTGTTCAGCAGCTTCAGTATAAACCTAGGGATTATGATGGATTAAAGAGACTGCTGGCACAATAAGAAAAGAACCCTCCTAAAGAATTATACAGCATAAATACAAAATTTAATACTGCACCCAGGCAAGGGTCAATGACTGGATGTATGAGTCTGCATGCATATTAGATTGTAGATATACAAGTCAAATAATAACACGTTAATAATACAAATATTTTTCTGAGCCTAGAATGAGAGAATTAAACGAAAAAATCGGAAACACCATTACGCTGTGTGATCATTTTATTGTGAGTGACTGAGTACGTCGTTCTTGTGTTGTTTTGTGACCTACCAGGTATGGTGCCATTGGTATAGCCATTGATGGTGTGCTTCATGTGGCCACTGGGGGGCGCACTCACTGTCATGTACCAGCTCTTACTTTCATCAAACACGCCAAACAGGAGAATGTACTCTTGGGAGAAATGAATCTGCTTGCCGGTATCATCGAGGCTTCCTAGGAAGGCGAACGATGAGGATGACATTTGTCAGTTGTGCCTTAATTTGGATGGATTTCGCGCTGGACAGGTGGCGAAAAGCTAAAAGCAAAACTCCTCTCATGACCTCCATCTGCACCAGGTGTGGGAGAACCAGGTGATCGACAATTTGTGTCTGTCTGCCTGTCCTTCTATGAACAAGCAATAAACGGAAGTGGAGGATGCTTGGGGAACTTATTACCTGAGTACAAGTCAGAAATGCGATCATATTCATAAGCAGAAATATTTCTACTTTTAATAAGTAGAAAAAGGTGAATGGTCAGCAGTAAAATGAAGAGGAAATAGAGCGGTCAGCGTGAACTGCTATTGGACATTAGCATTCAAAAGGCACAGTAGCTACACTACACATAGCACTGAAACCCTACACATAGCACTGAAACACTACACATAGCACTGAAACCCTACACATAGCACTGAAACACTACACATAGCACTGAAACCCTAAACATAGCACTGAAACCCTAAACATAGCACCGAAACCCTAAACATAGCACTGAAACCCTAAACATAGCACTGAAACACTACACATAGCACTGAAACCCTAAACATAGCACTGAAACCCTACACATAGCACTGAAACACTACACATAGCACTGAAACACTACACATAGCACTGAAACTCTACACATAGCACTGAAACCCTACACATAGCACTGAAACACTACACATAGCACTGAAACACTACACATGGCACTGAAACCCTACACATGGCACTGAAACACGACACATAGCACTGAAACACTACACATAGCACTGAAACATGACACATAGCACTGAAACACTACACATAGCACAGAAACACTACACATAGCACTGAAACCCTACACATAGCACTGAAACACTAAACATAGCACTGAAACCCTACACATAGCACTGAAACCCTACACATAGCACTGAAACACTACACATAGCACTGAAACCCTACACATAGCACTGAAACCCTACACATAGCACTGAAACACCAAACATAGCACTGAAACCCTACACATAGCACTGAAACCCTACACATAGCACTGAAACACTACACATAGCACTGAAACACTACACATAGCACTGAAACCCTACACATAGCACTGAAACACTACACATAGCACTGAAACACTACACATAGCACTGAAACACTACACATAGCACTGAAACCCTAAACATAGTACTGAAACACCACACATAGCACTGAAACCCTAAACATAGCACTGAAACCCTAAACATAGCACTGAAACCCTAAACATAGCACTGAAACCCTAAACATAGCACTGAAACCCTACACATAGCACTGAAACACTACACATAGCACTGAAACACTACACATAGCACTGAAACACTACACATAGCACTGAAACTCTACACATAGCACTGAAACCCTACACATAGCACTGAAACACTACACATAGCACTGAAACCCTACACATAGCACTGAAACACTAAACATAGCACTGAAACACTACACATAGCACTGAAACCCTAAACATAGCACTGAAACCCTAAACATAGCACTGAAACACTACACATAGCACTGAAACCCTAAACATAGCACTGAAACCCTACACATAGCACTGAAACACTACACATAGCACTGAAACACTACACATAGCACTGAAACACTACACATAGCACTGAAACACTACACATAGCACTGAAACTCTACACATAGCACTGAAACCCTACACATAGCACTGAAACACTACACATAGCACTGAAACTCTACACATGGCACTGAAACCCTACACATGGCACTGAAACACGACACATAGCACTGAAACACTACACATAGCACTGAAACATGACACATAGCACTGAAACACTACACATAGCACATAAACACTACACATAGCACTGAAACCCTACACATAGCACTGAAACACTAAACATAGCACTGAAACCCTACACATAGCACTGAAACCCTACACATAGCACTGAAACACTACACATAGCACTGAAACCCTACACATAGCACTGAAACACTAAACATAGCACTGAAACCCTACACATAGCACTGAAACCCTACACATAGCACTGAAACCCTACACATAGCACTGAAACACTACACATAGCACTGAAACACTACACATAGCACTGAAACCCTACACATAGCACTGAAACACTACACATAGCACTGAAACACTACACATAGCACTGAAACACTACACATAGCACTGAAACACTACACATAGCACTGAAACCCTAAACATAGTACTGAAACACCACACATAGCACTGAAACCCTAAACATAGCACTGAAACCCTAAACATAGCACTGAAACCCTAAACATAGCACTGAAACCCTAAACATAGCACTGAAACCCTACACATAGCACTGAAACCCTAAACATAGCACTGAAACACTACACATAGCACTGAAACACATCACATAGCACTGAAACCCTACACATAGCACTGAAACACTACACATAGCACTGAAACCCTACACATAGCACTGAAACACATCACATAGCACTGAAACACATCACATAGCACTGAAACCCTACACATAGCACTGAAACACTACACATAGCACTGAAACACTACACATAGCACTGAAACACTACACATAGCACTGAAACCCTACACATAGCACTGAAACCCTACACATAGCACTGAAACACTACACATAGCACTGAAACCCTACACATAGCACTGAAACCCTACACATAGCACTGAAACCCTACACATAGCACTGAAACCCTACACATAGCACTGAAACACTACACATAGTACTGAAACACTACACATAGCACTGAAACCCTACACATAGCACTGAAACCCTACACATAGCACTGAAACACATCACATAGCACTGAAACACGACACATAGCACTGAAACACTACACATAGCACTGAAACACTACACATAGCACTGAAACACTACACATAGCACTGAAACCCTACACATAGCACTGAAACCCTACACATAGCACTGAAACCCTACACATAGCACTGAAACCCTACACATAGCACTGAAACACTACACATAGTACTGAAACCCTAAACATAGCACTGAAACACTACACATAGTACTGAAACCCTAAACATAGCACTGAAACACTACACATAGTACTGAAACCCTAAACATAGCACTGCAACACTACACATAGCACTGAAACCCTAAACATAGCACTGAAACACTACACATAGTACTGAAACCCTACACATAGCACTGAAACACTACACATAGTACTGAAACCCTAAACATAGCACTGAAACACTACACATAGTACTGAAACCCTAAACATAGCACTGAAACACTACACATAGCACTGAAACCCTAAACATAGCACTGCAACACTACACATAGCACTGAAACCCTAAACATAGCACTGAAACACTACACATAGTACTGAAACCCTAAACATAGCACTGAAACACTACACATAGTACTGAAACCCTACACATAGCACTGAAACACTACACATAGCACTGAAACACTACACATAGCACTGCATTCCCAGAACACTGCAAAAACAAAAACATAAGTTAATCTTAACAAGCATTTTTGTCTTATAATCTTATAATCTTACAACCTCCCGAAATTTTCACATGTCACCCCCCTGTTGAGGTCACTCCACTGGCTGCCAGTTGCAGCCAGGATCAGGTTCAAAGTTCTGACCCTGGCCTACACTGCAGCCAATAGGACAGGCCCTGTCTACCTGCAGGACTTGATCCAGAACTATGTTCCTGCTCGACCACTTCGCTCATCTACTGCAGGGCGACTTGCACTTCCCCCCCTCCGTGTAAATGGCACTCGCTCGTCCCGACTGCGGAGCTTTTCCACCCTAGCTCCCCAGTGGTGGAACGAACTCCCCATTCCCCTACGTTCCATGCCAACCCTGCCTACTTTCCGTCGTGGCCTGAAAACGCACCTTTTCAGACTCTACCTGGACTAATACTTATCTAGGACCTCATGGTATGTGTTCTTGTTGAACTGTGTATTCAAGGTATTCAAGTGTATAATATTTTGAATAGAATTGTATTAGAGCTGATTTACCCAGTTCACTGTGAACTGCATTGTGTTCATTACTAGGGATAGCTGCTACTGTATGGGAAGAATGTGCTTTCTTATCTGTTCTGTAGTTACTTCGATGACCTTCTGTATGCACTTACTGTACGTCGCTTTGGATAAAAGCGTCTGCTAAATGAATGTAATGTAATGTTATTTCTATTCCTTTTTTTTGCTACATAAGACAAAAAAAAAAGTTAAATAAAGTGAGGCATGTGGATGGATACTGTAATGGGGTAATGGGGTAATGGGGTAAGACTATTTTGCTTGTCAAGTAACTTAAAAAACCAAGCTAATACCTTGTACTTGATAGAAAAAAGCCATAAAAATAAGATTTTAAGACACATTACTAAAGTCTAAAACACTTAAGACAGAGTTATAATTGTTGGTTTTTGCAGTGACTTGTTACCTTGTGGCAGGATGTAGATCGTACCTTGTTTACACACCAGCATGGTGCCGATCAGTCCCGAGTTGTAGTCTTTGACGATATCATAGTGGGAGATGTAGTTGTACGTAAGACACGGGGGGTCCTCCTCCTTTGGGGACACTTCAGCGGTCACCTCCCAGTAGTATGTGTGCTCTTGTCCTGGGAGGACCTGGTCATCCTCCTTCTCAAAGAGGGAGGTGTTGTCAAAGTACAGCGACCCTGAGAAAGTTACAGTCAGACCACGTTGGACTCACACTTCCGTCTGAATATGAACCCAGAGTTAAAAATTACCCCAAAAAACTAATGCAATCACATGAACTCATATTCATAATAAAGTGTGCTCAGTACACAGCTGACCGTCAGCTGTTAGATAACAAGACACATAGAGAGGTAGGTTTTGTTTTATTTTGTTGATTTGGCACTGTCTGTGGGGTGTTACCCCAAAACCTAATGGGTTTTTCCTCCATCCACCTCACCTGTTGGGGGGGGGGGGGGGGCGCATGGGGCGGGGGGTCGGAAAGACGGAATTGGAGTTTTACCGTCTATTTTTTTAAAATTTTCACTCTTGCCATTGATCACAATTTAGGCTACGTTTTCTTAGTCCCTTTCCCAGTTTTATTTAAATGAGTCTAGGGGTATACTGTAGGTGATCAACACATTCCACAACCATATTTTCAATCCTTTACCTGCACTGTGAGATATAATATATGCGTGTCTAAGTTGTGTGTGTGTGTGTGTACATATTGACTTCTTGCTTTTTAACACTATAAATAATATTAAAATTAAGCTTTTTTTTTTCCCCACAGGACCTTTCTTGTCTTCAGAACTAGGAAACACAAAAACCGGTGGACTTCAGCATCACATCTTTGGACATTAGGTCCTGGTTAAAATGTATCTAATGAAGTCAAACAGGGCTGTTTGTTTTTTTCTCAATTTGTGTACTTAACTGAATGAGTAACATTTAAATGCAGGGGACAACAGTTCTCGTAACTGACCAGCTGAAAATCTTCTGATGGCATCAGGTCCATGCTCAAGATAACTTTTACCTGGAGCTGTATGTTTCTCAGTAAGAAAGAAGAAACTGTGCCAGGCTCAACATTCTCCTTCTTGGCACTTTCAGTTGCTACAAATCTTTACACTGAAGAACTAGTAGCTCAAAACGGAGAAAAAATACATCCACCAAACGGGATACACAGGTCATTTTCCAAATGGCTTGGCTTTTGAGAAGAAGCTGAAGAAATCCAGATGTTTGGTGGCCTGGTCACTTACCCTCTGATTGCTTCCCATAGGCTATTCCATGTGGATGGATACTGTAAGGTCTGTCCGCCATGTTTTTGAACGTGACCACGATGACATCTCCCTCTTGCCCGCGTAACGTGGGCCCAAGCAAACCTGGAAAACAATGACAGCATCCAACTACAAGACAACTCTTTTCCAATGGTGGGCAAATCTCCCTGTCCCTGAATAAAGACTGAAGACTGATTACTGACATAAAAAGGACGGATGAACTGTGTCTCTTTCATAATGCCAATGCACAAAAAGGCTTTACCTAACCATGGTGGATGGGCCTTGGCCTGTTTGAAACCAGCGTCATATTCCCTGTACACCACTTTCTTATAGGTGGGGCCTGATCTGTACACAAAAATAGATAAAAACAGCGATTGCTTATAAACAGCAGTGAACAATATAGCAGTCATAATTTTCTAATTTATAATTTCTATTACAAATTGTGGGCAATGCCTCAAATCAAAACACTCAATATTTTTACTTTTTAATAAACAAAGTCACACATTTGACAGTTTCTTGAGCAACGATATGTAAAGTTGTTCATATTAAATGAGGTGCTACAGTAGTGTCTGTTTTCATCACCCCTAAACAAAACGTAATGCCAGTGGGTGATGTCCCATCTCATCAACATACAATTCCACACTTCCACCCCTTAATTAAAAAACTACAGTAAATGGCATATGTCCAGGATATCAGTGGATCATTACACCTGTTAATGAAAGAGCAAACAACTTAAAGATAATTTCTGTGTTCTCTGACAATCATTCACGATTAAATATGTCACCAAATATCTGAATGTAGCAATCTGTTTTACATTTTTCTGTGAAAAACATAATAAATCAGGAAATAGTTGAAAAACTCAAAGAATTAAGATAGAAGCACAGGTCAATGAATGTTCTCCTAAGGCTGATGTGAATAGCCCTGAACATCTGTCCAAACAGAAGCACCCTTTAAAGAGTCCGGTCCATTTACCTGTGGCCGTCCGGCGTGGTGTAGTTCCAGTCTATGTGCACAGCAGCGATGTAATAGTGCCTCTCCACAGCCAGAGTGGTGTGGGACAGGACACTCAGCAGAGCCAGGAGGACTGGTGTCCCGATCCGAGAGCGAGTTCTCATGTCTGAGTCTGGAGCTCCAGTTGAGCCCGAGCTGAGTGAGAGACCAGGAGATTCTAACACTCCAGAGGAGCTTACCCCACGCTTTATCACCTCTCTCTCTCTCTCTCTCTCAAACACACACACACACACACACACACACACACACCCGCGCCCCCTCCCGAGACAATCCCACGTCCCACACCACAAGATTGGGCCATAGGGTTTCCTTTGAAGCGGATATAAAGCGACACGCTGCGTGCCATTAGTCATTGCCTGTTAACCGTTTGCAGCCCATTGGCCACTTAGTAACAGGGAATTAAAACTTTAAAGAACATTCTGCTCCCCATGCAATCATGAGAAATGTGTTGTACAAAGATCACTTATTGTACCATGCATATTGAATGCATATCTGAAATTAATATACAAGATATGTCAACTCTGGTCTGGGACACCATTTCTTTAAACAAGCTAATCAAAGAATGGATTATTAGATTTTGAAACAGCAAGAGGGATTGCTCTATTACACTAAAAGTGAGAAACTAATGCTTACAGTGTAAATAACGCATCATCTGCGATCGTCAAAGCATTTTTTTGTTTTTACTGGACAATCTTTGGATTTCCAGCAATGTCTCCCTCCAACAGTACAGCTCGACTATCTTTATTTTCTTCTCGAAATACATAATGTACCCTATGATGCACAGTGCTCCCTAGCGTGCCCTTGAATTGAACAGATTATAACAAGTATATGTGATGTTATGTTTACACAGATTATACCAATTAATGCCATGTTCACACATATAGATGCATTATTTAAACATTCAGATTTATTATTAGACCTAAATAAATGTTGACCTCAAATCAAGTGTGTGTGTGTGTGTATGTGCATACATATAGTATTTCATTATATGACAATTTTGGCATAGTTGAGTTTTTACCTCGTTTGCTTTTTTTTGTGTGCACTTTCCTTATGTTTCTCTGTAAAGCATATTTGAGACAGCTCTCTGTAAAAAGCTCCATACAAATACAATTGAATTGAATAATTATGTTGAAAATGTTAACATTAAAGTTAATGTTTTAATGTTCATTTTACATACTTTCTTAGGTACACAAACTACAGAAAATCCTCTCCCTGTGCACACACCCTGAACTAAATTCACTTACTTCTGCTGGTAGAGTGTGAACTGGACTGGGCTAGGACTGTGGGCTTTTCATGGAGAATGCCCAGTCAGCTCACTTTTTTTATTTTTTATTTAAAAGAGCACTTCCCAGAATACCTGCAAGTTATGGAATGTACCAGAAATGATTCCCTACTGACAAAACCACGCAGGGCTCCAGCCTTAGCGATAATTAAAGCTGCCCCCTTGCAGGAATTTATAACATGTTCTAATCCATTTGGATTTGAGGTCACTATGCTTATCTTTATGACTTATGTGCTGTGATTCAGGAGGAAGACCGAATAGGTTTTCTATGTTTTGGAAAGTAAGTGTGATCTGAACATAGTGAACATCTGATCTGAACATTTATACTTGCTTAAACTGCTCATATCTTCATTGCCAGTTAAGTACAGAAGGCAATTTGTTCCTTGTGAAAATACATTGCAATTCTAGATGTGATTCAGCAGGATATCTGAAAGACAGTTTTATTATACAAGTTGACAAAACGAATACAGTATATTATGATTTAAAATATTATACATGTATGCATCTGTTTGCTATGTTGAAATACTGGTGTCCTTTTCTTGATCCATGTATTGGAAAATACATATTTCAATAATTATTGATGCATTTGTTGAATCACTATTTTAGCTTTCCCTCATAATTTGGAATTACACAAACCACCTAGCGGGGTCACATATCCCTGTGGGCATGTGTGGAAAGCCTACATTCCTTTCACTGCAGCGCACCCCTGGGTTACTTAACTCTTTAAGGTGTGACACATCTATGCTACTCTTTAAAGTGTGATACACCTATTGTCACAAATATGTTATTATTAATATGTTCTTAACTGAGCATTCTAACGCTGATGTAACGACAATATAATAGCACAGGAGGTCTAGAACAGACTAAGACAGAATAAGAAACTATTTGTAGAAATGCACGAACAGTCAGTGGAAAAATGAACCAAACATGCTGCAAGTTTGTGGTTTAAGTTTTATTTAGAAGTATTAAAACAATCGAGACCCCCACCTTGCTGCAGTCACAAGAAAAAGCAAACGGCGTGTGTGCGTTACATGTCAGCTGTGGCTAGAAATTATTTCTAGAGCAACTAAATGCTGGAAGCAGCTTCAGCTGTGACTCAAGCTAGTACAGAAAGCTTTGAGCAAAAAGCAGGCAAAGTTATGGCCACCTCTCATCTTAAACTTTGAAAACTCTGCAAGTGTTCTTTCAAGAAAATGAAAGAATCTGCAAGAAATGTTTTTTAAAGAAAATATTATTATAAAGAGAAGTGGGAACAAGAGACTTGGTCACTGCCTTTTGAATGAATATTTTCATGAACATTTGCAAAAATCCAGACAGGGACTTTTGAAACTGGCTCATAATTACATACTTGATAAATATCTTATACAAATATTTTAGGTAAATATCTTGACAACACTGATGCTATGTTGTAGACATTCACTTTTTATTACATCTCACAATTCAGAAAACAGCCCATTTAGCATAGCCAGCAAAATCTTTATTCGTAGACACACCATAGCTCTTATTTTCTTAATCACTGTCCTCCAGAAACATTTTTAAATGTTGTGCATTTTGCGGTTTGCTTAAGCTTCAATTATCTGTCGACAAACAGAAGGAATATGAGATAACCCCTCTATGTGCCAGGCCAATTTTTCTTTCATTTTCTTGGGTAAAACTTTCAGAACATGTCACTATAAAATAATGACTTAATAATGCACGTTATGAAAGTGGGGAGGTAAAAACAATTAAATATATCTATATATTTTTTCCCCCCCTAAAGACAGTCACCTGTGTGCAAGTGCCCCTCAACCTTCAGGGGGTGGGGGTTCTTTGGGGTAACCATTTCTAGTGTTACAGAACAGCCAACAATTCAACAGATGGTTCCATTCAATCTAACACACATCTGATATTATTCAACAGCAAACAGTGAATAATGAAAACAGGATTCACTTAATCACACTGCGTGCAGTAGTCTGTCCGTTCATTACCACATGGGATTCACCTCAAATCAACTTTTGGTACTGGGACACTGTCGAAAACATGTATAAGAGCTGCAGCAATGACCGATGATAGCCAACCAGAATATGCACAGTACACTTTGGGCCCGATTTACTTCACTGTAAAAACGTTTAGCACTCGCTAAAACTAATAACACAACCAATAATTGGTGAAAAAAAAAATATCATGACCAATCATTGGTCATGTTATTGGTTTTGCGTGAGCTAAAAGGTTTTTCACTCGCTAAAGGTCTTAGTAAATCAAGCCCTGAGATTGCTTTGGCTATACCATGACAGGCAGAATCAGAAAGGGTTGGAAATTCCTCATTGTGCTCAAGTGATGGCGGACAGTGAAGGCATGAGGGGGCGAGCGAGAGAGCGCACGCACGCAAGGAAGTCCCAACCTGAGCTCCCAGACATCAGGCCCAAAGATATTTCCCCGCAGCCAAAGGACAATGTATTAAGACAAACTGGTATTAGCCACAGTAAACGACCAGACGTGAAGAGCAAGAGTACCGTTTCCCCAGCTTAGATCGCCTCACTACAGGCAGGGAGAGGACTGAACGTGAACACAGAGGTTTAATATAATTAAGAAGACTTGAGACAGAAAGCAGAGCAGATTTACGAGGCAGATTAACACTGATATCAAGGTACAGGGAATTCTATGAGTAGAGATAGTATTAACTTGAAGACTGCACATGCATGTTGGTTACAGAGCCACTGACTGAAATGTGAGTCGCATGTATAGCAGTTATCTTTGTGAGAGCTGAATGTGTGTAAAAGTAACCAACTGCTTTGTGCTCAAGAATCATTCAACACCCCAGCCCCCTGCCATATACAGATGCTCACACACGCACTCTCTCACACTCTCTCACACTCTCTCACACTCTCTCACACTCTCTCACACTCTCTCACACTCTCTCACACTCTCTCACACACACTCACACACACACACACTCACACACACAGAAAGCGAATCCTAATAAACTGAAACATTCCACAGGTCGCTCCAGGGACAGGCCCCAGTACGTCACAGGCAGTGTTGTGAACATCGCCCCCGTGTGGCCGAGCTCGAGCATTACGCAGAAGCTTGTGTCTGGATGTGAGGCGCAGTTTACATCGTGAAATGCCGTGTGTAATCATACTCTATCGTGGGAATGACGGCTTGCACAAATTTCAAGAAAATAAGAAGATACCTGTAATCTCCAGTTAAGAAATGTTTAAGTAATCTGTAATACAAACATGCAAATCAACTACACTCTGCCTGAGCGAGCCAGAATCATAATTGCATTTGATTTATAGGAATGGCTCAACGCTGCTCTGCTGGGCTTTATAACGGCTCTGTGACAAATGTGAACAATCTTACAGAAATAATAAATTCATAATTACTTTGAGTGAAATCTGTTAAATATGCCTAGAGAATAGAAACAGTAGTAATGTAACTTTGGGGTCAACATATTCAGGACTGGTACATTACAGCCTAGTTTTACCAACAAGGAACAGCTCTTTTTACTTCAGTCCATGTTCCAGATTTGGGAGGGTTCTGGGTTTTCACTTTGTGACATACCCCCCAGGTCAGGGGTAGACAACCCTGATCCTGGAGAGCCGCAGGGTCTGCTGGTTTTTGGTTTCAACTTAAATACAGCAACTACTTAGACCAAAGAAACCAGGTGAGGTGAGCAAACTGTGTAATCAAGTGCTTTAATTGATCAATTGAGTAACAACAAAAACCAGCAGACCCTGAGGCAGGATTGTCTACCCCTGCTCAGGTCCTTCCATCTCTATTCCCCTGGGGACTCACCGATAGACTGACTGAGCTGCAGAAGTGGAAAGTCCAGGGTTCAGAAATTAAAAGTCCTGCCATGTTTTTCTTCCATCCATGAACTCAGCCTGCTGATTTCACCAATTAGTTCTACCTCCCGGCTGAAGAATTGTGCTAATTAGCAAATCCAGGCGATTGGAACAAAATACTGGGGAGGACATTTACCTTCTGGACCTGGATTGTCCTCCTATGCAGAGCTGTGCACGCACGGCTAACACACTTCAAATAAAAAAATACATAATGATCTAACATAATGAAATAAAGGATACATATGCACTCCGAGCTCGCCCCCTCCCTCTGCCACCGTCTCAATGATCTTCTTCATCACTTCTGCATGTCTGGAGCACAGGAAAGAGAAGAGAGGGGTGTGAGACCACGCCCATCTCAACCCCAGTACGGGACAGGACGGTGGAGGAGTGGGGGG
Source organism: Ilyophis sp. 1 JC-2022 (assembly GCA_022702515.1). NCBI lineage: Eukaryota > Metazoa > Chordata > Actinopteri > Anguilliformes > Synaphobranchidae > Ilyophis > Ilyophis sp. 1 JC-2022. Next base: position 8,702,431 of record CM040398.1, on the reverse strand, counting down.
ACTCACCTGCAGGGGTGCACGGAGCACATCGCCGGTGGGGGCAGGTGGGGGTGGTTCTCGATGGTTACGGTTTTCTTCACGTGGTCCTGACTAATGTCTTCATACATGTAGTCCACGGTCAGGGGCCGGCGGTCCTGGAAGGGAAGGCACGCGGCGATTGCGTCAGCCGTCGTTAGATTTCACCATGCGGCGGGGCGTTTTTGGAGAACTGAGCAGTTATTGCAAAACCGTGCTTCACTGGAAAAGCATGCACTGAAATTCAGAGAACCACAAATCTCATCTGGTTCCTGTCTCACAATTGCTAACTTTTTGCCCGGACACAGAGCTGGCGGGCCTAAAAGCCTGAAAGTAGGTAAATGACTGGCTCAGTGCCTCCGTGGCTGCCTGTCTAACACCATGTGAGTTTATGGAGGGAGGTCGCATTTCGGAGGTGGTAAACGCGGCGTTCAAACTGCACAACTGGGGACTTGGCGCCATGGACACTCGTCACAGGAAAGTTTTGGCTTTGCTAGCAAACATAGCTAAAACCGCTAACTACAACCATAACGTTTTAACTTTAAATTGTATATGTTTATCATTCAGTATCAGTATGTTGGCCGATACAAAAGCATTTGAAGATGAAAAACAAAAGTTGAAGCGATTCCATGGCTTATAATTAGACTACATTTTAGATAGCCCATCTACAAATGCATTTTGACAAGCCATAATTACAATTATAATGTGACCAGTCAGAATGATAATTCAATAATAATTCAAGATATCTGCAATTATAATCTGACTAATAGCGATATAATTCAAGATATCTGTACATTTTGTCTAGTAGCCTCAGATTGAAGTTCAGCTATATGAAGATGTCTGTTAGCAGTGATAGATTGTTTAGACTCTGAACTTACACAGTGAAGTTACTATCCTTCAGTAGGCTAATCGCAAATATATGCAAAATAAAGTAACAGGACAAAACATTGACAATCTACTTTGTCCGCATTCATTTAGGATGTGTTAGATGTAGGCCATGGTTTTGAGATGTGCTTGGGAATGCATTGAGTGAATGGAGTTTTTGCTAGCGTCAGTTGCCTATTGTTATTTTCTGCTAATTTAAACAGCAGTGAGTAGGCCTATGGTTTCTCAATTAGTCTACTCACCTCATCCATAACTTGCGCTCTTTGAATGCTGGTATTAAAGCCAAATTGCACACCAACAACACCGTAGCCTATTTATTGCAAAATACCGCTGCATCCAGAAAATTGGATTCATTTTGGCACCTAGTGGTAGCCTAGATAAACCACCGGATCACTGCTGTAACAAGGAAATTATCACACGACATAACGTGATATTATTCGTAGGCCTAATGCTTCACCTGATACATAAGACTTTACTGTGTCAATATTTGTTATCATTTTTAATTAGCCTAAAATAAAAAAAGGACTAATAGGCCTAAATAAGAACAAAAAGAGAATCCTTAGCTTGTTCAGTAGCCTACTCGTAGGCATAGTCGTCCACCCTGACAGAAATGTTTTAACCCAAGTGCTGAGCAGCCAATAGGAAATCATGGCACTCACAATGGACAACTGGCCAAACAGGTGAAAAAACATGCGAAATTGACATCTGGAATTACGCCATGTCTACGTGTGAAAAATCAACCCGTTAACAACACGTAGACAACGTGCGATTCCAGATGTAATTTTCACGTGTTTTTGACCTGTTTGGCTTTCCATAGCTCAGGTCACAGGCATTCGCGCACATGCGCACTTCCTTTTCCAAGCCACAGCCTTTGCGCAGGCAACAGGTTTCGCTCTCGCGAGGCTTGCCTTCGGGATTTGGCTACATTCGGGCGCATGCCCACATTTCCGTGCTCACGTGTGAGGCTTTTATTGCCACTGGCTGTGACATTGCTGTATAAACAAGGGAACAATACTCTACTGGACTGATGGCTCCCCTGCTCTAAAGTTTCCCATTTCGATGGGGCAATTGACGCTTCCGGTAGGGGTGCCATTTTAAAAGTCACTGATTCGCTTTCAGATGCACACAAACACATTAATACAAATCAACAACCATGACAACTACAACTCTGGGTACCAATAAGAGATAACGGCCCTTCAAATATGGAGAGATTGGAGCAGAGGAGCCAACAGGCCCATTATGCATAGCTCCACGGTGCTCATAAACAAAGGTAACCGCCATTTTGAAAGCAAATAAGATGATCTATTAAGCAGACCCGAGTTCATATTTTTCCCCACCAGTGGACGTTTCCCTTTAAGAGGCACTGTGAAATATCTTCAGAAAAACTGAACCGTTAATAAGATTTTAGTTTGGACGTACATGCACCGTATGTTCATAAAACAAAAAGCGCCTTCTACTTAATTAATTAATTAATTAAGTAGATTAATTACAGCACTTCCAGGGCATAAACCCATTGGCTTTTAACAGTCACTTAAGTAACCAATGAATATGAACCAGGGTGAGGAGTGAGAGTTTTGGGTATGACAACTGAAAAAATTATTATTCATAATATACTCTGGAGTTTGAATTAATTTAGAGTTACTCAGATTTCTGAATACAGCTGTGGTTTAAGTGGCTAACTGTCTGAGAGATGGAACCGCATTAGCAGAACTGGGATTCATCCCGGTTAAATCTCCATTTCAGAGTAACGCCCATTCTTAAACCCTCACTATCGGGGTTCAGTATTCACAGGGGTGGGGGTACATTGGTGGAAATCGCCCGGGCGTTTTACGGAACACGGTGGTGGCCCGTGAGCTCCACTACTCCATGGTGTTGGTTTGGTTAATGGCTTAGATGTAAAGCCAACCCTGTAAAGTCTTAAGAATAAGCACTTCGGAACGGATGCCATTTAATAAGCACATCCGCACAGAAAGAAACACAGTATATTAAGTGAAAGACCAAATGCAGTGCTCCATGAAATGGATTACATAAAAAACACATTAAATATAATCCATTGTGTTATTAATGATATGACAATGTACCTATATTAGAATAGAAAAGCTACATGTTTGTCTTATCACCACTTTTAATTTGACAGTGGATCTATAGATTTGGCTCAGTGGTGCAATTCTCTATAATTAAATCTCTTACAAGCCAGGCCTGCTCAGCCTGTTCTAACTGGCATCTTATGAATGCATAATCATTACAAACATCCGAGGCATTCTGTCTTGAATAAAAACTTACTTTTAATTATTCTTCGACTAACTCTTAGAATTTTAGCACTACTTCTAACACTATGGAATCTTTATGATTATGGCCCATTTGCTAATGGATAATATGAAAGCTAGGCAAGTTGCATTGAATATTCTCTAATCTTAGAATGAAAAATGTAGTGTTGTTGAAAACAGGGCACGTCATTTTGACACTGAAAGGTTCAGTTTACCTCGTCATATCCGAAGAGCCAGAGCCGAGGGGTTTGGTAGTACTTGTCGTACGTGATGTACAGGTCATATGTGCGGGTCTGCAGTATGGCGTCTTCGCCCCCAGCGTCAGCTTTGGCTTTGCTAGCTTCCAACACTTTACTGGTGTCCAAAGTGGCCTGCGTGGGTCAGTAGAAAAACAGGGGGGGGGGGGGGGGGGTTGGGGCGCACCTTAGCGGCCACAAGGCAGGGCTGGCACCCAAAAACTATGTAATGGACTTGTCTTTATCCCAATTATGGCCTAAATGTAACAGTATACAAGTGAAACATGGGGAATATGAGTGTGAATAGATCCTACCTCGTCCGTTTCCAAAAGCCCGCTCTCCTCGTACTCTGAAATGATTACAGGAGAGCGTTATAGTTTTCAATCATATTAAGCCCGCTCTCCTCGTACTCTGAAATGATTACAGGAGAGCATTATAGTTTTCCATCATATTAAGCCCGCTCTCCTCGTACTCTGAAATGATTACAGGAGAGCGTTATAGTTTTCCATCATATTAAGCCCGCTCTCCTCGTACTCTGAAATGATTACAGGAGAGCGTTATAGTTTTCCATCATATTAAACCCGCTCCCCTCGTACTCTGAAATGATTACAGGAGAGCGTTATAGTTTTCCATCATATTAAGCCCGCTCCCCTCGTACTCTGAAATGATTACAGGAGAGCGTTATAGTTTTCCATCATATTAATGTCAGATGGGTTTCTCATGCTGTCCTGAGGATAAAGAGTTAATTTAGATTAATGTGAGAGTCACTCAGGCGAGGGGTGTACGCATACCTTCCATGTCCGCTGCCTCTCCTTCTTCTTCTTCTTCATCATCATCATCGTTGTCATTTCCACGTGCACCGGAGTGTGTGTTCATGTTCATATTTTCCTAAGAACACATTGACTCTCACTAACTCAACAATTTCACTATGAACAATTTACAACCAGAAATATCAATGATTTTAAATATGTGTGTGTGTATATATATATATATATATACACACACACACACAAACACACACACACAAACACACACATAATATCAGCTATATTTTAATTCGAAATATTCTACTTTACTAATGATTCAATGGAATCAACCAAAATAACACTTATTAAATTATACATTCTCCCAAAACATAAATGTCACAAATATTCACAATATTTAATCATATTGGTAAATATATTGGGGGTATTTTTGACCAAAAGAATTACTTGTTAAACAAAATATTTTTCTCAGCAATTCTATTAGTATAAAAATGATAATCTCCCCATTTTTGTTGAGCACACAATATAGCTCATTACCCATATTGTTCATTTTATACGGATATACCTGGCTGTCTATACCTGTCTGTCTATACCTGGCTGTCTATACCTGTCCATTTACCTTTTGCCATCTATAGAAGTGTATGATATTTTTAGGCCTACCTTATTGTCCAATGTGATTTCTCTTACTGCTTCTGTCATTCCCGATACACCTGTGTGGAACAGTTACACAACCTTTATCTGTGCATTTCATTATTCACAGGAGAAGCAAAACAAAATTATTTTGAACAAACGGAAAAAATGACAGGGCTCTACACAGCTCCAGTTTTAGGAGCATTTGCTCCTGAATAGCGAAACTGAAAAATAATTTAGGAGCATGTGCATTAATTGGAATGCATTAGCGTGCTCTACGTTTTTAAAAAATAAACTTATCACTTGTGTTTATTGGAACAAAATGTCAGCGTAGAGCCCTGAATTTAAGTGCTCTTTATGACTCTCTCCATAAAGTAAAGAAAAACAGCAGCAGTGTTGAAGCAGTGAATTAAGTGGTTCCTCACCTGAATTGTGATAGGTGTCCACCCATCCCCCGTCTCCATCGTCCTCCTCTATTATGGCTTCTAGTTCATCAGAGTACTCCATCTGTTTACACCGCTTATAGCACGGAACTGCATGCGAGAGATTACAGTCATCAATTACACCGCTTATAGCATGGAACTGCATGCGAGAGATTAGTCATCAGTTACACCGCTTATAGCATGGAACTGCATGCGAGAGATTACAGTCATCAGTTACACCGCTTATAGCACGGAACTGCATGCGAGAGATTACAGTCATCAGTTACGCCGCTTATAGCACGGAACTGCATGCGAAAGATTACAGTCATCAGTTACACCGCATATAGCACGGAACTGCATGCGAGAGATTAGTCATCAATTACACCGCTTATAGCATGGAACTGCATGCGAGAGATTACAGTCATCAATTACACCGCTTATAGCATGGAACTGCATGCGTGAGATTACAGTCATCAGTTACACCGTTTATAGCATGGAACTCCATGCGAGAGATTACAGTCATCAGTTACACCGCATATAGCACGGAACTGCATGCAAGAGATTACAGTCATCAGTTACACCGCTTATAGCACGGAACTGCATGCGAGAGATTAGTCATCAATTACACCGCTTATAGCACGGAACTGCATGCGAGAGATTACAGTCATCAGTTACACCGCTTATAGCACGGAACTGCATGCGAGAGATTACAGTCATCAGTTACACCGCTTATAGCATGGAACTGCATGCGAGAGATTACAGTCATCAGTTACACCGCTTATAGCACGGAACTGCATTTTCAGTCTATGATGACTATTGGTGTTTACGTGTTTTATGGCTGATTCTGGTGAGGTTAAATAAGTATATGCTATTCTATACTATACTGTATCGTACACAGCACCTCTTACCATTACGAGTCAGTAGGAACTGCTTGTCTTTAGGCAGATAAGGCTTCACCTTTGCCTCCTCCCCTGATGCCCTGATAGGGAGAAAATAAAATCACACGTAAACAGGTATTTTTATATATGCCATTAGCTAAATGAACATAGGTAATATCAAACATATAATACTGTCACAGACTAAAATGATCAAGTTTCATTTTCATCGGCTCAAAATGAAAAGTTGAAAAACGGATAAGCAGAAAGACTTTTGTAAAGAGTAACCAGGACAATAAATCGATATCCAAGTAATGTTACAAAAGACTCATCTGAAGCATAAGGAGTGCTGGAGCTCACAGAACTGCAGTGTACATATATTTAACAGCACAGAAAGACTGATCTTTTTCCACATCAATGACATCTTCCTCAGAGTCAAAAGAATCTATTTACTTGCATATTTGCTTGCAACAAGTCCATGGAAAATTTTTTGACAGATCCGGATTTGTTTGTAAGTCTAATTAAAGATTATTTTATTGAGGTCTCATGTGAAGCTGTGCAGAGCATGCAATATGTTGAAATATGTTTCACTTTAATGCAGGGATAAGGATAAATATGAACTGTAACATCTGTATTACACACAGGCTGTCCTTTCGTTCCATAAATGTGCAACTCTCTCTCCCCCCCCGAAACATATACACAAACACACTCAGATACACACGCACACACAATCAAGCAGGCACGCACAAACACACACACCATGCTCACCATTTCCATGTGGGGCAGTGATGAACTAAATGGTCTCCTGCAGCCACAAACTGGACAAAAAACAAATAATGGTGACAGTTGAACTGTGCAGCCCATTCATGCATGTGTCTCTCAAATAATAGTGTTAAAAATCTGGACACTGTGCACATCAGTTACATTACTATAAAATTGTTTTTTGGGATGTTGCTTTTCATGCATCATAGAAGATAGTTCACCTTATGTGCACAGCTAAATTATGAATACCATGTTTACTATTATGAAAGGTTGCATTTGGATGAGATTAACATTGCTTTCAATAATGCAAAATCGACCTCCAGTGTGCCAAAGCACAGCCGATTTACTCACCTCTTCAGGTGTGATGACACCCGTTTCCTTGAACTTTGATTCCTACGGAAAATAAAAATGGTCTTATTACTCGAGTACGCCTCCTATCTAAACGTTTATTTAGATGACAACACAACCAACAATTCGTGTATAGACGTTTATAAGATGGTGATACATTCCAGAGGTAACTATTCTGAAGTGTGACATTTCACACGAACTGAGGTAGATGTGTAATGTAGTCCAACAGCTACAGACACCATATTATACATTAAATTAAAATAAGTTTGTCCACTTCCTAATCCGGGTTTCGGAGACCAGTTATATAACGTTACTGGTTCAAAAACTAGGCACGTTTGGCCGTTTGAAAGGTTTTCAGTTGACAATCCAGATGAAAAACTGAAAAAACCTAATTTAACAAAATCCCTGGTGCTGTAAGAAGACAAGCACACAAGTAAAGTAACATTTATACACAATGAATGCGCAGTATGACCAAGATAGTGAGCTTTAATGAATACCTAGCTAGCTACTACTACCTTTAGTCAGCTAGCAAACTGCATTAGGAGTGTAAAATTGCAACCCCATACTAACCGGTTATCTAAACGAACTCAAACAAACCCATTTTGACAACACTGTCGTGAAATAACCTCCCAATCATGGTTGGTCGCTAACATTTGCTAGCCAGCTAGTTTACCTTCAGTACTGGTGTGAGAAACTCGGCCACCCCAAGAGCGGTGCCTTTCACAGAATTTATAACGTTTTGCATGCTGTTAGCTAGCGATCCCACTCGTGGTCTCTTGTGTCACAGGCGTGGACCCGTCAGTCTTTAGTTCGGAGATTTATTTAGGTTTATATTCCTCTTTTGCAAAATCGAAGGCTGTTTACTGAGCCCACCAGCAATTGGCTGACCACATGACCTCTGTCATCTGACAGTCCACATCCGCAGCTGAGGTCTCTTCTCGCGATACTTTGATCTGGAGGTTGGGCTATGCTGGAATGATTAGATTTAAGCACACTATGATTTAACTCTAGTAAGTTAGTGATACCATTCTTAATTAATGTTGATCTCAAGGTTTTACGAAAGGGCATGGTTATTGGTAGCTAGCTAGTTAAATTATGGCAACTTAGTGCGATACCCATTATAACAACTTGATTATCATTTGCATGCTAATTATTACATTAATCACTCAGTATAATATATATATATATATATATATATATAGTGTATTACGCTTGAAATGAAATTTAATGATATATATTGTAAAGTACACATGTTAAACTGATAGATTCAAAATAGACACTTGATTAGAGTATGTACTACATAGTGTTTTATTTGTTTGTCATTTCAATTAACTTTCAGTTTTACAACCCAATAAAGTTAACTAACATACGTGCAACGACCATAAATGAGTAGGATAAGGCATGTAGGCTACCTTGGTATACTTGGTAGCAGGAACACGTTTCACAAAAGGTGACGTAGCGTTAATTCAGTGAATACTGCGCATGTGTTTCTCACAGTGGAGCGTTTTCACAATATTGAAGTAGGAAGTACAGAGGCATGAAAGCAGATGTGTAGTGCAAGACAAGCAGTGGGACAGGTAGATCACAATTAACTTAAGTTACAAATTATTGTTCGTGTATGTTGAGTAGAAGGGGCTGTGTAGTTTTTTTAAATTATTTTTTTAAAACATAAAACATGGATCGATCGGCATTTGGTTGAAGTAGCCTACATCGAGCAAGCGAACAACGCGAATGGATGTTTGCAATAGTTTGTTAATTAGCTGGTTGGATCGTATTAGAACTGGAATTACTTGTTACTGATGCTGTAGTGTTTCGCAATGTTATAGTACTCTAACATCATTAGTAGGCAACCTCAGGTCTAAAATCACCTGTGTGCGAGTCTACAACTTTCACGTAGACATATGGACACTTTATCAAGAAAGCTGACCGTAAGCTAACAGGCTAACTTATCTACATCACATTTTATTAATTTGGGTGTGATTTTGTATTCTGATGACTAAAATGTAATGTTGACGTTAGTTGCGAAGCGATAAATCAAAATGTCATTAATGACAAACGGTGGTTTAGTAAAGCCTTTTGAAGCTAAATTATTAATGTAATTGCAGCTATCTATCAATTATATTACCAAGTAGCTATATTGATACCAGCTAGCCAGGCAAGCTTCGTGCATTTTTTAAAGCATTATTCTTACTTATTAATGGGAATGGGCATATAAGAAAATCAACATCACTAGTCAGATTCACAATTATTATTATTTGTTTTGCTGTTTTGTGCTACCATTGTCAGGCGTAGTGTTCCAGCAACAATTTCAGCAGCCCTATATTCCTCCGTAATGTTGCTTCTGTCTTTCTTTGGACCTTTTGTACGTCTGCGACTCAGGTTAGCAATTATTGCCCAATAAGGTTTCTAAGAAAAGCATTCAGCGACCATTTCGGTAAGTTTAATGTGTTTTTGTGCTTTGTAGTGGAGACCTCTGTCTGGTAAACGGCCTTGTCCCGCAGCGATGGCGACCCGCTGCTGCCCACGGTCCTGGCGCTGCTCGCGATCCTCAGCCTACACTCTAGCGCTCGGCTTTGGGTTCGTTACTCTGGGAACCAGTCGCATCCTCCTCCTGAAGTTTTCAGCCAATTCGGGTATGTCCTCTTCTGGCATCGTGGCTACAGAAAGAAAGCCCCTAGCATGCTTGGAGTGCGTTTGGGATCATTCTGAAAAATAATAGCAGTAGATTCCTCAAAATTGTATCTTCATTTACATACATTAATGGCTCTTCAATATTTTGTTGTTTACTGAGACGTGACGTGAAGTATGTAGAGTGAATCCCAAACAAAGTTAGTTTTTTTTTTTGCTTTGTTGATGAATCTTAGTATTCTGTGTTTGCAGAAAGTAAATACGACTACCTTCCTGCCTCGGTGAATCTTTTTGCAGAGGCCATTAAACTGGTTTTCTGCCTGGTGATGTCTGTGAGGGTAATGCTTCAGGGTAAGTAAGAGCAGGTGTCCTAATACAATTCAAGAATGCTACGTTTGCCTTTAAAGAAATCACACCTTAAAAGCCTCGGTGAAACCATATTATGTTACAATGTTCTTTGTGCATGTATCCATATTTATTACAATTATTATTTATTTATAAGAGGAAAACGCACTAAATAAAACTTGCACAATATTTATCAACTACACAGTGAGATGCAGCTCTAACCTTTTTTTATTTTATTTTAATGTCCTGTTTTCAGAAGGTCGTTCATACAAAGAATTGGGCTGCGCCTCTTGTACCGCCTTCATCAGTTACATGAAATGGTCTGTTCCTGCCTTCCTCTACTTCCTGGACAACATGATAATCTTTTACGCGTTGACCTTACTGCAGCCTGTAAGCATCTTCTTCATAGACGTTCTCTGCGTTGAAGTGTTTTGTGTAACTTCCTGTCCTTAATTTCGCCTTTCCTTTCGTGTCTCGCCCAGGCTATGGCAGTACTGTTTTCCAACTTTGTCATTCTGACCACTGCTGTGCTGTTCAGGATTGTGCTGAAGTGAGTATTTGCAGAGGTTGGTGACCGCAGTAAAGGGTTTCTGTGGTTACGGCTCTTCTCCTTACTGATGATGTGGTATGTCTCCACCCCCCCCCCCCTTCTCCAGGAGGCGCTTGTCCTGGGTTCAGTGGGCGTCATTGGTAATCCTCTTCCTCTCCATTGTTTCCCTGACGACGGGCACGGGAGGGAATCAGCACGTCACTGCGGTGCACGGTCTCCACCTCAGTCAACACTCCACCCCTTCAAATAGCTGCCTGACATTTATCCGCCTGGGGGCAGGGGAACACCTCCCTGAAAACGGGACAAGCGTGTCTGACGGGCCCTGGAGCAAGGATATGAACCATACCCTCAGTGGCCGGGGCCTGGGCCTGGGCCATGTTCTGCTGTTGCTGCAGTGCTTAATCTCCTCCATGGCCAACATCTACAATGAGAAGATCCTCAAAGAGGGTGACCAGTTGACCGAGAGCATCTTCATCCAGAACAGCAAGCTGTACGTCTTCGGCCTGGCCTTCAACGGGCTGACCCTGGGCACGCACGCCCCCTCCCGCGGCCAGGCCACGGTCTGCGGCCTGCTCTACGGCCACAACCTCTACTCCGTGGCGCTCATCTTCGTCACGGCCGCCCTGGGCCTGTCGGTGGCCTTCATCCTCAAGTTCCGGGACAACATGTTCCATGTGCTGACGGGGCAGATCACTACCGTCCTCATCACCTCTTTCTCCCTCTTCCTCTTTGACTTTCGGCCGTCGGTGGACTTCTTCCTTCAGGCGCCGGTGGTGCTTCTAGCGATCTTCGTGTACAACGCCAGCCAGATGAGGGACCCCGAGTACGCTCTGCAGCGGGAGAAACTTGGGGCCATCAACGGGGAGCTGTCCGAGAGGCCCCTCGGGGTGAGAAAGGCTTCCTAGGTTGTTGGCCTGTTGCACTGATGGTTCCCTGTCAAATCAGTCCAAATTCTCTGGCTGAGATCAATTAAGTGATATAGATGACATTTGGATGTAATGGTGACTGAAGTCGTTTCAGTGCACTTTTTGATAGAGCCTTTGTTTGCACACGAACCAAGTACAAATGGCTCCTTCCTCTATTATTTGTAGTTTCAAATTATAGCCTGTAGAGGGAGCTGTTGGTCAGCTGCATGTTCACCCTGTACTGAGTGAAGGCACACTCATGCAGTCTTGACTTTGCTACCAAATTTGCCTTTACAAATCTGAATCTGCAAGCTGCTCAGACTCTTTATGAAGTGCTTGTATTTAGCAAGTAGCAAGAGCATTTCCGAGCCTGGAACAAAGCCATTACAGCTTTTTACCCTTAAAAGTTAAGTAGTTCTTGGCAGTGCTTTTCCCGAAGTATATTATCAGGACAGAAATGGAGTTATACTCCAGCTTGAAGTCCAATTGTCACTTCATAATATCTGTACAGCAGACTGTCCAGTAAAATCTAAGCCCTTGTTTTCATGTCGCTGTGTCTTAGGATGGCGAAGAGCTGGAGAGACTGACAAAGCCCTACGCGGACAGCGAGTCAGAGGAAGAGTCTCTATGACACTGCGGGACAGAGTTTACAGAAGACGTTTTCCGTTTGTGACCATTTTGGGCTGTCTTCAGTTGGCTTTGCGTTAACCGTCTCATGTGCCTGTTTACTGTATGTGTCTGAGAAAATGTGTGCCAGTTACATTCAAAATAAGGAAAAGTTTCAAAAACACACAGCTGTGATGAGACTCGCCAACATTTCTGAAGCTTTCGTTGTGGAGCTATTGGCTGGGCCATGATAAGTGCTGTAGGAGATGGACATTTCAAGTCATCGTGTGTACCCTTTGATCCAACCCTAATGATAATCACAGTTTTAGAGTCCTTACTCTAAAAGGGAAAGCACAATTTATTCTACACAAAGTGCAATTGGAAGAATTTTTAAAAATATGTCTCATGGAGTGCCGCTGTTGCTAATTGTGCAACAGATTTCTTTTTGCTCTGCAAGAAGTCGTGTTTTTTTCGCACTGAGGAAATACCGGGGATTTGAATCTTCTGCCTGTGGATCCTGCGATATCCATACTTTCAGAAAAGTTATTTGTAATAAATGCACTACTAGTAATGACAGCGGCACTCAAGTTTATATTTAGCAGAAGGCGCCAAACATTAGTGCATCTTCGCATGTTCAATTGTGTTTTGGGTTTTTCAAACCCCAGTCATAGGGTTTTAACACAACACGTTTAAGTGTGAAGCAGCAAGGGCTTGATTACATAGATCAGTGTAATGACCACTTGTTTTCATGATTTTAATTGCGATGATTCATTTTGGACAAAGCAACTTGCAACAGTAACCATTGACAAATACCAGATAATGAGAGTACCGTGGAAGAATTTTATAAGGATTTGAAGAATGTGTGAAAATGGTTCATAACTTGCTCACTAACATAAAATGGTAAAATGTGTCTTAAGGTTTGCATTTTACAAACTATATTAATAGTTTTGCACATCAAAACAGTGGGCCTCATTCACCAATCACTTTTTTAAAAACGTTTTTACAAACATATGGGGATTAACTGATGTTTGCATTCTGAGCTTCTGTTCTACCCAAGAAAAAAATCCCAAATAAGAAAACATTGGTGAATGCCAGAAAAAAGATGTTCATAAAAATGTTTTAAAGAAAGTTTTAAGAACAAATTTGTTCATAGAATGGTTGGTGAATGAGGCACAATGTTTTTAAAAATGATAAAATTTGAAAAAGCCTGTAGAAAAAGGAGGATTACTTAGAATGATTTGGATTAACCTAGTTTAAATGAAGTAAGATGCCTTTGTGAAGGCTCTGAGACACCAGCCTTTGGCATAACATGATTGTATTAACAGTTATTAATCTACAATAAGCAGTTTTGTCTCTGGGTATATGCTGTAGTTTGTTGACTGGTGCATTTATACCTTTTGTGTATTTGCTGTAAGCTGTGCTTACTATGGGGTGAATATAATAAGTAAAAGTACAGGAAAATAAAGAATTTTATTAATTATTATTGTTAATAAAATATTGATTATTACTGTATTCTTATCAGGTTTCCAGTATGCTTCAGACGATCTGCCCATATTATGTGATCTAAAGGAACATTTGTTGTGTTTTGGTTTGACAGGAAATGTATCAAGATTTCTTTTAAACAATACAAATCACACTACAAATGAGTAACTACTGAAATGCAATTAATTTCCAAAGTATTTAGGAAATACAAAAAATATATACTGATCTAATGGAGATATTGTGTCTGGTTTTTCATTGTGGGGGAAACATTTTTGGCTAAAATAACAGGAAATTCCTGAAAAGAATGCATTATATATGCTCAGTCACAGAAACTACATCTTGGAAGCCACTGGCATAATTAGAAAAAAATCAGTAATTGCTATTCTGTTACATAACTTAAGGCATAACCTGATGGTACCTTCCCTCGAGATGTACCCATTCCTGCATGCATTCTTTTATGCTATTTAAATTAATATGAAAACTTTTTATTTTTTTAAAGACGCCTGATAAAAGACGTTTGGATTATGCTACAAGCTATGAAATGGTTTCTTATGCAGTGCACAGCTGGAACAGTTGAATGGGTTTAAGCATCTCAGAAATCCTTGGGGTCAGGGTATGAAATAAACTTTTTCACCCTCTGGTCAGTGTTGCTTGTGGATTCTAAAAATCATTTAGACAACATTTTACCAGCCACATTACCTTTTACAATATAACACAACCTGGTTGGTTACCTGCCAAAGTGGCTGCTAGAGTGGGAAAACCGAACGGCCACAATCAAAATTGTACCAGCATTTGGCTTGTGGCGGATGTTTATTTCACAACCTGCTTGGGGTGTTTCAGAACAGGCCTCACACACTGCTAGTTACACTTTTAAAAATATGATAAATAACCAACCTGTTATTGTCATCAAATCTTATTGTTCTGATCTTAAAAGTGCTATAAAATCATGACTATTGGCCAGATTTAACATATATGTGCACAGCTTCTGATGTATGTATATTATCGCTCAAATATGGGCTCTGCAGGGTTTGTGCAAGTCTTATAGAGCAGTGCGCGGCAGGGTGTGTGAGTGAGATTTCCCACAACTTACTTTATTAGTACTTTTTTTGGTTGGTGGTGTGACTCAGGATTTTTTTTTATGTAAAAAATGTGCCTTGGCTCAAAAAAGGTTGAAAAACACTGTTATAGAGTGTGCTTTAGTACAGCTAATGTGCAGAAAGCTTTGAACTGCATGACGTTTGAAAGCTGATCATGTTGGCCTATGGCAGGGATACTGAAATCTGGCCTCGAGGCCAGTACTGCTGGTTTTCATTCTTCCCCTGCTATCAGAACTTGAACCTGATTTAAACCTGGGAAACCAGGTGACTTAAATCTCTGGCCAATCAGTGGCATTAATCAATCAATTAATTATCAGGTAGATAAATAATACCAGCAGTAATACTGACTTCAAGGGCCAGATTTGAGTATCCCCAGGGTGTATACTATGAAGCAGGATTACTGAGTTAGCTGGATAACTGTACTGAGTAAAACCTGGAACAGCTCTTTTTACTTCAGTCCATGTTCCAGATTTGGAAGGGTTCTGGGTTTTACGCAGTGCAGTTATCCAGCTAACTCTGTAATCCTGCTTCGTAGTACACGCCCCTGGGGGGGTATACTACGAAGGAAGTTTAACATACCCAGGGTTTCTTTGCGTTAGCTGGCTTCAGCCTAACCACCGCGATCTGCCTTAACCGGTAGGCCACTACGAACTACGAACGCGGTTATCAACTTGCTAAGTTTGTTATTGAAGCTCTCCCATACAAGAGGCGGTATTTGCAACAATGACTTTATAGAGTACTCAAGTGGCTGGTTTCGGAAGTAAATTCCCCATTCATTTAGAGCATAGACTTTAACTAAAGCTTACTTTTAAACCATTTTTACTGATTATATCTTATCGTCAATTTTCCGGATTGTTCAATATAACACCCATTTGCAAACTATGTAGTTTTTCTGGAACAACTTCGAGTATATTTTACGTTTCAGTATTTTCCTGTGATTATATCAGCGCTGGAACTGTTTAAAAACTCGATGTCCCATAATTCCCTCCGAACGTGCAGCCTTGTCTCTAGACAACGTTAGCCAGTAGTAGCACACAGCTCCATTTTTAAACACTTTTTTATAACGTTAGCTAGCTAGCTTGAAGGACTAAAAGCTAGAATTGCTTTATGTGGTTAACCGTAGCGTAGGTTCTGACCTTGTCGGGGGGGCTTCTCTACTTAGCAAGCTAACGTTAGCTCATCTTCAGCTGCAGTACTCCAGTACTGCCCAAGAATGTCCAGACAGACGAGATGATAATATCTTATTGGTCGAGAACCACCCGTGCGTTGCAGTACTGGCTCATTCTATAAATCAGATTTCAAGAAATAGTCGATAGTCTCCGAAGCCCGTTCTATTCTTCCATAGAGAATTTACTTCCGAAACCAGACTCCGCCCACGACTGACGTACTCACTTGAGTACTCTAAGATAGCGGCGCAAAACCTTTTAGCACACAAGAAAATAACACAACCAATGATTGGTGCAAAACAAATGCCACGACCATTCATTGGATATGTTATTGGTTTTGCGTGTTCTAAAAGGTTTTGCAAGGTCTTAGTAAATCAGGCCCAAGAGCTATTTCAGAGACTCTAAGGGAGTATTGCAGTGTAAACTATTAAAATATGGGTTTACTAATCAAGATTTGGTAATAAACTGAGGGCTTTATTCATCAGTACACAGTGACACAACTGCATATAAATAAGAGCGTTCAACAATGAATAAAACAAACAGAAATACATTTTTTCATGTTGAAGTTTGGATCCAACAATGTCATACAGTTGACTGCGATTCCCATATTAAATCACTTCAAATAGAGCTTTCCAATAAATAAAATGTGGCATAAAAAAAAGAATATATCTACACAAGTTTCTTTATCCAAAAATGGAAATGTCCATAAATGTAGAAATTATATATTTGCAGGTTGTGACTGGAAAAAAAGTGTGGCCCATTCAAACTATTTGAATGCTGGTTTGTTAATATTAACTAAAAAAAGTTTGGGGGGAGGGGGGAGACCTCTTGCACTTTGACCCTGTCCTTACCTTAACTGAAAATATAAACAAACCTCAGGGGGTCAAGGGTTACCTCACTCCCCTTAGTAGCCATATCCTTGGTGATAGCCGTCATGGTAACCATGATGGTAACCGTAGCCACCGTACTCGTCCTCGGGACAGCGCATTCCCAGGGACTGCTGGATGGCCATCTCCTGCCTGCGCAGCTGCATAGAGTCCACCAGGTCGTAGATGATAGCCATTGACCACATCGGGGAAGGATACCAGGATTTGATGTTCCCATCCTTTCCCACCAGCAGCATGGAGAAGTACTCTGGACTGATCTGGAGGTAGTTCCGTATGTCCTTTACCAGGGAGGCAGAGATGCCCTCACGTTCCACGGTCGCACTTCCTGGAAACAAAGAGGTTTCAGCACCTGCTGTGAATATGGCCTGTGGTTCCCCATTGCTGTAACCAACGGTTACGCACAACAGGGCCACACTATTCATAAAAAACATCATGTGTGCAAAGTAAAGCTTGGACGCTAGCAACATGCTTCTGGGTATGAGCGCGAATCCATACGGTACACCATTCTTGGCAGTGGTTGTTTTTTTGTTTTTTTTTAAATGGGTGTGAAAATGCTACATATCCTGCTGTGAATACTTCACCGGCCTTTGTAATGTCTCTTGACTAAAATCCTACTTTGATTTAATGGTGCTAATGGCAGGTGGTAACCTTCAAACATGCTGACGGAGCTTTTTTACAAAAACAAGGAGGGTTCCACTTCCTATACAGCTGGACAAACAGGAATCAAAGTGCTTTATGGTTCGGGTCACTTATGAAAATATGTTAAACCTCCACTTTATTTTTCCCTCCTCTGCCATATATTATGTCTGCGAGTACCTTCTGATGAACTCCCAGAATGCTCTAGGATTAAAACCAGAAGAGGACCGTTTTAACCGCACGCACTCAGACTGCAGTTGTGTGTACCTGCTGTTCTGAGCTTGTGACCACATACCAACATAAAAGAGCACTTATCCAGCCCCAGGCTGTACAGCAACACATAAGAAGGTGCGAGTAGAGAAAGACGCAACGCCTATCGGCAGGACGAGAGTGCCATGCCAAAACCAGTGTCATAGAATATATACTGTATCGCCTGGGGAATGGAGGTGACGCAGCTCACGAATCACTCGCATCTCCTTGTCAATAATTCAAGCAAGTATTTTTCATTTGGTGAGAAAAAACAATTTTCCAGTCTTAATGTACATGCTGAAAAAATAAGAAATTCAATGGACTGGTTTGTAGCTGGCCTCCCAATTACTTCGATAAAATCACGCGACAGCGTTTTTCGACAGCGTTTGCTGCGCCAGGACTTTGGCACTTCTGAGATCTCAAAAGTACCGACATTAACCTGAAGTGTTAACCGCACCCCTGTGCCCTGGCTGCTTGACCCTGACACTGTAGTGTACAGGATGTGCGCGGAGCCGGACTGGACCTTACCATTGATGGGGTACAGTTCTAGAACTCCACCCATGTCCACCGTATCCATGCCGACCAGCTTTAGAATGGAGATGTGGCGCAGGCCTAAGGGAAAAGGTCATTAACACACATGGGTCATGCAGTATAGATGGTGTCAGACACTGGCCCAGGAAAAGCCAGTATATTTCAGAGGATTTCACACTGATTGAGTCAATCTGTAGAAAAAAGTGTTGTTTTATATTAATAATAATTACTTGGTTACAGCTAATAAAATGTTTTTTTCCCTAATCACCCATATTTCTGTTGTTTACTCCCGGTTATTCTTCGTATAACACTGGCGATTAAACATGAGTGCTCAAAATGCTTTTTCTAATAGTAACAGACCAGTTTAATGAGAAAAAAACAGTAGATAACACTTTCTGTTGTAATTTGATTTAAAATTTTTCTGGTAAATAGAACCCACCAATGTTTCAGTAAATTGATTTCAACGAGCAATAAAACAGAATTAAAATAATCATGCTGGTGGTTTACAGACTTGGAAGAATGTCAAACTGTGCAAAAAATAGGCCATGTCATGTACATTTTATGGAGCTGGCCCTAATGTTGATATGGACTCAGGCTCGATCCAGAACAGACACATTTTGCTATCAGGCTTGTTTTCTCAACAGGGCATTTTAAAGTCTGAAACCTAGTTCAAACTCCCCTATGAGATCATATCTGCAGAAAAGCAGTACACTTTGATAAAGGACAGAGGGCTATATAATGTAAGCATGTCTACAGTGATAAAGAGGAACCTAGGAAACCTAAAAGACTAGACCAGGAGTGGCATTTAGCTGGAGATATTCCCCATCTCTCCAAATCTCGGTATTTCTGGAACATGTCTGCACTGGCTCCTGACTCCTCAGTAAGAACACAATAGCCCTAACCAAGAGATAAACCCAACTGAACGTTTATTTATTTAATTTTTTTATTTAACCTTTATTTAATCAGGTTAGTCTCGTTGAGATTAAACGTCTCTTTTTCAAGCGAGACAAAGCCTCTAAAAGTAGGTGTGGTAAACAGATAAAAGCCTTTGTAGTTATTGCAATCTTGGATCTCTTAAATATAATAATGTGCTTGTCATACATTTGCTTGTATGCAAATGTTTACTTTCACATTAAGTTATAGTTAAGTAAAATAAAATTGTTTGCAGTTAAATCTGATGGGATCTTATTGTGAGAGACCTGTTTGAACTTTTTTCTTTTTTTTAAAGCTAATCTTTTCCTGCACACTGGTGCCGGCACCCTGGCAGAGGACTTTGGTTGTCTAGGATACAGAAAAAAAAAAGGTCCCGTTTAACATTTGCAATTTACCACGAAAAAAAGCTGAATCTATTCATACGCAGATGGCTACACCAACAGTGTTATCTTGGAACTCCACTGTGTTCATCATTTAGGAACATAACTGAGAGGAACATGGGGTACGAGAGTGAGGTCACCGTCTGAGTGTGAAGCACAGAGAAATGGTGCATTCTCAGTTAAACTGGGGGGCCTTGCAGTCCTCCATTTTGTGAGGAGGTTTTGTATAATGAGCACCTCATTCTTGGCAGTGAGTAAGGACTGATACGATCCCCAGTGCCAGACACCCGGGTGGTAAACTGAGCTGAAGGCCCTTGATTTAGAGGATGGCCGAAAATCCAAATGGCACACAAACCTTACATGTGGTTGGTTACTGTTGGGCCACGTTTGGCCCAGAATACACTTGCCATTGCCATAACTGACCCTTAACTGAAGTGTATTTGGCCCGGAATCGTCTGCTATCCGTGGGAGTGTAACAGAAAGTTCTAGAATTTCTGCGAGCATAATCAGCTATCAAAAGAAAAGACTTTCCACTTAGGGAAGCCTTTAGTTAATATCCCGGACCACTTTGGTCACATGACCTCACCAAGGTTGCAGGCCTGGCTGCTCAGGGCATAGAGCTGCTGCTGATAGGCCCATTCTTCATCATTGGGGGCGGAAATTATGAACAGCCGGCGTCTCCAACGGAACCTGAAACCACACAGTCCAATCAGCAAGACCCATTGCACCACCACAGCCAATCACGGCACAGCTCCTGTACAAAAGGGGATCCACAGACAATACTCCCAAGCAGGATTTAGTTACTGTAGCTGGAGTAAAATATTACCATTAGTCATTACTTTGTGGATCCAGAAAAGAATGCTACTGAATTTAGCATTTGCCCGCTACATACTGTGTAAGTTCTAATGAGACTGGCTCAAACTACTGTTTGAGCACGACTAAATACAAACACAAATTCGTACATGAAAGTCTCAAGAATTAATCAATTTTCCAATGAACTGTACTTGTTAGCATAGTCAACTATGCTGATATTACAATTTATTGGAATTTATATTCTTTTGTATACACAAGTGAATATGTTAAGCACCATTGCAGGAAAAGTGCTATATAAATGCATCTATTCATTAATTTATTCATTGTATTCATTTATGTATATATTTGGCACATTCTGACAAAAATATTATCGTCATTCTATATACTTTTGACTTTAAATTATAGGAGAGAACATATGAAATATTAATAAGTTATCTTCAATGTACTTGTAGTTGTGATATAATTTGTCTATCTGTCATCTCTCTTTTTTATTAATAGAATAGCTTCCAGCATATGTCTTTACTTCATTTGTAGTTCAGGCAGCACCCCCCCAGTCAGCCGACTCCACGCCAGTGAAATGTGCTGACCGCATCGCACACAGTACTGTCCTTCCTCTGTTCCCAACCAGCTCCTCACATACGGGCTTATATTTAGGCAGAAATTACAGCTGGCCTACTCTCTCAACACTCTCTCTTAACTTTCCAGCTGCACGCTACGTGGAAAGTGCACCGCACGAGCCAGTGCTCTGCAGAGAAGTATGTACGGGAAGTGAGACAGTCCAAGGGGAGGCCCTGCCAGGGCTTCTGGGCTCGGTCCACCGTGCTGCCACTCTCCAAAAACGGCAAGTAAATCCAAACTTGCCAATTTTGTGCTGTGGTGAGACTGCTGGCGCGCAGCAGAGCAAAGTGCTTGCTGTTAAATCAGCGATGATAGAGAGCGATTTTTCACTGCTGCTCTCAAATAAACACTGAATTAAGGCTGGTGGTTAACATTCATAGTGACCTGTTGCTGTTGTTACGGCTGCCAAAAGCAAGGCATTTTATTCCCATTTGCTTCCTAAAAAAATCCAGCTGTATAAATGGATTATAGACTTGTATAAGATGCACAACTCTAATTCACCCTTGTATCTTGTAAACAGATTGTAAACAAGTAACTTATGTGAATGCATTCCGATTCAAACCAACTCACCAGACCAATGGGTAGACCTAGGGCCTGATTTACTAAGACCTTTAGCATGTGCAAAACCTTTTAGCACACGCAAAACCAATAACATGACCAATGATTGGTCATGGCATTTATTTTGCACCAATCATTGGTCGTGTTATTAGTTTTGCGCGTGTTAGAAGGTTTTGCACATACTAAAGTTCTTAGTAAATCGGATCCTTAAATGTACAGGAGTAACAAAAATCCTTCATGTTGGTCTGACCTACATGAATGACATATGACTTCCAAACCATCAGCTGCCTATGACAGAAGAGGTCAACTCTGAAGCCACATCACCTGGAGAGGAAGTTCTCTAGAGATCTTGGTTTGTCCTCTTTCTTACAAATAACCCCATCCTTCTTCTGCTGCTCCATCTCCTTGATCCGTGATGAGAAGGAGTCCACGTAATCCAACACGGCCTTCATGACGATGGGAACCTCGTAGGATTGCTGTGAAGAAGGGATGTTGTATGCCCTGATTGTTTGGTAACTCTGAAATGGCTTACCTGCCATTTTTTGCGCAAGGTTCATAACACAAATAAAAACCTGTGCCAGCCGGTGCAATTTCAGAACTCCCGTTCTCTCACTCTTAAAAGAGTCGCACAAGGAGTTTTTCCACAGTGCTAGCTTTTGCTCACCTCACCAGTTTGAAGTACTTCTCATATTTTCCAAGTCATGATTCAAGTCTTACTGTATACACCTTCGGCATTGGACCCCACTAACTGCACATGAGACCTGAATATCCTACCACCTGTTATGTGTGTGTGTGTGTGTGTGTTTGGGGGGGGGGGGGTGCATGACACTGACCTTCACTTTGAAGTCAAAGTCGGTTAGCACCATGTAGAAGTCATTATACATCATCCCAAACTCCTTCCGTATCTGGACGATGAGGTCCCTGTTGACTAGGTCCTCGTACCTCATGCCTTTCATTGGTTTGTCGTGCTCTGGTGTGGAACAGCAAACAAACATTTCACCGTTGACAAACCAAAATTTCACCGTTGACAAAGCAACATTTCACTGTATTAACACTGTAGCTCAGACTCTCTGTGTGCTGTGAACACATACCTCGGGGGGGGGGGCTGGTCAAAGCTGTTCTGTGGCTGGTCAAATCTGTTCTGTGACAAGACAAAGCTGTTCTGTGACCAGTCAAAGCTGTTCTGTGGCTGGTCAAAGCTGTTCTGTGGCCAGTCAAAGCTGTTCTGTGGCTGGTCAAAGCTGTTCTGTGGCCGGTCAAAGCTGTTCTGTGGCCAGTCAAAGCTGTTCTGTGGCTGGTCAAATCTGTTCTGTGGCCAGTCAAAGCTGTTCTGTGGCCGGTCAAAGCTGTTCTATGGCTGGTCAAAGCTGTTCTGTGGCCGGTCAAAGCTGTTCTGTGGCTGGTCAAAGCTGTTCTGTGGCTGGTCAAAGCTGTTCTGTGACCAGTCAAAGCTCTTCTATGGCTGGTCAATGCTGTTCTGTGGCCAGTCAAAGCTGTTCTGTGGCCAGTCAAAGCTGTTCTGTGGCTGGTCAAAGCTGTTCTGTGGCTGATCAAAACTGTTATGTGGCTGGACAAAGCTGTTCTGTGGCTGGTCAAAGCTATTATGTAGCTGGTCAAAGCTGGTCTGTGGCTGATCAAAATTGGTCTGTGGTTGGCTAAAACTGGATGAACTGATAGAATAAGCTGATGGCCAAACTGGTGGACTAGCTGACTATAGGCTGGCCAGCTAGAGAACAGCTGGTCAACCAGCTAAAACCAGCTAGAACTGTCATAAACACAGCTTAAACCATCTTAGGCTGGTTTAAGCTGGAATTTTCAGCAGGGCTTCTCAGGCCATGTCATGATGGTCACGTTTGGCTCTCTGAGAGCTTTTCCTGTTTTGTGTAGACTCCTGTTCCAAAGTAAGTTTAGCTGAAGGTTCTTTTACCATTAGTTACCATTTTTTACATTTTCTGTACAAATAAACATTGCACATTACAGGGCTCATTTTGTTCAGAGAGGCTGCAACTAGTCAGTTCAGGTGATGCTGGTTGAGAACAGGAGGTTCCTCTATCCAGTGTTTATTTTCTTCTAAAATGAAACATACATCTATTTGCTTTCTTAAGTCCTTTCCCTTTCCTTTTGCAGTTTTCAATTGGACTGTGTGAAGGCCCTACATCAGGGGTCCTCAATCGTATCCAGTCAGGGCTGCTGTGGCTGCAGTCTTTTGTTCCAACCAAGAAGTAACACACCTGATTCTACTAATCAAAGTCCTTAGCAAAGACTCTAGCGGTTGATTAGTAGAACCAGGTGTGCTACTGCTTGGTTGGAACAAAAGCCTGCAAGATTGAGGACCCCTGCTTTTGATGATAAGCTGATGATAAGTATCAACAAGCGATACTATAACCTCTCTGCATTTGAACTGATCTCTATGAGAATTGGGGGGTGAAACTAGATTCAGCTGTAAATTACACTGGTACAGTACTGAACACATGACTGGCGAAATGGCTGTACGTCATCAAGGGTCTAAGGCAGGGGTCGGCAAGTACATTTGGCCTCGGGCCAAATTAACGTTAGGTTACACTCAAAGGGCCAGTTGCAACTTTCGCGGACCTCGATTGTAATTGTTGACGGGGGGGGGGGGGGGGGGGGGGGGGATTGCAATCAATAATACATTTTTTGTTGACGGGGGGGTGCAATCGCCTTTTTTACAAACTTCGTTCATTTAACGTATTTACCGCGGGTGTGCGTCCGCTTCCGCGTTTTTCAAACCACACACCACATGTTGGCTATTTCAGCACCACGCGTTGTCCACTGATTCACTACTGTCTGTGCGTGTCATTCACTCTCAACATGGATAAAAGTACAATAAGCATTCTTCAGGTGTGGGTAGATTCTCTATTCAGACGTTATAGCCGATACGTGGGACTGTCGGTTCGATATTGTTAAAAAAAACGCATTTTTTTTTATTTTTTTTTTTTTTTTTACAGAATATATATATATATTTTTTTAATCTCAAAATTATCTGGCGGGCCAAATATTATTGCTGGCGGGCCAAAAATGGCCCGCGGGCCGCCTGTTGCCGACCCATGGTCTAAGGTATCAAACGAGCCCCAAACCATCACTCTGCGGCCAGATATGGAGTAGATGTGGATGGATCCCTTTAAGGGTTGTTTCTCCTGACTTTTTTCCCCATAGAGTTCTATAGGAAAATGAGTCAGGAGAAATAACCCTTGCAGTGATCCATCCACATCTACTCTATATCTGGCAACAGAGTGATGGTTTGGGGCTCATTCGATAGCTCAGACCCTTGATGACTTACAGCCATTTAGCCAGCCATGTGTTCCAAACTGTACCAGTGTAATTTACAGCTGAATCTAGTCTCACCCCCCAATTCCCATAGAGATCCATTCAAATGCAGAGAGCTTATAGTATCGCTTGTAACAGTACCTGGAAATAAGATATCGAGAGTTTTTTGATGTTGATGGGTCACAGACTTCAGGAAGTAACAGCATGCAAAGGATATGCGACCAAATATTAAATATGATACTTTAAAAATATGTTAAAGCAAAGGGTATGAATACTTATGTCAATGAAAGATTTCAGTTTTCGATCTTTAAAACATTTGCAAAAATTTCTAAAAACATGTTTTCATTTTGTCATTATGGGCTATTTTCTGTAGAATTTTGAGACAAAAAATGAACTCAATCTATTGTAGAATATGTCTGTAATGTAATAAAATGTGGAGAAGGTGAAAGGGGTTTGCAGACTTTCCGGCTTGACTGTACAGTGAACATCAAGCATAGCATATAGTAATCTCCATTTGAGTTAGGCTCTCCCCTGTTTAATTGTCTCTGTCATGTACAGTCAGGTGTCTGGTTGTGCGCCTGTCTCCAGGAATGCACCTTGTATCTGTTTAGTTGAATTCATGAACACACAAGTACTGAAGGCAGCTCTTCAAAACACCACGTCCTTTCATGCAGTGGTATAATTAGCCCGTGAAACAGGTGGGGCTTGGGTTTGAGTGAAATCGGTCACAGAATATCTGATCAGTCTAATCACACTGAGTGCCTGGGCTTTAATCTGCTAGATAAGCCAATACCTGCATTCAAATTGACTGCAATGCTTTTTTCGCCTTTAAAAAATGGACATTTCTTCTTTTTTTGGACCGAAAATATCCAAATTCCTAAAAATAGGAATAGAAATCCGGTTAGGTTTTGCTCATTCCATAGTCAGTATATTTAATCAAATAGCCAAGTATTATTTTCATAATTCCCGTCCGCTCCCCCTCTCTAGCCAGGTTCCTTCTGATATTTCTTCCCATCTGGGAGTTTTTTTTATCGCCACCGTTTGAGCGTTTCTCTTCCCCTCAGGGAGTTTTTACCTCGTTTGCTGTTTGGGGGTTCAGGCCTGGTTTTTGCCCAATTCTCCTTCTGTTTCAATATATGGTCAACCTATTTAAGAATTAAGTTTTTTTCTTCTGAAACATATTCATGAAAACAACAATGCTGAAAAAAAGAGACAAAACAGACCTCTCATGCCTGCTTCAATATGTTACTCAAATTAAAGGACAAAGAACACTGCAGTGGGATTGAACCAGAGATTGTATTGAACAAAGTCCTCGGAATTACACTGAAAGCTTTTCTCCTGCATGGCTCTCGGGTGACCCGTCCTGCTGTAACACTGGTTTTCAGTGTCAAATCTGAGAGCATCAGCGCTGGCTCATGGTCACGGGGTGGCACATTATTGGTCATAGTGTTCCTCAGTGTGGGAGGGCTTCACTCAACATGGTTGCCCCCCAATGTCATCACGTGCCAGTGACTGCCTGGGTTAATTGTGTGCCTGTAGTCTGCCTGCAACAGTGTTTCTCCTCAAGTGAAATAAGTCTGCATCGGTTGGCACTTGGCAGCACGTGTGCTTGCCTGCCTTCACTCTCCTGAACAGATTGAGAAGGCTGCAGTGATAAGATTACAGAGCTACACCTATGACGGGTCATAGGTGAACTGGGTGAGAAAAGAAATCGGTGACAAACGTTGTTTAAAGACAAAAAGGAAAAAAATAAAAAGCACTTTCTTAAGCGCTGTGAATTCAAAGGCTTCCGATACACAGTGAGGCAGTGACATGCCAAAGCAATTCACTCACTGTGATAACAAATGGACATTTAGTACACAAAATAATTCAGTACCATCTGCGTTGTTTTGAAGTGAACTTGCAGGCATTCCGTCTGGGTGGTATTTTCCACTGGAAAAGTAGCTCTTTCCACTGCCTCATTCTAAGACTAAAAGACCTGCACTGATGCTTTCCTTTGACAGGGAAATTGCGTTATGTCTGGTCCTTCCATTTTTTTAAAAGCATAAGCAAGCAGCGCCACAGGGACACTCTATGGACATTTACTTCATTTTAAATCTTGCATCATGTAAAAAAAATATGATGCTCACAGATATACAGAAAATATATATTCTGTTTTGATTATTATTATGGCTTCCTGCATGTAGCATGGTGGAAATGCCTGGAGAAAAATAACACCTGCCAAAGTCCTAAATTAACTGTGAGTGAAAAGAGCAGACCAAAAGACAATGCACAGCCAAAGCTTCAGCAAAACCAACAGGAAATGAGTTAACACTTTCAAAATGGCACCTTCCGTAGTGCCTCAGGAATATACTGTACCCCCATCACACTGCCAGTACCAGCCAATTTCCCATAATGCCCCACAAGCACAAGAAAGGGCTCGCATTGGTCCAGCAGGTACTCTGGCCAATGTCTTGGCTTCTGTGTTTGTGGAAGATGAGGTCACCATACACTGGATAGCCCTACTCTTTTCCATTACTACAGCACTGAAGGACTTCCAGCCTTTCAAAATGGATGTGACTCAGATCAGTGTGTGGAGCAAAAGTGCAATTAACATCTGCATATAACAACAGAGCATTCATCTCATAACATCTCAAAATGTCCAGCATTCCTTTCAAACCGAGAGGACATTCATTAATACTTAGATACGATTAACACTGATCTCTAAAGAAGCTGATTTATGCAGGGGTTTCTTATGGGGGGGAAAAATAAATAATCAGTTTGGTACAATATCTACCAAAAAAACTAATCCCACTATTGCATAAATCTCATAATATACACTCAAACCTTTTAAAGGCTTTGATTACATGGTGAAAGAACAGCTTGGCTATTAATTAACATTTCCTAGTTACAAACATAGTTCTGAACTTCAAACAAGAGATATACATTTAGTTAGTCTGTCACAACAAGGGCCTGATATACCCTCCTATGATTAGCCAAGTTAGAAGACCTGTCTGGTGAGAAAAGCTTTTTCTTCAGTAGTACAGCTTATGTATCAGTTATAGAGGAAGCAGACTTTAATAGATTTTTCACTAAAGAAAAAAAGGCCTGAATGGGCTTCCCACATAGCAGGCAAATCCACCCGCCTCCGCCCCGGATCCGGCTGAAAGCCGGGCAGATCATGTCCGTCCGGCGCATCCGGATTGGAGCCGGGACACGCCTGTGATACGAATGCAGTTTAGAGTCGTTATGCGGATCTGGAGCGCATCTGGGCCCAATTTGGGCCAGATGTTAAAAGGAACTCCGGGCAGTTCTGGCCCTTTTTCACACCGGATCCGCAAATCGGATCCACGCCAGTTTTGGAACACTGTTGCAAATTGAAGCCGGGCCAGATCCGTTTTACGGATCTGGGCCAGCAGTTATTATAGATCCGGCCGGATCTGGCCCAGTGTCAGTTTGCTATATGGGTTGTACTAAACGAGGGTCACCCTCCTGCCCAGTTTCATCAGTCAGCCGACCCTCCTGGCTCCTTAAACATGGCCTATTTATAACACTAAATATCAAAGTCGCCAGACTCAGGTGCTACAATCTTCTAGAAACCGGCAGGACTCAATTTAGAAGTCTGGGCCAAATTTTTAAACCAGAGAAGTGTGTGCCTTGGGTATCATCACAAATCCTATAATCACACGTTGGAGAGGTAAAATAAAACTCTTATGCCAGCCCAACAACACAGTGTATGGTCACAGGTCAGTTAAACTAACTGAATATGGGAAATGTACTTGGGGAATATGGGAAATGTTATTTCATCTCTGGTGGCTGAGGGTTAAGGTCAGTTTAGCTGAAAAAGCTGAGAGAGTCTGAGAGGTCGTTTATTAAGCTGAATATCCCTAGCGTTGATGCTGATGTGTCTGAACATGCTTCAAAAGTTCACCATTAATATGCTAAAAGTGCATATAAGTGGTTTTATGGCGCTCTAATCATTCATTAGTAGAAGGTGGTTAAAAGTTCAGGATGTAATGCTAGAGCCTAAACCTGAACCGCTCATATAAAACCTCCATTAATCTCTAATAATAGAAACAGAACATAAATACATTAGAAAAATAAATGCTCCTGCTGGGGGATAATTCACAAAGCGGGATTAAGGAGTGAGTAACTTTTGTAAATATTTTGAAGTAACCCAGGCTCTCATCCAATCGGATGTCATCAAATTCATAATATTTACAAAAGGTAGCCGGTTAACTTCTTAATCCCGCTTTGTGAAATACCCCCCTGGGGGGTATTCCACAAAGCGGGATTACTGAGTTAGCACTGAGTAAAATGCAGAACAGTTCTTTTTACTTCAGTGCATGTTCCAGATTTGGGAGGGTTCTGGGTTTTACTCAGTGCAGTTATCCAGCTAACTCAGTAATTCTGCTTTCGAAATACCCCCCTGGTCTAACCTATGTTCAGTTGGCAGTCACAGAGTTTGACAACCTAAACTCCATAAACTTTGCATTTGCCAATATTAGTCAAAGTGAGTTAGGAATTAACAGCGACAACAAAAAAACCTAAGTAGGTAAACAGATATTATTCAGTAAAGTGTGTATTCAAAGCACAGCACAGACTAAAGCAGCTGATGCTTACCAAGCTGGTAGTGGTCAATCTTCATAGTGCTGTTCGTCAAGGTGCCGAAGATGGTGACGATGGAGACTTTTCTGACGGCCATCTCACACACGCGCTCCAGAAACTCGTCCCTCTGCTGTACGTACATGTCGTTCTCCTCGTGTGGAGACGTGACCACCTGGAGAAATCAGGTGTGCGTTGGACAGACAATAGGAAACACTGGTGGGCCACGCAATTCCTATACGCATTTACAATGCTGGGCGATGCTGTTCACTGTCTATTGCCACGTGGAATAACTGTTGCCCATTTCCCAATACAACTGCTCCTGTATCAACAGTCACCTGGTCTGAATAAACAGAGCGCATACAAAGGAGACAACGTTAGCTGTGATTGAAAAAAAAATATGCATAGTGTAATATGACTTAGTATATGTATGCACATCTTGATATTGGTGAAAACATAGAAAATTAAATCTATTACTGTCCACCCGTAAATCCAGTTCCGGCAAAAACTTTTTTTTATCAAACTAAAAATACTAGAAACAGAAAAAGGTCCTGAATCTATATCCTGACTGAATTTTTAAAAATAAGAATCATTTTTTAAAGCCTCCTATTTCTTCCCAATTTGGTATTCCCAATAGTATTTATCAGCGCTCATTGCTGCAACCTCTGCTGCTGATTTGGGAAAGTGCTCTGCTCCAATGCATGTGAGGTCAGCCACTGCCTCTCCTCCCACCACAGTCTACAAGCTTGGCTCACACAGACGAGCTGAAGGAAGATCGTGTGCAGATCAACAGCTGGACTGCGGGTGCCCCCTTCACCAGCGGGGCTTGATGTTGCACGATGACCAAAACCCTCCCATCTCTGACGATGCCAGGGCCAATTGTGCATCACCATATGAGACTGCCAGGCCCAGTTGGCACCGGCATGGTCCAGATTCAATACTACACCATATGGCCCATCCACACATAACAAGAGCGTCTCAACAGGATGAGCCACCCAGCAGCCCCATAATTGATGAAATTATTACAATAAATCCTGGAACTGGGCCATACTTACAATAAGCCGTCTTCTACTTTCA
The DNA here is from genome assembly GCA_022702515.1 of Ilyophis sp. 1 JC-2022. NCBI lineage: Eukaryota > Metazoa > Chordata > Actinopteri > Anguilliformes > Synaphobranchidae > Ilyophis > Ilyophis sp. 1 JC-2022. The sequence continues at coordinate 8,671,894 of CM040398.1, read as the reverse complement.
AAGTAATCTTGGAAGGAGGCTAAAGTGCCTTTTGGTGGAGGGACTTTCTTTGAGTGCTTCTGGAAGTCATCTTTGCCCTTATTCTTGGAGGCCTTCTTTCCAGTCTTTTTGTTGCGCTTGTCTCCCTTCCCCTCCTTGGCAGCCTTTGTCTTCTTCTCTTGTTTGTTTCTCTTGGTTGACTTGTCTGGCTTGTCTGACTTCTTCTTCTTCTTCTTCTTCTCGGGTTTGTCATGCTTCCCTTTTCCCTTCTTTGTGGAGACGACCTCCAGCTCGGATCCCTCTGGATCCTCAGGTCTGGCGCCCCCTGCTGGGTACTTTTCCTCATACTCATTACTCAGCGCTTTACCGCCGTTCTTCTTTTTCTGGGGTTTGGCTTTGGCGGGTTGGTGCTGAGTCGGCACCACCCCCCCCTGCTTGCGACGGTAATCCTTTTTGTCCGTGCGATTGTCGCCGTATTGTCCCGTGTAGGCCTTGGTGTAGTACTCCGACGGAGGAGTGGGGTAAGGTGTGACTTTGTGTCTGTGCCGATCCTTGCGATGGTCTCTCGTAGGGAGGTGGTGATAAGGTTTGGCTGTGGTTTTGGGGGTTGGGATCCAGTGTGGGGGCGTTTGGACCCTGGTGGGCCTCTGGGTAGATGGGGGAGGGGTGGTGGTGGTGGTGGTGGAGGTGGTGGTAGTTGTGGGACGTGTGGTGGTGGTTGTGGTGGTGGAGGTGGTAGTTGCCCGTGTGGTTGTGGTGGGACGTTTCGTGGTGGTCGTTGGCCTTGTCGTGGTTGTTGTAGTTGTGGTGGTAGTAGTGGTGGTTGCCAGGGTGGTTTGAGTAGGTTGGCGGAATGGCTTACGCAAGACTGGCTTCCTCTGCACAGGTGTGTCCACCTGACCGTTTGTGCTGGTTCCGCCAGCCTCCACCACCTGCCCCTCGACGCCAGCCCCCTTGCACTTGTGCACAAAGCCCTTCTGCCTGGTCTTCTCTAGCTTGCGCATGGGCGTCTTATCAATCACCTCATACATGGCCTCAAGTCTGACCGGGTATGGGTAACGCTCCTCCACCTGCAGCGTCTTCCTCAGCAACACCATCCCAAACTTCCCCTTCTCCAGCTTCAGGAAGTTCATGAGCCTGGGGATGAGGGCGGTGTCCAGGGGCTCCTCCATAACTTTGCCCTCGTTAGTGATGCGTCGCACTTTACCCCCGAGCTCCCCCTCCTGGTGGAACATGATAATCTGCTGCACGTGCCGTTCTGCCAGCTCACAGTACACGTCCGGTTTCAGGAGGCTCATCATCAATCGATAGTAACCGTCCGAGTCGTGTGGGGCAGAGATGACCAGCACGCGGTTTTTCCCAGCAAAGCTCGCTAAGAGGTTGGGAGACCCAGCGCCACTTGGCATGCGGGCCAGCCTGGCCCGAGATCCTGGAACGCCGTCGTCCTGAACCATGCCGTTCAGACGAGGCCTTCCCTGCGGAACAGGTCTCCTGACGGGCAGCATCCTCGTGGTCTGCTGAGCCCTTGCACGGCCTGCGATCTGACGTTGCTGTGCAGGGCCAGGTCTCCTCTTTCTGCTAGAGCTGAATACCAGCTGAGCATCGCCGCTAGAGCTCTGCCAAGTGCGAGCCTGAGCTTCTGACTGCGAGCGCGCATTGTTTGGTCTGGCGCGACGAAAAGGTAGCAGTCTGAGATTTTCCCGTCTCTCAGCCTGCCGCTGCTCAGAGTCATCTCCTGCCCAGGCTAGCATCAGCAACGCAACAGCTACCCCAAACATCAGTGTCCGCTTCATTATATCGGTCTACCAAAGAAAAACCCACATGAAGACAAAGAAATTCCAAGTGTGCAGCATAGGTGTTGGCGTCTTTGGTTGATAATAAAGGATGCCAGATGGAAGTTGCAATGAGTCAGTTACAATGCGCTTCAAAACATTGTTTACTAGTCTAGTTTCGCTGCAGAACACTTTTCATTAGCTAATTAGGCTACAAGGCAACAGTCCGATGCGAACACAAAGTTACACAAGCAATACTGCCAAATTTGAATTTAAACCATGATTTTCTAAATAAGAAAACTAAATTGTCAACAAGTCTTTAAAAATGAAAACAAATATAATTCCACAATAAGCAGTTTTTACATAGGCTACGCATATAAAGTAAAACTATGATAATTAATTTAAATACGTGAACCCAAGTTTTAAATGGTGCACAAAAGAATAAACCAGGCAATTGTATGTCCGTTGCATTAAAATCCACCGGCCACTTGTCCTATGAATTCGACGAATCGAAAGGAAATGTCACATCAGAATTACGCACTGAAGACCAAAATAGTCCTTTCGTTATTTCAAATTACCAACAGATTAAAAAAACTAGGCTAATATATGTATAAGACCGACATTAACCGCTACTTTTCCCAGGAAAGAATTTACCGCTTAGTTCGCCCTGCACCGCGGAGCACTTTAATACCGTTTCCGGAGGAGAGAAGGGACTTTATATTAGTCTCCAAAGACGAAAGAAATCTCAGGAAAGCGATGGTTGGAGAGAGTCTCGCCTTCCCCTTTCCCATTACACTGGCAGCTATCACAGAAATGTCACGAAAGCAACAGTTTGCGTGCCCTTCGCCAAGGAGGAACACGGATCAACCGCTGGAGAGGAAACGTCGGACTAAAACGGGCGTAGCGTTTCTCACAGCACTATTCGACACCGCCTCTTCTTGTGTGAAATATGCTACGATGTACCTTTCGGGATTTGTATTTACGTCCATAAATCTCAAATATACGTGAAATACAACCTACATGTTGGCATTATCATGGGGCAGCTAATATCTGAATAGATCTCTTTTCTTCGGAAAGCTGTGTCTAAACGCTGCAGCCGATTAACAGAATTATAGCAAATCAAAGCGATGGCGGCTTTTCTTTCTTCTCTTCATTTCCATTTTTTTGTCCAAATTAAAAATCTGTAAACCAATGTGAATCTACCACGGTTAAAGGACTGGCAATTACTTTGAATTAATTTAATTCGACAGGCAAATGTAGATTCCATTTTTAAAAATACATGTGTAGCCTATAGCTATATTCTTGGAGTTAGGCTACCTTGTGTAGGCTATGCAATTAATGTCACAGAATAGCGTAGCTATCTGTCATGTTCTGTGAGAACCAGCTGATCCGAGCAGCTATTTTGACGGGACTTTGCGCCACGCCAGGTTTTTTTTGTCTGTATAAATACGCACCGTACCGAAACGAAAGCTCTGAATTACAATTACACAGTGGTCTTCATTCCACTTAAATATTTTTAACAACGATGTTTTTAAATGAAAAAATGTTAAGTTACATATTTTTGGTAAGTTACATATTCACAGTAATGAGCCATTAGAGGTTACAAACTTAATTATGCACTCTACAACCACGTTATGTCATATTGCCCAGCTACAGTCAGGGGAGTTTGGCTTTTAACAGTGTCAGAGACTTTCCATTAAAATTACATTTTATTCAGAATACAAAAATTCAGGAGTTAAAACTACGCATATGAATGCTGTATTGAGCAAGCATTAAATATAATCTCCTGATTGCATCGGACTTGATTGTAATCGCCACTTCAAAGATGTGCTTCTGCAATCACTCAGGGGGAAACCCAAATCCACTCCTGGAGAAAAAAATTTAAAACCTGTGCTGCTCCAAGCCATTTTTACAGTTTCAGATGAAGGATCTTAGCTTAGATATAGAAACATGCTACTTAGTAGGTAGCCCAATTGAAATCACAAGTTCCCCTGAGGTAGACGTTTGTACATAGATGGTTTTAAAATACGAGGTTGCTTGCTGGTAGGCATAGAGGGAGAGCGATAACAAGTTATATAACCCTCTATAGCACTGGGAACAACAGCCATCACCTTGTAGAAACTGACCCTCTGGGATCAACACGTTTGAACGTTTCAATGAAAATTGTTGGACATTAACCAGCGAAAATATTTGGTTGGAGGTACAAAGTCAGCTACCGGAAGATGTCCTTTCATCATTGATATAATTATTTATAAACTTACTATGACCAATCAAACACTATTCCAGACTTTTTTTTTTCTTCCAAAGACCTTCTCTTGGTGTTTTTTTATACACGTCAGACATACGGGCATAAGCTATTAGCTATATTCTTACAGCAGTGCTATAGTATTACATATCCATGGGTCATTTTAAAGGTACTGACTGTCAGTGTTCTTGACATTTATTATTTACCAACAAGGCTGCTAATATGTTAGGGAGAATCATCAGAGATGACAACGGGCCATTATACCCTTAACAGAACAAGTGCAGATGACTAGATTTATGTGTGATGATGTCATATTTAGGAGTTCTATTCCAAAATGGGTAGAGACTAGGCTGGACAACATATATCTCCTAAAGTGTCTAAACGGAAGTACAGGGCTACAGGAAGTTTCGGTAAAGCGGCGCAGATCTGTTTACATTCCCCAGCGAAAAAAAAGAACGAAGCAGACGATATTAAATCTTGAATGAAGAGGAAGCGAATGCTAAACGTTTGTTCAAGAAAAATGGAGTTATCAGCGGAAATATTAGACAAAACAATTACTAGTAAAATGTTCAATTTTTCGGGTATCGTGAGATGGATATTAGGCGGGACGAGACGATGATAACGAGGTTGTTTTTGGGAGGGATACATTTTCATGAACACCGTGTCGTGATTGGTCAAAATACCTTCCGTTTGGAGACAGCTTCCGGGGGAAGTACATACACCGGAAATCCTACCTTATAGACACTTTCGGCAGTAGTTCTTTTCCAGGCTTTATCTCCTCGTGCGACGGAGATAAAACTGGGAACGAGGTTAGGTAGAGACAAGCCAACGCAAGGAATGTCTTAAGCTCACTTCCTTGTGAACATTTTGAAGAGAAAAAAAAACACTTAGAAATGTATTAAAAAATTGTAATTAAATGCAATAATAATATTAAATACACAATTGAAAAGTATAAAAAGATACAGACATTTCCTTTTTATTTAGATGAAAATGGCCGGCCTAGAAAATGGCCGGCCTAGGCTACAACAATAGACGTGGATCCTGCAGCTACAGGGACCTTGCATAATCACATTCAGGAAACCTCGCCTGTTAACAGGACTGTGAAAAAACAGAGCCGCTCTGAATCCTTCTCGGAACAATAGGGCGTTGCGTCCGCTTGACCTCAGCTACACATCGAGACCCGGAGGACAAGAGACAGGAGGAAGATCCCACTGGATCTGGACGCCTGATGGCTTCACGGCGCTGAGAGCTGTTTTGGTCCGCCCCCATCTTCAAACATCTGTTCAGAATTTTGCCTTTATCAGGCCCTATTACCAGATTTGTCTGTTCACTGCAAGGGTGGGCAACTTCCAACCTGGACTAGCGCATCTCTTCTGGGTCTGTGTACTACTCTCACAATGGACCACGTTGTTTATGGGGATATTCAAATCTGGACCACAAATCCAAATCCGGCCCTGGTTTTTTTCTCACTGGTAATTAACTGAACAATTAGTACTACTGATTGGCCAGACTACCTTCACACCTGACTCCAAGGTAAAGGGAGGGTGGAAAACCAGCAGTTCTCTGGCCTCAATTTGAATGACAGGTATAAATGCATGTGAAAAAAAGCACATTGGTGCATGGAGTTTTGACAGCCTAAAGTCAACTGGGTTCTGTAAGATTTACTACTTTGTACTTTACAGTATATCAATCTAAGAAATACCTTGATAAAAGTTTTTTAAAAGTTTATGATTTGCTAAATTTGGATCAGAGATGATTCAGTCAATCAGATATTTCCTGTGAGAAAAGCATTAAGTTATTATTAAATTATAAGTTTATTGTCATTACTAAAGCAGGCCATTGTGATTGTTCGGTTATGCTTATTCTCTACTGATTTTAATTTAATCTTTTAGAAAAAGAAAATACAACATTATTTCTAACAGCACCGCAGAGAGCCAGAGAATCATGTCTCCAGTGACAAAGAAATATGAGTTTAAATGGACCAATGTGGGAACAGTATATTGCCTCAGGCATTAAGCATGTAGCAAACCTTTTTCTGTAAGAGGTTTTGTAAGAGAAAATTTAAGTAAGGTTTCTAATGAGGTAGGTATGGGAGGTTTCTAATGAGGGTCAGCTTAGCAACAGCCAGTACTGAATTCTGAGAGGAATAGCATTTTAGTAAAGGTTTTTAATAATAATGTCTGTGTGTGCATACACTTGTCCTGTGTGTGTGTGTGTGTGTATGTGTATAATCAATATTTGTGTCATATATGCAAACTTTCATTCTAGAATGTACTTATATATGGAAGGATTACAGAAAGTGCATTCTGCATTTATACTTATATATTTATACTTATTACTGTGCTCTCCTCCAGCCTGGTCTACCTCCTGGAGCAGAACAGCACTCTCTTAATCTCACACACAGCTTTACTTGTTTCCAGATGTGAGGTCATAGTCTGGTAAATAAGGAATTAAAGGCAGGCGCGCACAGCCACAGACACACAAACACACATACATACACACAAACACACGCAAACGCATGCGCGCGCACACACACACACACACACACAGACACACACACACACACACACACACACAAACACACACACACACAGACACACACAAACACACACACACACACAGACATACACACACACACACAAACACAAACACACAGACACACACACACACACACACACACACACACACACACACACACACTGTATACACACAGTGCTATTGCCATTATTTATGCTGAAAGTGCAATAATATGTCTGTATTTTTTTTGTATTACCATGGTTACCACAAAAGGTTCATTGTAAACAGCACACAAAATTATATGAATATTTCTCTTTAACAGAATAGAACAGTGGTTTTCCCTCTCTCTCAACTTACAGACAGAAATTCCTGACAGATACATCACTGGGAAATTTTTCAGTCAGTCACAATTTCAGAGCAGCAGGCAGTCTTCAGATTCTGAGACCAGTAGCCAGATTAAGATGGTAAAGAGACACCAGTGAAAAACCTGGTAATTTAATGGCACAGACCTATAGTGCCCAGCTGTTCTGCTCCAAGAAAACACATAGCAGGCCTGGCGCAGTGATGTACCCGGTTAGCGCTGGTGCCACTGTAAAAACACAAACTCACTCAGCACTGCATATTTTTCTACAAGCACTATTGGCCTAGCCTGTGCTTTGAATGCCGTGCATTAATTTTTCAAAAAATCGGCGGCTTGTGGTTTACGGATCTTATTCTCTTTGATGTAACGGCTCCAAAAGGGGAATAGTTGAAAATGAAAAGGAGCTGAAATTAAAGTTCATTGAGGGGAAATGACTCACCATGCCTGACTTAGACTGAGTTTATATTGCTTATCCTGTCCTCAAAACCTTGGTCAAAGGCTGAAAATATTTTGTTTGTAGTGTATATTGCCTGTCAGTGTTTGTTTATTCCTTTATCTAAAAAAAAAAAGGCCTGACTCTGAAGTGGTAGAAAATATGCACATACTTTAATTTAGAATGAAGTACAATTACGATGTGGATAATATGAAATTTAAACCATAATCATGCGCTTTCGTGCATTACTAATCATAAATCTTGATGTAGTTCCATTACTATCACTCTGAACATGAATCATTGCATTTTAGTAGCCAGTAAACTTACTTTCAGTCTTACAGCATAGCCTAAACCCCAAACGAAATTCTTTCTGAGATTTCTTCCCATCGGGGAGTTTTTTTTCTCACCACCGTTTCAGTGTTTTTCTCACCACCGGAGAGTTTTTACCTCATTTGCCGTTTGGGGGTTCAAGCCTGGTTTTTGCCCAATTCTCCTTCTGTTTTTCTGTACAGCGTCTTTGTAACAGTTCTCTGTAAAAAGCGCTATACAAAAATAAACTGAATTGAACATGCAAAGTCCACACAGAATGGCTCTCGGCTGGGATTTGAACCTGGCACCCGCTTGCTGTGAGGCGACAGCGCTACCCACTGCACCACCGTGCCACCAAATTTGAAATCATACAAAGTCATTTGGGGTCCTATAGACCCTAACATAATAGCAAGGTTAACCTTGCTTCATTATAAAACTGGCTATCTGCCTTTGCCTGATTGTTTGTTTCTTCAAGAATAAACATTTTTGTAAAATAAAAAACTGGTAATTGTACTAGTCATTTTTAGTAACATTGTTGTGCATAGTTTGAAAGGTTCAAATCTGAAACTGAATCTGACTTCATTCCAATGATCGGTGACTGTATTATATAATATGAACGTGTACATTGAAGAATAATATTAATATTTACAGTAGCCTGCATGGGTAAATTGAGAGGTTGACATAGTTTGGGTGTTTGCTTTACATTACATTACTGGCATTTAGCAGCCGCACTTATCCAGAGCAACTTACACAACCTTTTAGCATTTTTACATATTATCCATTTTATACAGCTGGATATATACTGGAGCAATTCATGTTAAGTATCTTGCTCAAGGGTACAACGGCAGTGTCCTACCTGGGAATTGAACCTACAACCTTTGGGTTACAACAAGCCCAGTTCCTTTACCGTGATACTACACTGCCGCCCCTTTCTGAGGTGACATTCAGCGTTACTTACAGGAGATGCATAGCTGTGTGTCATACGATCCTCTCTCTGCATGCATGCACAAATATTTGAGGGTGAGGTACCCACAGGATGTCGGAATGGAGCGCTCTTCCCCATTTAGTCGGATTTTCAGGCAGAGATGGCTGAACTTTGACCTGAAACAAGCGGCCTATCAGTGCGGCAGGAGAATGTCGTCGGTAGGTGTGACATCCGGCCTACATTTTGTGGGGGTGAATGGGGCTGCGTTCGGAGCGGCTCTGTAAACGCTTTATAGTGCACTATTTAGGAAATCAGTCATTTTGTAAAATGTCATAATTCCTGTGTTCTCAATTAAAAATTCGGAAACCATCAAAATAGACAATCCCCTAAGTAGTGCGCTATAAAGCGTATAGGGAGCCATTCCGAATGCAGCCTAGGTGTGCCTGGAGTGTGCATGCAGCGTGACACTGTCTCAGTGGGGTGGACTGAGAGACAGTCGTCCGTCCAAAGCCAACGCTTGACATTAAGCTTCATTTTTCACATGTCCGAAAGACTGGTCAACTTGTCCGAAACCCCCATTTGTGATCAAAATAGATTAAATTTGTTGTTAAATTTTCTCCATTCCTATTAGGAAAGTTATCTCATTAACAATGTAACCAGGATGGCAGGTGAGATGAGCATCAGACCATTTCTACTTCTATTCAGATAAATTTAGTTTATCTCTTCAGACAAGTGGATGGAAAATCTTTACTTGTCCGACCAAAACACATACTTGTCCCGGACAATAGGGCAAGCCTTCATGTCAAGCCCTGAAAGGCCACTTGTGCGATGCTCTCCGCGGGACGTGCTCTCCGACGTTGCTTGGTGACACGGGCCCTGCTTTACGGCTCTGCTGGGAAATCCACACTGGGGGGCGCTGGACATTCCTCTCTGCATAGCGCCGGCGCTGTTAAACCCATGGAGAGCGATTCATTCACTCCCCAAAAATTCCAATGATGTCGCGGCGGCGGATGATTCAGGAAGTAGGCGCAGGTAACTTCACTTCCCCTCTGACCTCAGCGCACATGTCACTCGGAATAAACTCAACAATCCCTCCGTTTGTGTGGTTGGTGGATGTGCCGTTTCTAGGCGCCGCTCATTAAACTGATATTAAAGTCTGTTTTTCCAGCTGTAGTGATTTTCCCCTCATAAGCGCCTTTAGAGCAGACTCTAATCCCACCCCAGTGTGTAAATTATTTTGCCATTTTTGCCAATGTATGCACTAGGAATAGTTTTTGGACAGAATCAAGTATACATTATGCACTCCACACATATTTTATATGCAGTATATGTCAAATGTGCATAGTTTAAGGAATATGGAAGCATACGTGTAATATGAAATTAAATCCTCACATACAGTAATCAGACCTTATTTAGGCACAAATGGCTCACTTTTGGTACTCATCACCAGCTATTTGCTATAGCTTCCTATTGGAAATAGGTATTGGTATTCAAGAATATTGGAATTTTTCTCATAGCTTGTACCCACAATGTTCTTAGCAGAGTATGAATGGTAGTATGGTATGGCATGAGTAGCTTAGAATGGCTGTTTGTAATACCACTGAATTCTACTGGCATTAAGAAAAAAAACATTGCTCACTATTTAAATTATGATAAAGAAATATAATATGAAATATTATATTAATACATATATTAGTTGACCCATAGTTTCAATAATAATCACATGAGCTTACCATCATACTACAGCTTTATATTTAACATTACAGCTTTAAATTAAAGAATGATTCATAATGCGATTGAAAGTAGGCTACTGTCAAGAATAAAGGGGAGGAGAGCAAGTCCACATTCTGATGTGTTCACATTTATTTTGCTGCGTCTCTGAGACATCAAGACCCCATACAGTGATTATCTGGGCATTGAAACTGGCAACTGTGGCTTTAATAGTCTGCTTTTTTGACACACCTGGCCACCCCCAACCTCAAATGTGTCTGTACCCGCCTTCAGTTCCGCTGGCCAAAGTAACGCAGCCAAGCCGCTGCAGGAACAACGCGGACAGTTTCGATTCCGTGATGCTTGATATGCAGCTAGATTGACTGAAGATCTGCAGCAGGGCTTGACTGGTTCGGTCTGCTCGGTCTTACGCTTGTACAGAAAGGCAGCAACACTGCATGTAATTGCTCTTCCAGAAGGACCAGGCACTTTGTCACGGCCAATTAGTCTCCTACTCACAGCTGTCCAAAGCTGGTCTCTCCACTTGCGGTACTTAGTGTCCCTTTAGGAAATTCAGACATAGCTTACATCTTTATTAACTCCACCTGAGGTTTGAGTAAGTGGCTTTTAAAGATGAAAGTGCTTGAAGGTTCAGCATACTTAATAGTTGTTTTAAACCATTGTAAACAATACAGTCCATCTTGTAATGTTATAGTTCGACTTCTTCCGAAAGGCTAAATTAAATTGAAGCACGTACAGTAGTGTATACGGAGTACCTTACTGGATTTATTTAAAAACTTAAAAAAAAAATAATCCTGCCACTGTCTTCCTCATCTGTATCCTCATTCCATGAAAATAAATATCATAAAATAATTGACTGCGTTTATCATGAAATCGAGCCAGGGCCACAGCTGAGACGAAGGGAAGCATTCGCAGCATCAGTTGACACACACGCAGGAGCCCCAGGGGTGGCGATACACTTTGCTTTATGAGTCAAAAGAAAGTCATTCAACAGGCCATGCAACATGTCTCTTGTGTCCCGAGTACATTTACAAGCGCAGCTAAAGCTGTAAATGTTCTTTGCATGATTAAGATGAATATTCTATTACATTACTTGTTGTACTCTAAGGGATTCACAAACATAAACAGTGACTCTGAAAAGAAGGTTCATCATGCTCCTGTACATAGTCCAATCCATCTTTTAATGTGAAAGTTAACCATTTTTTCTGAAAGGGAAATAAAATTAAAACACGTACAGAATATTGTGTAGACAAAGTTTTGTTTTAAATGATTTCTTTGCATTGCACTGATGGACTTTAAGGTTTTGCACTGTATTAGCTGAGCTACAGTAGTGTGGCGTTTCCTGTGTCTAATGATACACTGTGATACTTTTCAGGTGGGATTAAGCTGAAGCAGGTGGTGTGTGTTCGGGGAATCCGACTTGTGGCCGCTGTCCTTGTAATGCCTTGTAATACAACACAGCACATTTCAGGAGACCCCTTTATTAGTTCAGCTGGCGAAATAGAAGCAGATGGTAAAACTAGCTTCTGGACTGCACTGCCTGACAGAGATTATTTGCTCTTCTTTGTGAGTGAGTCACGTTTAATGATTAAAGTAAGTAAATCAAGTGTGAAACAGAAAAGCTGAAAACCCTGCTAGTTTATACGAGACTGGACTCATATAAACTCTGTTAGAGTTGAATTAACAGTGGACATTTTACTGTTTTACATTAAGATATCGAGCATGAAATTATATGTTTCAGCAGTTGTGTTTTAGTTTTTCTGAACTTGCTGGCTCATTAACGTTGTTTTTGGTTCCTGTGGAATTAATGTTGAGTGAATTTCCTTCACAGTCTGATAAGTTAATATGGGACAAAAATGGGGGCTGTGAGAAAAATATCAAAAATATTGAAGAATGTATTTGAGATGATATTGAGGAAAATACTGTATGTTTATGTTCAGGTAATATCTCATTGAGTCACAGAAAGAATATTCAGAGAGCTTTGTAGTTTGTATGTTACCATGATATACTATATTTATAGATTATCAGCAAGATACACACTGAGACATACAAATAGGGTCTTACTTGGAATCTATATACTGGTATTCAAGAATGAACTTATATTTACCAGGTTTTATTCTATCTAACTATAAAAGAAGAAATCCTCTCTGTCCTTCTGTCTGTATTTCGCTTTGATCGACAACCGGGCACTGTATGAAGTTGAAATTCGCTAGGTGTATTGCTCAGGACCCTAGGAAGTGCAGTGCTTTGTCCAGAAAATAAGCTATTTGTCCTAAAAACTGTAGGAGGATATAATCTGAAGCAGCTAGAGGGTACTGTGACATCATCAGCTGCAGAGGCTGCTAGAGTGCATTGGAACATTATGAACTGCAGAGGGTTTGTTGCTAAGACAACAATCGCTATATATCAAAACTTTTCAAGTGAAGTTGAAATTCGCTAGCTGTATTGCTCGGGACCCAAGGAACTGCAGTGTCGACTGTGAAGTTGATTGAATGAGCAGTTCTCCAGAAAGCTGCGAGCATCAATACCGGGGCCCAAGAAATCGGCTCATTCCGAATGGCCACGTATTTAACGGGCACAGGCACGGGCACTGCCCTAGTATATTCAAAAATTCCCTTTACATCAAGTGTCTCAGCGTGCTCCATTAACTTCTAGTTATAAATATGCACAGTTAATTGGTAGGTTGGTTGCGGCAACTTCAGAGAATGAATGAGGTAATTTAGATTTTATTGTTTGAATAGTCTAATGTGAATTGTACAATTTGCTGAGTGTGTGGGAGTTTACTCTACTTAATGTGTGAATATAACAGTGCCGATAGCTCAGAGAAGGTTAAGGAGCAGGAAACGTGCAATGTTGGAATTACCGCACTAAATCGCAGTAAACAGTGATGCAAATGACAGACAATTTTAAGCCCCCTTGTTCAGACTGTACTGTATACAGTCTGGCCCAACAATGGCTTCAAAGCTTGGCTGTATTAACGAGTAATCCATTCTTACTGGCGGGTGCCAGGCGATGGCCAGGCCTGTTTGTGTGCTCCCTGGCCACTCCGGCTAAGCACAAGAGTCGCCAGGCTCATGTATAATCAGAAATTCTTTTCCCAGGATCCACGCTCGCCCGTTTGCCGAGACAGGCTTATCTGGGTTTGGCAATGTGCTGTATGACATCAGATAGCATCCGTGTGAGGTGGGGCACCTCTCCCGTGCCCGCCATGGGGCGTTTGTGCTGGCCGAGAGGAAATTCTGGTACAATTAATGGACGTAATGAGGTTTATATCTGGTGGAACTGAGTTGTCAGTGATAACAAACAAGGTATTTGACTCCCTACACCGTACACGCCTAGCTACCCAGACTGCTGAGAGAAACATGGAGTATCCAGAAGAAATGTTGAGGGAACTAACTTTGAGCAAGACTTTTGGAATGCCTAATACCCCCTTCCTCTTTCTTATTTTGGATTTCAAGTATGTTACAACAACAAAACAACACATCACACATTTTCTGCTCAGAGAGGCAAGGATGGCAGTCAATATGAGCTGGAATTGTATGATTAAACATCAAGATCAAAACGTTCAGAGCGATTGTAAAGGTCAGTGTCACAGTGGAATACAACTATGATGTTCAGTATAGTTTGGATAAATGACAAAATAAAGGTTGGTCTCATTCTCTCTCTGTTTCTTCTGTCAAACTAACCTCATGTAGGTTTTCATAAAAAAATAAAAAAAGTACTATTCTCTCTAGGCAGTGTTGAGTTGGTAATCACAAACACATGCAGGCCTATGTTGGACTAACTCCGCCTCTCAGGGGCACGGAAAGCATCAACAGAAAAAAAGCCCAGCGCTCTGCTATTGCCCAGGTCATTACTGAAATGGCGCAACACCTTTATTGACTCTACAGCGATAGATTTGCTTGGCTGCGTTTCAGTGAGATACAGTTTGGAGGTACAAAAATAAGCCTATTTAAATGTGTTAAGCTCAGGGCGTGTGATGCAGAGCACACTGTATACTTAACGCTGCTGTTTTTCATTAAAAGTTGAATGATACCACGTACGAAAAAACTAATATATATCAAAAGATCCAAGCAGAAAATAAAAACTGTCTGTGAGAGGGTCACAGGGTCAAACGTACGACTGTTCGTGCATCGGTTCATCATCGCCAAGCAGCTGCAAGTGGTCACAAGAGATCAAAACATATCCTCTCGTAGCTTTAGACATTCCCACATGCAAGATAGCCCTGGGCATGGTCTTGTAGCTGTGTGGCCCAGATAATAAAAGTTGCAGCTATAACTGCGGGAGTGAAGTGGTGTGCAGATACAGAAGGGTTCATCCTTCCATGATCTCATGGGAATAGATTTTTATCTGTCTGATGACAGGGTAGCACCAACTTATTATCAACGATCCATGCAAAACATATGTTTAAAAGGAGTTTCAGGCATTATTTCGATCAAACAATAATTTATTGAATGGTTAGGACACGTAGGGTAAATTCAGATTAAACTGCACAGATTTGCAGTACGAAATGTCCTCCTAATCTCTCACCTCCGTGACCATTCCTGTCTAAAAGAAGTCATGGAAGCGCTAAACCCAAACCTCCTTTGTATGCTACAGCCACCCAAAACCGTGACAAATCGTACAATTAATACTGTAAATACAGTATATAATGTTTTTCACATGATGAACTGATATTCTGGAAGCTACATCATAATCAAGAAGCCCAAGGCATGTAGGGCTTGATTTACTAAGAACGTCAGCGTTTGCAAAACCTTTTAGCACACACAAAACTAATAACACAACCAATGGTTGGTGCGAAACAAATACCATTGGTCATGTTACTGGTTTTCATTGTGCTCAAAGATTTTGCACATGCTAAAGGTCTTAGTAAATCAAGCCCTTAGTGCACAGTAGTACATTAGCAATTACAAATAAATCATGTTCACTGGCGAGGTGTCCAGTGTGCAAATTTCTGTAAGCTTTCATTCATCAACCCATTAATAGACGAATGTTCAGTAAGTAAAACCGGTAGTAATGACATGACGTTTTCTGTGAATAATATAATGCTCTGTTACTCAAATCACGGTCCTCAAGGTCTGAGAACTGCTGTTTCCCACCCTTCCTTTACCTGGGAGTCTGTTATAAAGGCAGTAATTGCTACCAATCAGTAGCAGTAATTGTTCAGTTAATTAAATGGGAGAAAAAAAAAACCAGGGCCGGATTTCAGGGCCAACGGTACCCAACTGATACCAAGCCTTGTTCATTCACTACAAAGATTAATGTGGTTGTAAAATCGGTTTTCAGTCCGACTTTGTGTTTCTCATATAAAACAGTTTTTCATAGTCATCTGATTTGGACCCTGACATCTAATGTTTGCTGTTAATAATTGCTGAGAGTTCACGGCGCAAAACGTACTCCCATGGATCCAAAGACTAAATGCAACTCAATCTCGCTTTCTTCTGCTTTACTTTTTAGTTCAAATTTGATCCAGACATTCCTGCATTGTCAAGTCATATTGACTTTTTCGGTTTTCCGTGATCTCCGAGGGTCTTGAGCGAGAAACATCACATTGCCAGTCATCAGTTGTCATCTCAACATTGGTGTCGATAAAATATCACGCTCATGTGCGCAACTGGATTTAATAAAAGTCACGCCCTGGTTCAGATTTGGCTAGAAATGACTTGGTTCAAGAAAAGTCACAGTCAGCATGTCAAGTCTGTTGAAACTTGATTGGAAAGCCTGCAGACATACTGTAGGTGGGGATGGCGTGTGAAATCAAAACCACTGGCAGAGCATGAAGTAAAAAAACATCAGATGTGAACAGTTTGCAGATGCGATGGAGAAATTAAATGCTCTTCCCCTGACCTCTTTTTCCCTCATGCTATCGCTATTTCAGGTACCATTTCCACCAAGGTGTGCTATTTAAAAGCGAATTAAGCTCTTGGTTTCCTGGTGTGAATAAATGAGAAACATCCATTCTAGTCCTCCACTTCTCGCAAAATGGCCATTATCACCTATTGCATGTTAATTTAAACCATTTATGGATTTAAAAAATATATATATTTGTAGTGCGCTACAGGCTATGCCTAGACACCCTATTTATTGAGATTGATGATTATCAGTACTGAAGTAATATTACTAACAAAAAACTGCATTTTAAGTGAAAAGTTTGGTTTGGTCAAAATCTGAAAAAGACAGGAAATTTAAATGAGCACCACCAAGCCAAACTTCAGCTCTCTACACTATTAGGGATTTCCACTTTCCAGTACTGCGTTTTTTTAAATATCTGACTGCTATACAGTTCTGTAGCTATGTTCATACTGTATTTCAAACAACATGTAGGCCTACTCATCACTGGGCGGATTGGTTCAGACCTTCTCTCGAAGAGCCTAATTCATTCTCCCCCGAATAGATGCCAACCACAGTCACCTGTGATTCAAATTTGCGATGACAGGTACATTTCCCAACAGTGTTGCCTCCGGTTGGCAGGTCCGCAGGTGTTTACTGTAAAGGTGTGCCTGCTTCCCAACAGGACCTTTGTGCATCAAGATATCCCCACCTTCTCTCGCAGTTTCATAGTAGAGCAAAGTTTAAACAACTCTTTGAGGGAAGATGTCTGAACGAGCATTTATGAAAACTGATGAGGTGAGAGTCGCGGATTTTCGGCACGACAGAACACCGCCGGGGTGTTACGTTTCGCAACAGCGCTACGTTAACATACGTTCACGTCACACAAATATCAAAATGGCACAAACTCTTCAAAAGGAAGTTTTTATATTATATTTTTCCAAAATGATTGATTCCTCACAGTGAAACAGGGGGTTAACAGCCAAATGCTGCCCACGGCAAACCTAACTGAAGACTAGGGGGGAATAAACAAAGCAATATTTTCTCTGGGAACGTACTACCATGAGTTGAAACTCAATGACTCGGGTCACTTTCATACTATACTTTCTAAAGTAATCCCCCCCCCCCGTCCAGCATGGACCCTGTGGTTTTATATCGCCCCAAAAATAGGCCGTCTTCACTTGTTTAAACAAGACATTCCACATGCAGGCATTAGAACAACATTCCGTTCAGAGTTACTGGGGAGATTGACTGACCACGACGCTCGTATCAACACTGTGGGCTGACGGGAGATTTCTTGTACATGCGAGCTGTACCAATGTCTGCTCCAGCTAAAGCAATGGTCTGAACTGGTCTGAGCTGTCAAGCATCAAGAACTGGCACTTACACCCTCGTGTGAATCCAACTCTTCCCTTGACTCTCTAAGGCAGAATACTTAGCTTGATTGGCATTCGCTCCCCTGGATTAATTTCTGCCTGGTTGCGATGGGACACCCGGACCACATGAACGTTACCCATTTATTTTTATTTATTCATAGATGGGGTACAGTGGAACAATGGTTTCCATTTAAGTAAGCTTTCCTTATCCTAAAACTGGACCTAAAAAAGATAGGAGAGGTTCTCTCAAGAGAATGTGATATTCATGAGTGCTATAAAGACTCTATATATATATATAAATATACCTCTGAAATGGGCTGTAATTTCTATGTATAAAATGGGCTGTAATTCCTACATGGATCACTGGATATGAGTGTAAATACCCTTAGATTACAGCTGACAGTCTGCACTTTAACCCCATATTTATTGTTTCATTTCAAATCTTTCATTGGCTGTACTCCAGCACATTGCTTAATTTCTGTTTTAAAGGGTCAAGGGGATCTCCAATACACTGATGTATAGCCATTCTGTCTGGCTGCAGTGTAAAGGTGGATCACATGGTCTATTCTGTTTTCTAAATCCTTCCTCTGCATTTGGCCTGATTTCTTTTGTCAGTTGGACGTTCCCAGAGACAATTTGTCCAATGAACTCAGCTGCCAAAGTCAATACTTTTGTCAGTTCTTTTGGCCGTTGACCAGGTACGAGCTGCTTGGGCCTTTGAAATCAAATTGAACCTTGTTTCAGTGTGTAATTCTCAACATTAGAAGCAAAACGTGGGGCACATTTATTTATGGTAATGACTGTTTCTTGGCTGCTCAGGAAGGTGAATAAGAACATATGGCACCAAATCAGCGTGCTTACACAGGGATTTGCAGGGAGGACGTTGCCGTTATGCCATCATTGCTTTTAATTTTCTTTTCCCCCCCAATTTCCAGTTTAATTTCCATTGATTTAGCTGTGATGCCCCCTTCAAGCACTTAGATTAGACAGTCAGTCAGGGACAGCTACCAGGTCACATCATATGTGCTTTTCGATGTATTGCGTATCTTTTTCGGATTTGGAATTGATAATCATTGAGCTACAACATTAAAGCTTATTGCTGTTTACGACGAGGTTAAGGCTACAGTGTAGGTGACTGTCAGCAGGTGTGAGGTTTACTTTGTGGAACGAGGATGTTTACATGCTCCTTACCCGCGTCCTGTGGCACCAGAGCATCCCTGGGCCGGATCACCCCCCCAGTGTGGTGTCCGGTCGCTCCTGATGGGCGCGCCTCTGTCAATGACATCACAATGGTAGCTTTGTGAGGCAGGGGCTCAGCCTGTGAAACGGGGTGAAAAACAAGATGTCCGGCCAACTGCTACATTGGAACTGGAAGTAGCCAATAGGCCTGCCTGTAGATTTGTCCTCCTTAGATTTGAGAAAAATAACCAGGGAACCAGTGTTTGTTTGGATGTATTAAGCATTTATCATTCAGCATTGCAAGTGCCGTATACATACTGCAGTTTGCGTAGCCCATTTGAATATAAGATAGTACCTATTTTACCGTGTGTGAAAACAATTTAACAAATAAATTCACTACCCAAAACGGACTTGGATCTAGGAGGCGGTTGTTTGCAGGACAGTGAGATGAGGGTGTTTCATGGCAGCTTTTCCTGCCCCCTTTTCTCTGATTCAAAAATTGGAGGGCGGCAGTCATGACACAGCTGCATGCAACAAAGTGTGACAGGCTGTCAATCAATCAAGCACTACCCCTGCAGGCAGCAATGGTTATCTTGCTATTCATGTCGAATTTCAGAATTATCACCTTTGTTTCCCCTGGACTGATCGAATATCACTCCTTTCTCTCCGGATATAGTAGCTGTGGTTAAGAGTATGGAACGATGCATTTGAACTCAGTGAAAACATAATTTATCTTGAGTACTGGTTTCATTGTAACACATTCCCATTACCCACTGAAGTCAACAATATTCCACCTTTTAGTATCCTGATACGTCTGACTCTGGACTTTATCCACACCAAGTTGAACATACTTTGACATTAAAAGTGGATTTTAGTACATTTCTCACTCTTTAACACAAATTTTCCAGCTAAACAGTCCCTGGTTTCGATTGCGAAACATTTGTTTACTAAAAATTAATCCCAATCAGAGAGTTCAGGAGGTCACATGTGGTATTAGGTTAAAGCGTTCCAGCCTGCTCTGTACACAGCATATTGCCTTACACCGAGCACACAGGAGGTGATGGGAAAACACTGTTTGTACATGTATAATGCATCGTGTTTTCTCTATTGGAGAAGGAATGTTGGAGAGCCATGGTCGGTGATCCTGAAAGGCTGTGTTCCTGCTCCACTTGGGTTAAGAGGCTGAGGAAACGACATGCATGACACACGTGTTTCACAGGGCACTGGTCTGCTGTTGGAAATGACACGCATGACACACGTGTTTCACAGGGCACTGGTCTGCTGTTGGAAATGACACGCATGACACACGTGTTTCACAGGGCACTGGTCTGCTGTTGGAAATGACACGCATGACACACGTGTTTCACAGGGCACTGGTCTGCTGTTGGCCTTGGTAAAAAAAATGATTTAATTGGAAACACCCATGGTGCATTTACATCTGTTTTTAGACGCTCTTCGGTTTTCTATCCTATTGGGCAGTTGTACACAATCATGTGCCACAGAGGGCCGAGAGTTTTCATTCCAACCAATCACTACACCTGCTGCCTGAGACCCATGGAGTGATGTCATCACCCCGTCCTCCCTGGCTCAAGCCAACGAACGACTCATCGATTTAAGACAGTTGGCAGGCCAGTCTGTATTAGAATGTCTACTACAGTCAACATAAAAAGGTTGTCGTGAGCCAGAGACACCTGATCCTATATTTCAGCTGTCGTTTTCCACCACTGCAACAGGGAAGCAATTAACAGCTGTGAATTTAGTATGCTGAAATCGGTGGTGGGAAGTATAATTATATTAAATTCTTATTGCTGTGTTTTAAATCAGAGCTCCTGCTATGTCATAGGCTCTGTTGTTAAAGTGTTGGGTTGCATTCCTGTGATTGTCTCTGAGTATCCCAAATGCCCATTGCTAGGCATTTCAGTTACATTTTTGGAAAGGAAGTGCATTTATATAATTTAGAGTATAATAAATTTTTACCAAAAGATTATGAATTTTTTTAGAGGGGTCTATGGAGCTGGAGCCTATCCCAGCATGCAATTTGGGCGAGAGGCAGGAATACACCCTGGAGAGATTGACAATCTATCACAGGGCACACACACCATTCACTCACACACTCATACCTACAGGCACACACATCATTCACTCACACACTCATACCTACAGGCACACACATCATTCACTCACACACTCATACCTACAGGCACACACACCATTCACTCACACACTCATACCTACAGGCACACACACCATTCACTCACACACTCATACCTACAGGCACACACATCATTCACTCACACACTCATACCTACAGGCACACACACCATTCACTCACACACTCATACCTACAGGCACACACACCATTCACTCACACACTCATACCTACAGGCACACACATCATTCACTCACACACTCATACCTACAGGCACACACATCATTCACTCACACACTCATACCTACAGGCACACACACCATTCACTCACACACTCATACCTACAGGCACACACACCATTCACTCACACACTCATACCTACAGGCACACACACCATTCACTCACACACTCATACCTACAGGCACACACACCATTCACTCACACACTCATACCTACAGGCACACACACCATTCACTAACACACTCATACCTACAGGCACACACACCATTCACTCACACACTCATACCTACAGGCACACACATCATTCACTCACACACTCATACCTACAGGCACACACACCATTCACTCACACACTCATACCTACAGGCACACACACCATTCACTCACACACTCATACCTACAGGCACACACATCATTCACTCACACACTCATACCTACAGGCACACACATCATTCACTCACACACTCATACCTACAGGCACACACACCATTCACTCACACACTCATACCTACAGGCACACACATCATTCACTCACACACTCATACCTACAGGCACACACACCATTCACTCACACACTCATACCTACAGGCACACACACCATTCACTCACACACTCATACCTACAGGCACACACACCATTCACTAACACACTCATACCTACAGGCACACACACCATTCACTCACACACTCATACCTACAGGCACACACACCATTCACTCACACACTCATACCTACAGGCACACACATCATTCACTCACACACTCATACCTACAGGCACACACACCATTCACTCACACACTCATACCTACAGGCACACACATCATTCACTCACACACTCATACCTACAGGCACACACACCATTCACTCACACACTCATACCTACAGGCACACACACCATTCACTCACACACTCATACCTACAGGCACACACATCATTCACTCACACACTCATACCTACAGTCACACACACCATTCACTCACACACTCATACCTACAGGCACACACATCATTCACTCACACACTCATACTTACAGGCACACACACCATTCACTCACACACTCATACCTACAGGCACACACACCATTCACTAACACACTCATACCTACAGGCACACACACCATTCACTCACACACTCATACCTACAGGCACACACATCATTCACTCACACACTCATACCTACAGGCACACACATCATTCACTCACACACTCATACCTACAGAGTCTCCAATGAGCCTGACCTGCATGACTGTGGGAGCAAATCGGAGTACCCGGAGAAGCCCACGCAGACACGAAGAGAACATGCAAACTCCACACAGAAAGGCCCTCGGCCGGGATTCACACTCCTTCTTGCCTCAGTGCTAACCACTCCTACACTAACCACTGCACTATCATGGGAAAGTGGTGTTGTTCTTGCATATTGATGAAGTACTGTAGGTACAGAGCAAATGCACATTAGCACATTATTTAATACAATTCACAACTTTCCTATTATATGTTCATGCTGCACTTATTTGTAGTACTTATTTCAAATCATGATTAGAACCAACTAAACAGCCAGCCATTTTAAATACATTAGAGAGTGAGTGAGATAGAGAGAGAAAAAAGAGAACGAGAGAAACAATGCATTCCACCTGCTGTTCTGGGTCAACTTTGATTCGAATGACCAATATTAATTATAACCATTGCCTGTCTCTAAGAATTTGTATTAAACGGTACAATCCAAGCTTTTGACTGGCCATGAACAAAACATATTTAGAAAATATGTTGAATGCTTTGACATTAGCCTTGTTGAACTTAAACCAATATTTATTGGCAAAGATGACTGTATACCAAACTCAGTTGTCTTGTGAAGGCTTGTCATTGTGTGATTAAATCCCTGGCAGGATCTTTTCTCACTGTTGACTCAAGTTAAGAAACCAGATGTGTCTGTTGTCATCGCTGGAGACTCAGAGTTTGAGTCTATTTCCAAATATTCTTTCTGTGTATTTTCAAGTTTAAAATATATTAAAGGTTGTTGCTTTTAACAGAAATAAGTATGACCAAGAACGGCCATTGACATTAATTAGGTGGCATTTTTGACAAAAAAAGTCAAACAAGCAATAGTTATTTTAGTGACTGTAAACAAAGCATACCTGCCTCCAACCTTAGAAAATGTACAAACTCGAATGAACCAAGGAAAATTGAGCCAGTGTAAATATTACTATATATTTGGAATAAATACATGGCAAAAATAGGCACCTGTATATGTTTTCTGAGTTTAGACAGGACCGTTTCCAAAAAGACTAGTACTTTTCCAAATCCCAACCTGACAGAGCCAGTAGGAACAAGATGCATTCCTAAAGAAAACAGATATCTAATGAGCACAGCTGATTTAACCAGGGACTTTACTTTTATAGAATTAATTTTTTTTAAAGTTTTTTTATTTTTATTTTTCAGCGTTTGCAGGGATAACTTCAAGTGGCCACAGTCAGTATTTAAGAAATGGTCAGTGCAGCTCTGCTGTAGACCTATTTTTACAAGTCTTTGGTGTAAATAGTCTCTGTTTTTCTGGGCAGGTAAAGACGGGGAAGGGGATTTTGTTTAACCCCTGTGGTACCTTTGGCAGTGTGGGGCTGCATGGGAACCCTAGGTTTGTGAATGACAGCCTTTCACTTGCACACCTCCTCACTGAGATCCTTATTATTAATAATAATGGTTGTGGAACAAAAATGGTTGTGAACTTGTGGTGTCCCAGGCCCGGGAATAATATAATAATATATTTTGTCCCGGACCCTGGAATTTCACCTGGCAGCCCTGGAGGGTCAGAATCAGGGGATTAATAGGTGGCCGGTTGAGATAGCCAAGTTTAGCTAGGGCTCATCTGGAGAGAAAAAATTATCTGACAGTGTGATCTTTACCTGCCCTTAACATCCCGCTGACTGTCTAAAGTGTCTCCATACGGGCTGTTCCACTTTCAGCTTCTGTTCCTAGCCCCCACGGATTGATCTCCCGGTTCCAAACCCTGCCTGTTCTGGGACTCCGCCCTGCCTTCTCCGCATTGCTCTGTTTGCTGGACTCTGACCCCTTTTCTGTTGACTCTGAATAAAGCCTGATTACTACTACATTCTGGTGTCTGCGTATGGTTCCGATCGGTTCCCCTAACACCTTATATCCACATTCTCTCTATGCCATCACAAGACTCAATGCTTCCCTCACTCTTCTAGATCTGCTGAAGTTTGAGGTGTTCTTGTGCAGGCGGGAGAGAAACACAACCACCGGATTCTTTTCCGCATGCAGCCGTTTCCTGTCCGGAAAACAGGGCCACAGAGGAGAAGCCATTACAGGGTGTTGGTTACATGCAGTCAGCAACAGGGCAGGTGGTAGAGATAGAGCTGGCCGTGTGGATCCTCACAGCGTCTTACAACTCGCTTTGCGTTTGTGTGGAGCGTCTTCCCTCAAAACGTTATCTTATTTTACACCTTATTTTTCTTCACGCACATTATCAACCTTCCTTGACAGCCTGACATAACATGTCAACCGGAGCTTACAGTGTACAAAAACCATTTACGCTTATAGAAATAACTTCTTGCAGATTGTGTGGAGAATTTTCACTAGTAAGAATAAGAGTCCACCCATCTCAGCTCTGTATTAATATACCTGAGCCATATAGACTTTAATAGTCAGCACTTATTCCTCATTGTTTTTAATGAAATTTAGTTATTTGTGTTGCTGACAGATTTGAGAAGGTTATTTTTATGCCAAGTGACACCAGTTTAGTAGAGAAGCAGCTGAGAAACAGGTATTACATGACAGGTAAAATTACATGTCATCTGTGATTTAAAAAAAATGTGTTTCAAAATGTGTCTTTTTCGAACGGGATTTGAACCGCCGACGTTGTGGCTCACAATGAGCATGTGGAAGGTAGTTATACAGGCTACGCCACCGAGACACCCGACAGTGTCATTCTTACCATTCCACGTGCACACACACACGCACACACACACACACACATGCACACACGCACACACGCACACACGCACAAACGCACACACACACAAACGCACAAACACACACATACACACACACATACACCCTTCAACACTCATACTATATGCTCACTCTCTCTCTCTCTCTCACACACACACACACACACAAACATACAGGTAGGGTTATATATTAGAGGTAGCATTTTGATCAACAACTATTCTAAAAATTACGCTTGTACATATGGACATATGGACTGACATATGGACACAAGCAGGGTTACATCAAACATCCCATGTGTGTATGTGCCCCATCACACACACATAGGCACACACACACACACACACACACACACACACACACACGTACACACATTCATGCACATAATATCAAGAATGACTGGTTCTCAAGTCATGCTATTGTGACATTGCCTTGTTAAATGTTCACACCCCCATGACCTTCCAAAGATAGATTTGTCTAATGACAAATGTACATACCTGAGAACAACGCACACATAGTTTTAATCCCATAGTAAAATACTGAACAAAAACCTAATGCGTGTCACGATAAAATATGAAATCAACAGCATAACGAATAAAATAAAAATAAACACATGAATACAATAGATGAGGTAATTAAATATGACATATTAAAAATAATTATCACTTGGATAACTTTGCCATAACAGTGAAAAAAAGCCCATGGTAAATAAGTGGCATATTTGGGATCAGGAACTAGACTGTTTTTTAAAAAAATTTTAAACAGTTACCACAGAAGGTTAGCTGCCACAATAGGAGGTCCAAACCTCTCAAAAATAAAACCAGGGTGAACCGCATAGAAAGCAGGAACGAACATCACAACCCGACCAACGTTCAGGAAATAGCTTGACATTTATGTTTATATCTTATTTTGCTCAGCCACATTTCCAGAAACAATGACATTACGCGCCACAATACATTTTGTACGGCATCACGCTGAACAATAATATCATTAAACTGCGCGTCTGAGTCACATCCAGAGAATCCTTCACATCTGCCTGACCGTCATGCGGAAAAATGCAATACAAAGAGACAAAGAAACATTCCCAGATTTAACAACAACAGTGATTTAACCGAATCTTAAGGGTTCAGTTAAATTGGTCTGCAATACTTTGTGGTGAATGTTTTTATAGAATGTAACTGCTCCTAAATATTACCTAGTATTTTTTTGGGGGGAAAGATTGTGGGTATCAGTTGGACATCAGTTGGCTCATAAAGTTAAGATGGGCATGAGTAAGTACTTCCTGAACTTTGTGTAGATGATTTCTGATACAATGAATCTCCAATGAGGAGTTGGACACTTTTCTCTCGTGCTTCCTGTGAATTTTGTTTTGGGTGTGTGTGTGTGTGTGTGTGTGTGTGTGTGTGTGTGTGTGTGTGTGTGCGTGTGTGCGTGTGTTTGTGTGTGCGCGGGCAGGAATAAGAGGGACAGAGAGGTCGATCCACGCCAGAGTTATGTCGCTGAAAAGACAGCTGTGGCTGTATCCCAGTGTCTCCCTGAGCCCGGCTGCTGTGCAGTGGGGTTGCCAGATCACGTCTAAGACCCCCCCCCCGACCTCACCTCTGCGTTGAGAGGAATCAGCGGCCCAGATGTGTGGAAGCCGGCCCACTTCTCCGTCTGTGCTCCACACTGCCAGGGTGTTCTGGTCCAGATTCGTTCTCCCCCATTGGACCGGACCCAGAGCCCTCCTCTGTGTGCCACGAGGCATGGGCTCTGCATAGAGTTGCCAGATGTTTTTGACCGGAATGTCCGGTTTGTGGATTATTTGTACAGGCCCCCATAACCACCCTCCACCCCTCCCAGTCCGTGATCGGTTCCTACACCACTTGCCATCCCACGGTCCACATTCTTTTCAGACCAAACTTCGCCTATGTGTGCGTGCATGGTATCAGGGGTCTCACAGATTCTAAGTCTGGCAACCCCAGGCCTGCAGCTGTGTGACTGTGATTACAGCCTGGCTCGCCATGTGGCAGAGCACTGTTTACAGCTGGGTTCAGCCGAGAGGGAATACTCAATCACAGTCCTTTTAAGAAAACTATGGCTTAGCTTAAATATATAATCAAAAAAAATTATTATAAAGTAGACATAGTACTACAGAACTATCCATATTTGGTCAAACTATTATCATTAGTTTATGGTTCTTTGGCTTGGCACTGCATTAGTGCATTCCTGCAGAGCTACAGGTACCTACAGTTGTGTTAAAAAAAAATAGCAGGACAACATCAGTAACCTGATGAACCACTGTTATTAGTAGTAGTGATATTTCTGCATGGCAAATAATTTACTTGTAGATGCAGTAGTGTAATGGAAAAACAACAGACTCAACTGTCATGACATGCACGCTGCTTGTTCTGAGTAATTGACTCATTCATTGAAAGGGGCATGTTCAAAATAATAGCAGTGTGGAGTTTAATTAGAGTATTCATTCATTCTTTGAAAAAACAGGTGTCATTAATTGTCCTTTATTACGGAAGAAGGGAAGCAAATGTTTCACACATTGTTATAAAATATATTTCCTTCTGAATTGCTAAGTAAAATGGGCCGTTCCAAACATTGTTCGGCGGAACAACGTAATTTGATTAAAAAGTTGATTGGAGGGTGGAAAACGTTTAAAGAAGTGCAGCAAATTATAGGATGCTCAGCTAAAATGATCTCAAATGCATTAAAATGGCAACAAAAACCCGAAACACGTGGAAGAAAACAAGAAACTACTGTTAAAACGGATCGAAGAATAGTCAGAATGGCAAAGATTCAGCCAATAATCAGCTCCAGAAAGATCAAAGATGATCTAAAATTATGTTTGATTGAAGCTAAGCTATCAGCAAGAAGCCCCCGTAAAGCATCATTGTTGAAAAAACGGCTTGTGCAGAATCGGTTAAAATTTGCCAAGAAACACATCAATTGGCCCAAAGAGAAATGGCAAAACAGTCTGTGGACTGATGAGAGTAAAATTGTTATTTTCGGGTCCAGTGGTCGTCGACAGTACGTCAGACGACCCCCGGGTACTGAATTCAAGCCACAGTACACTGTGAAGACAGTGAAGCATGGTGGCGCAAAAATCATGGTATGGGGATGTTTTTCATATTACGGTGTTGGGCCTATTTATCGTATACCAGGGATCATGGATCAGTTTGAATACATCAAAACACTTGAAGAGATTATATTGCCGTATGCCGAAGAGGAAATGCCCCTGAAATGGGTGTTTCAACAAGACAACGACCCCAAACACACGAGTAAGCAAGCAACATCTTAGTTCCAGACAAAAAGGATTGAGGTAATGGAGTGGCCAGCTCAATCCCCCCGACCTCAACCCCATTGAAAACTGGTGGGGTGACATTAAAAATGCAGTTTCTGAAGCAAAACCCAAAAATTCACAGGAACTGTGGAATGTAGTTTGTTCATCCTGGGCTGAAATACCTGTTTCTAGGTGCCAGAAGTTGGTTGACTCGATGCAATGCAGATGCGCAGCAGTTATCAAAAACAATGGTTATGCAACTAAATATTAGTTCAGTAATTTAAAGTGAAGTTAAATCTTGAAAAATTTCTTTTGAAGAGTAAAATGTCGACACTGCTATTTTTTTGAACAGATACTATTCCTTTTCTTTGCTTCCTGTAAAAGAATAACGCAGACTTGATAAAATTTGTTAATGCTTTGATTTGGAATTGAATGTGTAATGTTTCCACTACATTTGAAATATGGAACTAAAAGCTATTAAAAAGTATTTGCACTTTATTCACTTTTTGTAATGCACTATTATTCTTTTGAACACCATTGTATATGCTACCAGCTGTTATCCACTGATAAGTGCTAGCACTCTCCTGTAGTATTGTGTAGCGCAGTTAACCACACAACGCTAACTGTGCAGTGTGGGCGGCACTATTGTGAAGCGATTCTTGGACAATTAGAATAGTGGCGGAAGCTAGTTATGATGGGCCCCTGTGCAAGATTTCTTACAGGCCTCTCCCTCAGACACATGACGCACACACACTGCACCATGAGGCCTAGATATCTGACAGTCGATAATGTGTAGGGTCCAGTTAGGCTACTGGGAAAGCAGGCCAGGGTATACTTTATACCCTGACCTACTTTCTATGTATAGGCTAACATACTCATTGTAGGCTATGTTTAGGCAACAATGAGTATGTTATTACGTTAATTTAATAATAATAATACATTTTATTTGTAATGCACTTTTCATTTCAAGGAGATCTCAAAGTGCTACATTACATTACATTACATTATAGGCATTTAGCAGACGCTCTTATCCAGAGCGACTTACACAACTTCTTATTACATTTATCCATTCATACAGCTGGATATATACTGAAGCAATTCAGGTGAAGTACCTTGCTCAAGGGTACAACGGCAGTATCCTACCTGGGAATCGAACCTGCAACCTTTCGGTTACAAGTCCAGTTCCTTAACCATTATACTACACTGCCGCCTGTGGAGCATAAAAACATATGTGGAGCATAAAAACAACAACAACAAAACAACACAGTAACAGTCATCATAAAAACTGGCCATAATAAAACCTAAAAGCACAGATAAAAGCGAAAGTATAAATTTAAGAAAAGGTTCTGTTAAAAAGGAGGGTTTTTAGACCTTTCTTAAAAATTTCGACCGTCTGTGGTGCCCTCAGGTGATCGGGCAGATTATTCTACAGGCGGGGGGCAGCCGAGCAGAAGGCGCGATCTCCCATAGTGCGGAGCCGAGTTCTGGGTGGGTGGAGAAGGTAAGAGTTTACAAATTTACAAATTTCACGACTCATCACTGGGCTAGGAGGTTGCTAGTCGGCTAGCTAGGTAACAAGTTAGCAAGTATATAACCATACTAGTTAGCTATTAATCACCTTAAATAAAAAACAATAAAATCCACCAATACAGGGAAATTAATGAGTATTTATAAATATAACTTTTAAAGATTTAATTCTAGTTAGAGGTAGCCTACACACCTCACCAGAGGTAGGCATGTTCCACAATAAGCATTTTTGCAAGTTGGGAGATGGACATGTGTGTTGAGCGATCTGAACAGGTCCTGAATGACCGTTGAGCAGGGAAGGTTACCCTACTGTAATGTTAGTGGTCAGACAGACGTTTTGACACAATTGAGTAGCAAGTTTGCCGCCTCTTTTTTAAAAAGCCATACACTTAGCTTAACACTTGCCAACTTAGCTACCTTTTACTCCTGGTCCGTTTTCTCTTTTGAGATCCACTTTTGTGTTTATAAGACATTTTGATTCACTTATTTCTCACAAGAACTTTTTACTCACTAGCTAGCTGACCTTAAAATGTCACTGCCAAAACTAGCTAACAGATACGTCATTCTGCATCATCACATGACAAAAAATAGGCAGTTGACATTGGACAACAACATTTCCCAGAAATCTTTGCATATTAGAAAATAACACTAATACCAAATAAATCACCACAAAGAGATTACAATACGTTATCTGTATAATAGGCATATAGTCTACGTTTGACAAGATGAGACTATTGTACTGTTGAGCAGAGGAATTTCTCTCCTTATAATGAGCAAGCACGACCAGGTAGATCCAAGAAGAAAAGGATTTATTTCTCTGCAGAAAGAGTCCAGTACTTGCACACACGAGCTGGTTAAGCATGAACTGAAGAGACGGAGGCAGCTCCGCCATATATAATCAAAAAGCTAATATAGATTATCCTACCTCTGATTGGTGCACAGTTTATACATAGGCATAGAGTGGAATATACAAAGTCAATGATTGGTTCGATCATACATATTGGATGAGGGCACAGTGACCCCTAGCCCTTAACTTCACACAAACAGTTTTCAATACTATTTGGTCTCCCAGAGTCGTCTTGTTTTCAGAATTCAAGATGGAAGCGTCTCCTCTGGCTCTCGAGCGATAAGATGGGCCTTGCGCCTGTGATGCAAGTGGGTCAGAGGCCACAGGCCTGCAGTTTCATAGAGAGAAGATGACAGAAGGGAGAAAGAGAGAGACAGAAAGAGAGACAGAACGATGCACGCACACACCCCTTACACACACAGATATATATTTTGTCTCTGGTTCGCTTTGGCTGACTGAGAGATAAACACAGAAACCTTCAGATAAGCGAGGCTGCAGACTGCTATTTTCTGCTATCTGGCTTTAACTTTCCAATCTTGCCCTTTCCTTCACAATCTTTGGGATAACATGTTGGCTCTGGACCACAGAACTGTATAAGAACTGTGCTGTGTGTACAGTGTGTAGGTGACGGAAAACGGGGTTGGTAACCGGAAAGGTCGCAGGTTCGAGTCCCCCAGGACACACGTGTTGACCCCCCCCCCTGAGTAAGAATTGCTTCAATTGCTATAGTATTATATCCAGTAAAAAAATGGGACTATATATAAAATGCAAAAATGTAAGTAAGTCGCGCTGGATAAAGTCTGTCTGCTATGCCTATAAATGTATGTGTATGTAATGTAATGTGCTCTGGACCTTCAGTGTTATTCCTGTGTTGACCATTGAACACTAAGCACAACATCGCCCCCTGCTGGTGCCCTGTGTTCTGTACATTTTTGCTTTCTTTCCCTTTGCAAAAGGGAAAATCTATTTGAATATTTATATAAAACAAAAATATTTTTAAATATTTTTCTTGAGAAAATATTTTTAACTGAGACACATTTTTCTGTTTGATATGTAAATGTATTTAATCTTTGCCTCAACATTCTTTGTATATGCTAATATAGTTTATTATAATCTCTTACAGATTCCTCACAGTTGTCAGACATTTGTGATAATTGCTATGACAACATGCCAGGTCTCTGCTTCCAAAAGGAGTACCAGTCCCCCCCCCCCTCCTACACACACACACACACACACACACACACACACACACACACACACACACACACAAACATACCCACACATACCCCCACACACAGCCAGGGCTTCTGGGCCCACTCCCAGAGGCCGGAAGCTGCACCTGCTGCCACTGAGGGGCTCTCTGAAGACACAAGTGGCTCAGGCCTGCACCTGGATACCTGCACACCTGGACACCCATCCACCTGCATCACAGCCTGTTCTTATGAAGATGTGACACATCTATCAAAGTTAAACATAGTTTTTAAAAGAATAAACAATGCCTTTTTGCGGTTCTATGCAAAGTGCTTTGTCACAAGTTCTTGTCGAAGAGCATGATATAAAATTGTGCTTACCTGATTTGTATTATTATAGTTCTGCTGATATTTATTGTGCCCTCATCTGAAGTTACAGCTTGTCACAAAGCAATATACGCCCTCCAACTGCTATGACCATGTTGCTACTAATCTTTCATGATTCCTATTATTTTCACAATATACTGCCAGTGCTGCAATTATCACCCTCTAATCCTGTCTGGAGAGGGTGAAACTTTTATCTACACATAGGTTTTTAAAATGTTTTCATTATCTTATCACATCATTATACCCACACAAAAATAACACAGTGAATAACATGATAACTGTTCTGTTTCTGGAAAGTAAATATTTCAATGTGTGTCGAAGACATTGTGCGAGAAAGCTGCCACCTACTGACCAAGTTTTGAACTACATGCAGAAAACGATATTCCTCCCAAAAAATTAAAAAGTCATAATTTTTTTCCTACATTGAGTGTCACCCATCCATCCAGATAGCCCCACAAATATTTCATACAGTTATGTTTTAGCAGATCAGACCAAATAATTCAGGTCAAAAATTGCAGTTCAAATCACTTGCAATTCATCATTTCATCTTGTTTGACCACTTCAAACCTATAGGTGGCAGCAGATATATGTTACACTACGTTGTGTTGTATTTACTTCCAAATATTTTTTTACCTAAAATTACACATTTAACTAAATTTTCAAGATGATTTTCAAAATAAACAAAGGAATTCATAATAAAACCTGTCAAACTTCACGGGGATATTCCACAAGACAGGTTTATCAAGTTATCCAGATAACTCTGAGAACGATAAGGCTGTATTGTCACAGTAGTGAGATTTCAATCAATGAAAATGCCCTAGAATCTGGTTTAGGAATGTAATTTAGTCATACATATTGTTAGCTGTTGATGTTGAAGGAGGTTATTTCATGGTATTATTTAACAGTTATCTGGATAACTTGCTTATCCTGCTTTGTGGAATATCCACAGGCCTTCTGAGGCTATTTGGGAGCCTAATTTAGTACTGCCATTCAAACTGCTGCATTGAAGCCCTATGAACGGTAGGGGGCAGTGTTGCCCACTAGCCTCAAGTTCACCTCGGGTAACGTAGAGACTGACCCTATTCCCACGCAGCCGCGTGGCAGAGACATTGGAGCTTCTCAGACTGCTCGCGCAGTTTAAAACGGGCCCCGTTTGCACAAATTGCAGGTTGTCACGCCCTGTACATCTCTGCAGCGGTAATTACCGAAACGAGGCATTTTCAACATCCCACCTCCCGTCCCCTTAAACCTGCAAACCGCCTCCTTCTCGACAGAATGTGAACAGAACAACCGCTCGCTCCATCAGACGCAGAAAGAGAGCTAACAGCGCCAAGAGAGACTGCCGTTACCGACCGTGCAGTTTTTAAGTTTTGGCTTCTACATTCGGTCCGACGTCAACCTTCTGCGTAAACGAGCAGCGTCCCTGTGTCAGGTCACCCAAGTGGCATCCAGAAAGTCCCGGAGTATGCAAACGACTCCCAGAGGATCCTCTGGAAAAATATTTTCTATTTTATTTATAATCAAATATTTAATAGATTACATATTTTTCATTGTTTACATGTCCTATTATGATCATTGTAATTTATTACATAAGAGTATTTATACAGTACTTAAATGCCAGATGTAGATAGCACGTGATATCCCCTTTGAGACGTGCTTCTATGGAGTTGTTGGATAAAACTGCCATATGAATTATTGTTTCATAAAGGCGGGGTCAATTTATTCATTTTATTTTTGTCCGGGTAATATGAAAAAACTTAGTAATCTGCTGGTGTTTTACAAGCGTCTGAGGGGTTTTTATGTAGTTATTTTGCACGCCTCTGGTTAGAATTCAAGACCAAAATCAAATACAGTCTGCCTGCAATAAAACAACAATAGCCTCTATGTTAGTCTGTGCCAATAGGAAGGCACATACAGTATATTGCATTATTATTATTATTATTATTATTATTTATAAAAATGTGACACTGAATCAATCTTTAGAGGGCCTCTTTGCCCACTCACCTCTAATCCTCTGGTGCAACACTAGCATGCCAGTAGCTAAAACTGACTGCATTTTTTTCCCAGATGCAATTGTTGGTCTAAACAGGACGTGTTGACTCACATCCTTTGTCATTTCATTATTTAAAGCTCATGCATTCCTCTGGCACCTCAAACAGGAACATGAGGAGCTGACTGAAGACCCTTTAGGGAGGACTTGTGTGAGTCATCCTCTGGCCATACACAGCGGTGTATGTGTGCAAACAGCTGCGGGTTCACATATCTGGTGATGTACTGTACAGTGGTCCAGTTGGGCTCAGTGGAATCCCTCTGCTGTCAATCACACCTGCACACCAGGAGTTTTGCAGCTGATGTACGTGAGGTGAGCTGCTCCAAAGCAATTGCCTGCAAGACAGTCACTATTATACACCCTACAGTCCACACAGGTGCCTATTCTACACCCTACAGTCCACACATGGTGCCTATTCTACACCCTACAGTCCACACATGGTAACTATTCTACACCCTACAGTCCACCCATGGTAACTATTCTACACCCTACAGTCCACACATGGTGCCTATTCTACACCCTACAGTCCACACATGGTAACTATTCTACATCCTACAATCCACACATGGTAACTATTCTACACCCTACAGTCCACACATGGTAACTATTCTACACCCTACAATCCACACATGGTAACTATTCTACACCCTACAGTCCACACATGGTAACTATTCTACACCCTACAATCCACACATGGTAACTATTCTACACCCTACAGTCCACACATGGTAACTATTCTACACCCTACAGTCCATACATGAGTTAAATCTCCGGCCAATCAGTGGCATTAATCCATCAATTGCGGACTTGAAGGGCCAGATTTGAGCATCCCTGCTCTACACCCTACAGTCCAGACATGATGAGGATTGGGGATTTTATTATTGTGGTAATAATTATATTATATAGGGGCGAACGTAAATATCCGGGTCGTATCGGTATGCTCAGGTCACAGCATGCATGCGGCAGAGGCGCGACGCATTTAATGCGCTGATGTTTGCATCTTTTGCAGTGTGGGGGCAACAGGCCTAAAGCTGCTCAGCTCAGCCCTCGGTGTGTTCGTAGGTCCAGGGGCTGTGCATCAAGTTTTCCATTTACTTGGTATATAAGGAAGGGACGGGGACACAATTAGATTGACAGAAATAATGGCAAAAAGATACTGTACCAAAGCACAGGCTTTGAGCTGTCTGCCCATCATTAACACCATCAGGTCCTCATGCTTTACTGCAATTCATTAATTTGTTCAACTGGTGTTGACTATGTCAATCTCAGCATTGAACTCATCTGGCAACCGTAAAAATCACTACTGAAAAAGTAGTTATAATAGTATGTTTTCAATGAAGGTTAAGGTTCCTTGATGAGGAAAGGGTGCAACAGCTGTGTCCATTCTGGGATTTGAACCTGCTAACTTTTCACAACCAAGTTTATATCTTAGCCAGACTGCTGCGTTCTCACCTTAGGCCCTCAAACTCCACACAAAGTCCACTCAAGTGGGTCATCGTTTATAAAATCAGCCATGAGGGCAGGTGATGAGGACCCTGGCTTGTGCACTGACTACGCCCCATATCTAGCTCAGTTCCCATGTCCTGCCTGCCTCACATTTAATGGACACAGACAGTGGGAATGTGCCAGATCCTGTTTCGTTTATGACCAGGTCACTGCTCCCCACAGGTTGCATACCAAGGACTGTGTGTGTGTGTGTGTATGTGTGTGTGTGTGTGTGCTTTCACATACAGTCAAGCCAGAAAGTCTGCACACCCCTTCCACGTTTTATTACGTTACAGACTTATACTACAATAGATTGAGTTAATTTTTTTGCCTCAAACATCTACACACAATAGCCAATAATGACGAAGTAAAAACAGGTTTTTAGAAAATATGCAATTTTATTTTGCTGACGAAAATAGGTCATTTATGGGTTACATATCTGTACACACCCTTAGCCTAATACTTGGTTGCTGCACCTTTGGCAGCGATTACAGCTTCAAGGCGTTTTGGGAAAGAAGCTACGAGCTTGGCACACTTGTTTCTGGATATTTTTGCCCATTCCTCTTGGCATATCCTTGCAAGCTCCGTCAGGTTGGATGGGGAGCGTCGGATTGGATTCAGGTCTGGGCTCTGGCTGGGCCACTCAAGGACATGCACAGACTTTCTCCGAAGCCACTCCTTTGTTTTCTTGGCTGTGTGCTTTGGGTCGTTGTCATGTTGGAAGGTAAACCTTTGCCCCAGTCTGAGGTCCAGAGCGCTCTGGAGCAGGTTTTCTTCAAAGATCTCGGTGTACTTAGCTGCATTCATCTTTCCCTCTATCAGGACTAGTCGCCCCGTTCCCGCTGCTGAAAAACATCCCCACATCATGATGCTGCCACCGCCATGCTTCACTGTAGGGATGGTATTAGCCAGGTGTTTCCTCCAGACGTGACGCTTGGTATTCAGGCCAAAAAGTTACATTTTGGTTTCAGCAGACCAGAAAATCTTGATTCTCATGGTTTGAGAGTCCTCTAGGTGCCTTTTGGCAAACTCCAAGCGGGCTGTGATGTGCCTTTTACTAAGGAGGGGCTTCCGTCTGGCCACTCTACCATAAAGGCCTGATTGGTGGAGTGCTGCCTGATTGGTGGAGTGGAGTGCTGCCTGGATGGTTGATCTTCTGAAAGATTCTCCCATCTCCACAAGGATACGGTGTCAAAGTGACCCTCGGTTCCTGCTCACCTCCGTGGTCAAGGCCCATCTTCCCCGATTGCTCAGTTTGGCCGGACGGCCAGGTCTAGGAAGATTCTTGGTGGTTCCAAACTTCTTCCATTTACAAATGATGGTGGCCACTGTGCTCTTTGGGACCTGTAAAGCTGCAGAGATTTTTCCATACCTTTCTCCAGATCTATGCCTCAACACAATCCTGTTTCTGAGGTCTGCAGATAATGCCTTTGACCCCATGGCTTGGAGTTTGCTCTGACATGCACTGTCAACTGTGGGACCTTATATAGGCAGGTGTTGGCAATCCCCAATCATGTGCAATCAATTAAATTTATCCCAGGTGGACTCCAATTAAGTTGTAGAAACATCCTAAGCAGTTATCAGTGGAAACAAAATGCACCTCAGTTCACTTTTGGGTGTCATATCAAAGGGTGTGCACACTTGTGTACATATATTTAACATTTAGATTTTTAATAAATTAGCACAAATGTCTAAAAACCTGTTTTCACTTTGTCATTATGGGCTATTTTGTGTAGAATTTTGAGACAAAAAATGAACTCAATCTATTGTAGAATATGTCTGTAACGTAATAAAACGTGGAGGAGGTGAAAGGGGTGTGCAGACTTTCCGGCTTGACTGTAAACGTGCACGTGCGTGAGTGTGCATGTCTATTTGAATGCCTCAGTGTGTGTTACATTGTGCGCACATTTGTGCGTATGTAAGTGTGTCTGTCCTCTATGTATATCCTCATTGTGACAAACTGTAGAGTCACCTAAATTAAGCCAAGTGTCAGCTTCCGGTGGGTCAGGGCAGAGAACATCTCACACATACAGACATTATGGATTTCTTATGGCCTATGGATAGATTCAATGGTAAACGTGCTGTGTTGAAACTTTTCGTGACGAGGCTCTGCTCTGTCCGGACAAGGCAGAATGACTTATCATTATAGCGTCTCTATTTATCTGATAATGTTAACACCACACACACACACACACACACACTTCCTGGCTCCAGATACTCTATGCCCTTCCTGA